>JACGWO010000005.1:11000153-11600153 GCA_034509735.1 Sesamum alatum | reverse complement strand
TTCCGGAGGGGTTGACAACTAAAGCAACGCTTGGTATTCAAAAAGTTGAAGGACGACCGTCGGCAAGTCCGCAGTATTGTACTGAACTCAATGATAAATGAGATCTAGAAGCAGTACAACAAGCATGATGATGTTGGCTTAATGTCTATGCGGTCTCGGACCGGCATGTAGGATATAATGCAACGAAGGCATTTTTTGAGCTAAGATGACGGAAGGGACGTCTGTACAAAGAACATAGAGTGATGATGCTATCCCTAGTGGAGAAGCTCAAAAGACCTCCACGTCGGTCTTGAAATAGAGACGTACATTGACGTGATCCTTCAGTCTCTTCCTCCCTCCTACGAACCATTTATTATCAACATGAATGAGCTTGAAAGAGATCTTCATAGGTTGATAATTATGTTGGTCTAGTATGAGGCAACGATTGTAAAATCTACGCCATTGGTACTAGTAGGGGAGCTTCATCCTTTATAGCGAAAGGCAAGGGTGCCAGACGACAAAAGAGGAAGAGGGCTAAGGTTGTTAGAATAGGTGACCAGAAAGCCAATAGGTTTGGCGATTTGTAACCTATTATACAACTCGATGTAAATGTAATATTATTATGTGATGAATAAAATGAGTATTCGTCACTTTTGGTGCTTACTTTGTTGCGTTCATTTCACATTTGTTAAAACGGTGTTTTACTTATATCGCAACAAAACCCACAGACCACGATTAACAACTCGTGCAGTTGGGCCACGCATTGGATGGTGGTCATGAAACTAACGGATTTAGAGTTGGGTCTGAAACGTTCCGAGTCGAGGACCTCGAGATAGGGCATCGAGAGTCCTATTGAGATTGCATCAAGAGCCGTGTTCATTGGATGAGTGCCGTGTTTTATCGGCGATAGGCGTGGGATGGCTACACGATCTTGATGGGTTGGTCGACTGGGGTCGAGCCGACTGGACTAACTCGCGGGGATCATCATATGGAAGCCTTGGAGGCTTGGCCGGTATGATTAAGTTTTCTTGGTTCCGATAGTACAGGAGCAGTCCTCAAACTTGAGGAATCATGGCAGTCGTGTGCACAGGACGGTTGTATCTTGGATCTGGCGAGAGGTGATCATTCTGTAAGATGATCATTATAAGCTTTGTCCAGTGCAGTCGGAATGTGTACCGAGGAAGGTGAATTCAAAGAAGAGGATCCGTCCCCTGTCAGTATGTGATAGAGGTATGTCCTATGCACTCGGAGACACGTTCATGCTGTTTAAAGCTGTGGCCACAGTGGTTGGTCGAACAGGGAATGGTTTCCTGTGTCGACGCAATGAAGCATACGTAGTCTCGAGTATTAAGCATAGATGCCTAGTCAAGGATGGGAACCGACGCCCAATTTCATAACCTAGACTAAGGCGTGGAGACGGTAGACGGAAGGACTGTACTCGTACGGAATCGGCGCCTATATGTTCATGCCAACATTCACCTAGTCTCTAGTGCCATGGACCGTTGCTAGACGGCCACCATGGTAACGGGCCCAAGTCTAGCTGAGGGTGAACCTAAAGGGTCACACACAAACCAACGAGGAGGTTGAGAGATTGACTTGGAGTCAACCTCGAAGGATAAATAAGTAATTGGATTACTTAAGGGATACTCCATTGGATGGACGGGACGATATTGTATCGGGCCCTCGTTTAATCGGTAAATTGGATTTTTGATTAAATATGGAAAGTTGAGATGTTGGATCTTTTGATTGGATTAAAAGACCAACGGGAATAATTTAAGTGGACATTAAATTGGATTTAATTTTGGGTTCGTCGTAATTGGATTATGATGAAACCCGGTCCGTTAAATTTTGATACGAGAGGAGAAATAATTCCTAATTTGGAATAGGAAGAAGTTGGACTTCTTTCCATATTGAGCATGGCCGAAATGCTCCCTTGGAGGAAGCTAAAATCAGCCATGTTTCATGCAAGGTGGTATGTTGACTTATCTCTTTTGGAAAGAGACAAATCAACTCCAATCAAGCTCTTCCCTTTTGGTATGATTTGATCATACCTTAAAAGTTGGTAGGCTTGATTGAAGAATTAATGGTGATTGATTGGAATGTATCTAGACATCCTTGGATGAACCTAGACACATTCCAATAATCACATTAATTATGTATATATAGGTGTATATACAACACCTTGTGTATTAGAATCATTATTCATCTTTTTCAAGGAACAAAAAGAAGAATTTTCGGCCTATCCTCTCTCATTCTCGGCCATATCTCTCCCTTCCCACTTGTATTCTTCACTTGATTTTGAATCAAAAGGAAGAACAAAGTAGGTTTAAGAGAACACTAATTCATAGTGTTCTTCTCTTAAACCGATTCCTTCATAAACCCATTTTCCTCTAGCAAGGAGAACGTGAGTTTCTTCCGGTGTGGTGTGGATCACCTTTGGAGAATCCATACGTTTGAATTTCGTGAGCATTCCAGAAAAAGGAACAATGCAAGTAGCCGAGCACACGTAAAGTCATCAAAGGTAATAATTTATTACGCTTTGATAGTTTTGTTTTTTCATCTATGCCCTATGTGTTACATGTATGCTTTTAACATTAATACATCCTACATCGAACGCCCGGTTGAGTACCCATGGGTACACCCCTTGGGATACGTTTATTTAAATTTCATTTAAATTTACGCACCATTTCTCGCTTTCTCGCTTCCGCTCGCGCTCCCGGGTGGATCCGCTTGTCCTTCAAAGGTGACATCAGTTGCTAGCACTTCGAGTGTTGTTCCTATTATACCGCAAGGCGGAGGTAAAGAAAGAGGACATTGGTTCAACAGTCAAGTTCAAAGAGTCCTAAGAACGTATGCATTCACTGCCATAAAGAGGGCCAGTGGTAGAGGAAGTATTCTGATCCCCCTCTCCAATGAAGGTAAAATTTGATATTAAGTATTGACGTGATCACAACACTCTCTTTGGTATTGGATACCGTTCTTGTCACAAAATCTGCGGGTGGTTTGTAGAAAGTGATAAGAATTAGAAAGCCGAGAACAGTTCTACGATTCAACAATGGCAAGGCCATAGCTGAAAAGGACTAGAAACTTGTTAGGCCTATAATCGTGATCATGTTAGGATAGTTTATAGGAATTACGTAACCTAGCATGATCAAAAGTATGTCTCTTTGTTGGACAAAGGTTTTATTTCATACGTTTTTGATCAACAAAATTAATGAATATTGATTCATGTTTGTTAGTGTTTACACGTAAATTCCTAGAACACTGTCCCATAAAAGATTTATTAATACTCAAGATTCAAATGATCTAAATGGATTAATCAAGGCCAACTTACATATTTGGCATCTGCAACAGTTAAGATGGTTTCCTCTTATTAAAGATGAGTAAATAGGAAAGTTCGAGGAATCTAGCAATAGACGATTCGAATTTACTAAATTTGCAAGTCTTTTCTGAAGAAGAAAAAGTCTAAAAGCTCTTTGTTGGACAAAGTAGGCTTGCCAAATAGTCTATTAGATAGGATCCAGCGAGACAACTGTAGGTTACTGAATACACAAGACCATAAGGGGGTTTAGAAGTCTAAAGGTCCCATAGGAGGTTTGGGAATTAGACTTAAGGTGGTGAACCGAAAATGGTCGCAAAATTTAAACCTGCTTCGATAGGATCGAAAAGGCCGTGTATTCAGGGGGAGCTCTTGAGCATCCAATTGACAATGGAATTATCAATGAAACACTTCCTGTAAAGGACAAGTATGACGGTCTCTGACAAAAGGGAGCGATCGAGCCTCGTTGGACGGAGGTCGAACGAAGTTTAAACCAAATTACCTCAGCCTGTGTAGACGTGGACTCAAAAATTGCCAATTCAGCGGGAAGCCCGATGGAATGCTTTCACGCCCTAAGAAGGAGTCGCGCAAAGAGAAGAGGTTGCTTCGCTTCCTAAGAATCATTCCTATTCCAAAAGATCACTCCTAAAAGCAGCCTTTCTCTAGTTTTTAGCGATATATCCCTGTGACTGGTCTTACTAAGAGCAGCTACTGGGTTTGCTTACTACAGACCCTTCATTACCACCTTATCAATAAAGGGATTTACTGCTCTAGCTACAACGGTATCGCTCCTACTACTCTTACCTCTTATTACAGAGGATAAACCGAGAAGACTACCGACAAACAGCATGAATGAATGTTACCCGAAGGAACGTGGCATTTTGCTAGGAGTCACGCACTATGGTGCCATGATTCGGCAAGCCTGTGTCCTGACAAAGTCCTTGAGCATGTAGGAGGATCCTACATACGACAAGAGACTAGTTGGAGACAAATTAGACTTGTTGTCTAATTTGCACTACGGTGCCATGGTTCGGCAAGCCTGTGTCCTGACAAAGTCCTTGCACCAAGAGTCGTATTCATTGGATGAGTGTCGTGTTTCATCAGCGATAGGCGTGGGACGCCTATACGATCTTGGTGGGTTGGTCAACTGGAGTCGAGCCGACTGAACTGACTTGCGGGGATCATCATATGGAAGCCTTGGAGGCTTTGTCGCTATGATTGAATTTCCTTGGTTCTGATAGTACGGGAGTAGTCCTCAGACTTGAGGAACCATGGCAGTCACGTACACACGATGGCTATATCTTGAATCTGGCGAGAGGTGGTCATTATGTAAGATGGTCATTAGAAGCCTTGTCCAGTGCAATCACAATGTGTTGTGAGGATGGTGAATTTTAATAAGAGGATCTGTCCCCTATCAGTATGTGACAGAGGTATCTCCTATGCAGTCGGAGCCACGTTCATGCTGCTTAAACCTGTGGCCACAATGGTTCGTCGAACAGGAAATGGTTTCCTGTGTCAATGCAATGAAGCATGCGTAGTCTCGAGTATTAAGCATAGACGCCTAGTCAAGGGTGGGAACCGACGCCTAATTCCATGCCCTAGACTAAGGTCAGGAGATGGTAGACGGAAGGACCGTACCCATACGGAATCGGGGCCTAAATGTTCACGCCAACATTCACCTAGTCTCTAGTGCCATGGACCGTTGCTAGACGACCACCCATGGTAACGGGCTCCTATTGGACACGGGCCCAAGTCTAGCTGAGGCTGAACCTAAAGGGTCACACACAAATCACCGAGGAGGTGAAGAAATTGACTTGAAGTCAATTTCAAAGGATAATGAGTAATTGGATTACTTAAGGGATTGTCCAATGGGTGGACGGGTCGATATTGCATTAGGCCCTCATTTTAATTGGTAAATGGGATTTATCGGTTAATTTAGAGAATCAAAAATTATATCTTTTAATTAGATTAAAAGATTAGTGGGAATTATTTAAGTGGACCTTGAATTAAATGGTTTAATTTTTGGCTCGTAATTGGATTACAATGAAACCCCATCCATTAAATTTTGGCCCAAGAGGTGTGTTAATTCCACTTTTTGAATAAGAAGAAGTTGGACTTCTTCCCAAACTAGCATGGCCGAAAATTACCTCTTTTGGAAGGTTAAAAATCGGCCATGCAATGATGAAGGGTTGACTTGTCTCTTTTGGTAAGGGACAAATCAATTCTAATCAAGCCTCTTTCATTTGGTATGATTAAATCATACCTCATGAGATGGTAGACTTGATTGATGAATTAGTGGGATTGATTGGAATGTATCTAGACATCCTAGGATGAACCTAGACACATTCTAATAATCACATTAATTAGTATATATATATATATATGATTATATGCTATCATCAATGCAAGAGAATTACAATTCATCTTTTTCTACGAAAAAGAAGAAAAAACACACTCTCACTTTCTCTCCAAACTTTCGGCCCTTCTCTACTCTCATACTACCCTCTTTGTTTTTCATTTGATATTGGATCATCTTGAAGAACAAAGCTAGATCAAGAAGAGATAGTAATATAATAGTGTTCTAGTTTCTTGGATCATCTCCTCTTCGATCCGTTTTTCTCTAGCAAGAGAAACGTGATCTCTTCCAATGTGGTATGGACTTCATTAGAGAGTTTATACGTTTGAACTTAGTGGACATATCCGGAGAGGAACAACACTTGTAGCTGTGCAAGAAAATTAACTACAAACTACTGTAGTTTCTTTTTCTACATCTATGCTGTATATGATATATGTGTTTTTATATTATCATATCCTACATCGAACGGCCGGTTGAGCACCCAAGAGATCCTTACTATTTGGTGATTATTGCTTTTATTTATGCAATGTTTTCGATTTCACGCTTCCACTTGCGCTCCCGGCGGACCCGCTTGTCCCTTCAAGTGGTATAAGAGCCCAGTTCGATGTAAGGAGCATAGATTTATGTGCTTGGCATGTTCATTTTGCATTTACGGCTTTATGAGCATGTTAGAATGTATAAATATATAGATGAATGAACTTGTTCATTAGTTTGAATTTGATGGACATTACATCTGCAATTTTATAGATTGGATCTTTGCAAATTGCATGTTTATTTTCAGTCCTTTTGTACACGAATATGTTGAAATGAGAAACGAAAAAAAAAACAAAAAAAAGGGACAGTAGCGGCAACGGTTGGCTGCCGCACCTGCTGGCCGGCAACTGGCTGGCGGGCTCGCGGGCAGGGGCGGCCGCACACACCGCGCTGCGTGCAGGCGGGCGCCTACGCGCGCTGGGCTACAGCCCGCGTGCGCAGGTGCTGCGCACAAGTGCATGCGTTGTGCGCATGCGAGCAGGCTGCTGGCCGGGCCAGCGCTACACAGGAGGGGCACCCGCACGCGAGGCACGCAGGATGGTTGCCTGTGCGCGCACGCGCACGCGGCCGGCCGGCCGGTGGGCATAACGGCTGGGCCATTTTGTGCCGATTTTTGACGTTTTTCTAAAATTGGATTTTTGGATAATTTTCTGCATAGTTTCAGAAAATGGATTAATTATGGCATATTTAATTTTGGAATTATTGGATTTTTCCTTAGATCAAATTGGCTTAATTAATTTGGATTTTGAACATGCATTGCATGCATTGTATATGATGTCTATTAAATTTATTGAAGCCTGTGCATTATTTATATATTTGTACCTTGAGATGTTGGACATCACTTAGATATCTGAATATCCATGTTGAGCATGATTATTTGGTATAATTGTGCAATGTGTGTTGATGGAATCAACATGGGATGATCACAAGAGCCCTAGACCTTATGTATGAATGGATGGTAGTTGTTTATATTTCTGTGGGGTGTGGCCTACGTGCCTCTTGTTTTGGAACTGTCATCTCCCGTTTTAGCCTCATGTTATGAAGACTTGCTTATTCCCTCTTTCTATGTATTACCTTCAAATGTAATGAGAGTAATTAGCATTTTGGTGAGGTTTCAATTGTGTAATAATAACAAGCCTATGGAGTCGGAGGCCCAAGGTGACACATCAAGGCGTAAAACAAGAAGAGCCATAAGGCCCGTTGGAATGACAATAGGTTGATTACTTATGTAATAGTGCAGGACCACCCTAAACAGATCATAGGCTCACTGCGGGCATAGTGGGTCACATAGGTTGGGCTTGTAATCATCCTAACAGGGGTTATGCTATGTTTTATTGCATGCGGCGTATTTATATAACGCTTTATGAATATTGGATATTTATGCATGCAAAGATACTTCATGTGATGAGGTCTCGGTCGTTATAAATATAAGCTCTCATTTGGTTGGACCAAAATGGACTTGGATCAAAATGGTATTTTGATCTGTCCAAGCCTTCCATCCACAACAATGTGATGAGGAAGCTACTACTACCCAAGTATGGTCTCACGATTCGTGGCACACTTGGACTAGGGGAAAGTTGCACCATTGTTGTGAACAAAGAGATTACACTCGTTATTTCCCTGTCTCACGAGTTGTGGGGGGCGACAATTGAGGCATTATTTGGTTGATGGGTCGGGCCCAACACTGAGTAACATGGTTCGCTTAGAGTCCTCGGAACCATGCGAATAGGTGAGGTAAAATATCTTGGGAATCTCATTGGATGAGAATGATATTGGATATCTCCCATGAGGTTTTCTTCATGTGAATCGTAAAAGCGGGGCATGGAATCACGCTTATGGATTCCGAGCCCTCTAGAAAATGGTTTTCTGAAACTCCACTTGAGAATGGTGGAATTTTGTATAAATAGTGGGAGGGTTAAAGATTAAAAGACCATGTCTTCAACTTGAATAATATATTACCATCATCTGCTAATTCTACTTTACATTTTTTATAAATGTAGATATGTTTACGAATCCTTTAACATGGTACTTGAGACCAATAAATTTAACAGAACAAGGTATTGAGACTGGCTAAGAAACCTGAGGATTCTCCTCGGTTTCAAGAAGCAAGGCTACGTCTTGGACGAGCCACCGCCGAGCGACTTTCCAGAGGAGTCCACTCCAGAAGAACATTTGACGTTCGAGAAATACCATGAGGTTAACCGAAAAGTATGTAGTATTGTATTGGCTTCGATGTATAACGACATCCAGAAGCAATATGATAGGCTGGAGAACGTCTCCGCCAGAATGCTCCGCATGAACGAGGTTTATGTGGTTCCGGACAAGCATATTAGATATGCCACCACAAAAGCATTTTTTAGCACCAAGCTAGCTGAAGGATCGTCTGTACAGAGTCATGGGGTCAAGATGCTATCCCTAGTGGAGAAGCTCAATGACCTTAAAGCTGGGCTTAACAATGACACGTACATTGACGTGATCCTTCAGTCGCTTCCTCCGTCCTATGACCCGTTTGTTGTCAACTACAACATGAACAGACTTGAGAAGTCTATTCTTGAGTTGATCAACAAGCTGGTCCAATACGAGGCAACGACCCACAAGTCTGTGCCGACGATATTGATAGGAGAGGCTTCAACCTCCAAGGCGAATGGCAAGAGGGCCGAACGCTGGAAGAGAAATAAGGGAAAAGGGAAGGCAGTTGCAGCCCCTGCTCGCGCTCCTAGCGCCCCTGTTTCCCCAGTGGGAATGGGCAAAGGGAAAGGGAAGACCCAGGGTTCTCAGCGGTCTAAGGCAAAAGATGTCTGCATGCATTGCCAAGGAAAGAGGCTTTGAAAGACGGAGTGCCCATAACTCCTCACCAATCCAGGTATGTTTGTGGTTGAAGTAAACATGATAACTAATTCTACTTCTTGGGTATTCAATAACAGATGTGGTGCATCTGCAATGATTTGCAGATGCTGTAAAGAAGCAGAAGGCTAACAAAGGAGGAAATGATCCTTAGGCTAGGCGATTGCAAGGCCGTTGTTGCGAAAGCCATAGGATCAATAGAGTTAGCCATTAGTAGTCATGTTAGGGTAGTACTGAATGATTGTTTCTATGTACCTAGCATGATAAAAAATATTGTATCTATACCCGTCCTAGATAAGTAGGGTTATTCTTTCACCATCAATAAAAGTGACTTTTATATCATCAATGATGGTGTGTCTCATTTGCTTGGTACATTAGTAAATGGTCTGTACATACTTCAACAGTCTAATTAGATTATGACTGCATAACACAAACGAAAATACGATAATGAAGATAATGTATAGATATGGCATGCGAGGTTAGGTCATATCTCTAAAGATAGGATAAGAAGGTTGATGGACTCAAAGAGTCTAGAAATAGACGACTTGGACAACCTACCAACCTGTTAGAATAGGTGACCATGTAAGCCAATCTTGGCAGGAAAATGTAACCTATGTCTAGACAATTTCAGTATGTGTTTGATAAAACATTTATGAATAAAGAAGTGAGATTCATATGGCGTTACTTTGTTTGCGTTAACTTATACATTGCTATTACATATCTGTTCGCTACGCAAAACAAAGCCCACGGGCTAAGAATCTATTTCGGGGGCTGGGATTACGCTTGGAGGTAGGTCCATGAAATCAGTCTTGCCGAATCAGTCCGGAAATCTCCAAGTCAAGGAATCTCGAAAATGGGTACTGAGATTCCCCTTGAGACTTGCACTAAGCATCTGCTGTCGTGTTTCATCGACGGGTGACGAAGGTCGTCTAAGCAGTGTTAGTGGGTTAGCCTGCTAAGGAGCAACTGACTAAGGTGACTCGCGCGAACCGTCTTACGGAGGACCTTGAGTATGGTCAGCAAGGTATGACGTGTATTCCCGGTTCCAACGGTACAGGTCAAGTCCTTTGACTTGAGGAACTTCTGAGTTTACCTGTATATCAGGTCTGTATCTTAGATATGGTAGAGATTGCCAAGAAGCACTTGACTAGTCATAAGCCATGTCTAGTGCAGCTCTTGTATACTGAGTGACAGTAGTTTCCAAGAAAGGATCTGTCTCCTGTCAAAAGGCATTGACAGTTGAGTCTCACGTATGCTCTGTGTCTTGTCCCTAAAATCTGTGGCCACAGTAACTGAACAGAAAGGAAGGATTCCCTTGCGGCGTTTAGTAAGGACAGACCGACACTTAGGTCCAAAATGGGTACCTGCATTTTCCGTGCCCTAGACCCTAAGTGGTGAAGACCGTAGACAGAAGGACAAGTGTATTGTTAGAGCCTAAATGTTCATCCCCGAATATTTCACCTAGTCTCTAGTGCCATGGACCGTTGCTAGATGGCCATCCATGGTAACGGACGGATTCTTGGAATCCGACCAAGTCTAGCTAAAAGGTGAACCTAAAGAGTCACACACTATCCACACACACATTTAGTATTTAATTTAGAATTAAATATTGGAGAATAGGAATGATTAAATTGGATTTAATCGGGTCCTTTATTTTCTTGGAGAATTAATTCCTTCTATTTGATAAAAGGAATTAAATTAATAAATTAGATTTATTAAAGGAATTTATTTAATGGGCTTAAAATAAATATTTATATTTATTTAGGCCTTTTGGAATATTTAAATAGGTTTTAAATATTCCATTAAATTAAATCATCGGTTGAGATAGAAAGGAGAGATGGATGGCTAGGATTAGTTTGACTAGGTCAAACACTAGTTTGACTAGGACTTTGACTAGGTCAAAATCCTAGTCAACATAGAGTTCTTAGAGTTGGAGTTTAAAGAGGATTAAACTCCTCCTCTATATAAACCCCTAGCCTCCTACAATTTGAAGGCTCTCTCCCACTCTCCAAGAAAATTGGTTTTTTCTTGTTCTCTTGTTCTTGGAACATTAGAACTAAGGAAGATCAATCCCGTTAATTCATAACGCGTGGTTGATCTATCCTCTCCATAAACACTTGTTCGTTGCTAGCATGACGTGCAAGAATACGCGGGTGGATCGTGTGTCACGATTTGGAGGATCTCAAGAACGAGGTCTTGGTGCAAAACGGGGAACAACTCGAGTAGCCGTTGAAGACGAAAACGACAACGGGTAGGTCTCGTTTTAAGATTTTCGTCCCTCTTTATTTTTAACCCTATGGCCTCCATGATTGCTGTATGCTTTAATTCATGAGATACACCGAACACCCGGGAATTTCAAAGGCACACCCTTTGAACGTGTTCTTTATTTAACTAAAGCATGTTTTAATTCCGCAATTTTAATTTTATACCGCGCTTCCGCATTCGCGCAATTTCCTGGGACGATCCACAATCTCTTTCACAACCTGCAAGTCCTGTCTAAAGGGAAAGATGACCAAGAAACCCTTTGTTGGACAAAGCACGGTAGCTAACGGTATGTTGGATTTGATCCATACAAACGTCTGTGGGCCATTAAACAATCAAGCAAGAGGTGGGTACTCGTACTTCATAATCTTTTCCGATGATCACTCACTGTATGCTTATGTTTACCTAATGAGGTACAAGTCTGAAGCCTTTGCAAGGGCTAAGGAATACAGACTTGAAGTAGAGAACCAAACCAATCGAAAGATCAAAGCCCTTCGGTCGGACCGTGGAGGAGAGTATTTGAGTGGTGAATTTATTGATTATCTAAAAGAGAATGGGATTCTCTCTCAGTGGACTCCTCCTGGAACACCACTGTTGAATGGTGTGTTGGAAAGGAGGAATCGAGCCTTGTTGGACATGGTCCGATCCATGATGAGTTTTACCAAACTCCCCTTGTCCTTCTGGGGATATACTCTTGAGACGGTAGCCAAACTTCTGAACATGGCGCCATCTAAGAACATATCCCAGACGCCTATATGAGATATGGCATGGCAAGCCTGCCTCCTACAAATACTTGAAAGTGTGGGGTTGCCACGCATACGTCAAGAGATTAGTGGGAGATAAACTGGACTCCAGGTCTAGTTTATGTAGGTTCCTCGGATATCCGAAAGAAACTGTGGGGTATTATTTCTATGATCCCTCCGAGCAAAAGATTTTTATCTCGCGGAATGCAGTGTTCTTGGAAAGGGGTTTTCCATCAGATAGTTGACGAGATAAGGTACTCCTAGAGGAATCAAGTGAGGTGCCCCATGAAATGGCAGCGACATCTGAGCCTGTAGTTTCCATTGATAATGTTCCAATCATTCGTAGGTCGGCCAGAGTATCCCAACCACTTGATAGGTACTGATTTCTGGGCCTGACCAGTTAATTGGATAATAATTCAAAGATGTACAGAGAAGCGATGTCGGACATCGATTCGAATAAGTGGCTTGAGGCCATGAAATCCGAAATGGACTCAATGGGTGCAAACCAGGTTTGGACCCTAGTGGACCCACCCAAAGGAGTAAAACTCATCGGATGTAAATGGGTCTACAAATGTAAGCTTGGAGCTGATGGGGATGTTACAACCTTCAAAGCCAGGCTTGTGGCGAAAGGTTACACTCAACGACCCAGGATCAATTTTGAGGAAATCTACGTAGCAATGGCCATGTCCATCCGGATACTGCTTCCCATAGTAGCATGGTATTACTATGAAATATGACAGATAGACATGAAAACTGCCTTCCTCAATGATTTCATATAGGAAGAGATCTATATGGATCAACATGAAGGTTTCCCATTTGTTATAGAAGAGTATAAGGTCTGCCGTCTCCAAAGGTCCATCTATGGCCTCAAAACAAGCTTCCCAAAGTTGGAACATACGTTTTGATGAAGTCATACAAGGATATGATTTTATCAAGAATGAGTCTGATCCTTGTGTATACAAGAAGATCAATGGGACCTCTATTGCATTCCTAGTGCTTTACATGGATGACATCTTGCTCATTGGGAATGATGCTAAGATGTTGGAAACCACTAAAGCTTGGTTGTCAACATAATTTTCTATGAAAGATATGGGCGAGGCATCCTACATCCTTGGCATCAAGTTCTACAGGGATAGATCTAGAATGATGTTAGGAATGGGCCAGTCCTCGTATATTGAGGTCTTGAAGAGATTCAAGATGGAGAACTCAAAACATGCATTCCTTCCTATGAGGCATAGAATTAAGTTGTCCAAGAAGCAGTATCCTAAGACTAATGAGGAGCTTAAACGGATGTTGGACATCCCCTATGCTTCAGCCGTAGGCAGCATTCAGTACGTTGTCTAATGCACTAGACCTGATGTGGCTTTCGCTTTGAGCGTGATAAGTCGATATCAAGAGTGTGCCGGAGAGGCACACTCGAGTGCAGTCAAGAGTATCCTCAAGTACCTGAAGAGGACTAAGGACATGTTCTTGATCTACGGTGGTGGAGAATTGATACTGGAAGCTTACAGCGATGCTAGCTTCCAGTCGAATGACGACGATGCCAAGTCTCAATCTGGTTTTGTGTTCAGACTAAATGGCGGCATGGTTGCTTGGAAGAGTTCCAAGCAAGTTACCACGGCGGATCCCACAGAGTCTGAACACATAGCAGCTTCAGAAACTGCTAAGGAGGCGGTTTGGATCAAGAGCTACATCCAAGAGTTGGGTGTAGTGCCTAGCATCACTGAGCCAGTAGTTATCTTCTTCGATAACAACGGGGCGATAGTGCAAGCAAAGGAACCGAGATCTCATCACCGATCCAAGCATATTCTTAGAGCTACCATCTGCTCAGAGAGATGGTTGGCAGAGCTGATGTTCGGATGGACCGAGTTAGCTCGGCAGAAAACATAGCAGATCCACTTACTAAGCCCGTGTCGCAAGTTGCCCATACCTCTGCATCTGGATAAGATGGTTTGAGGTTAATGGGTGATTGACTTTAGGTCAAGTGGGAGAAGGTTAAATTAGGTGACCAGAAAGCCAATAGGTTTGGCATTTTGTAACCTATTTGACAACTTGATGTATGTAATATTATATAATGAATAAAATTAATGTTCATTACCATTGGTACTTTTTTTGTTGTGCTCATTTCAAATGTTAAAATTTTGTTTTTTCATATATCACAACAAAGCCCATATACCACAGTTAACAACTTATGCAGTTGGGCCACGCATAAGATGGTGGTTATGAAACCAACTAATAAAGGGTTGGGTCTAAAAACATTCTAAGTCGAGGAACTCGAGACAGGGCATCGAGAGTCCTATGGAGGCTTACACCAAGAGTCATATTCATTGGATGAGTGTCGTGTTTCATCAGCGACAGGCATGGGACGCCTATACGATCTTGGTGGGTTGGTCGACTGGGGTCGAGCCGACTGAACTGACTCGCTGGGATCATCATATTTAAGCCTTGGAGGCTTGGTCGGTATGATTGGATTTTCCTGGTTTCGATAGTACGGGAGTAGTCCTCAGACTTGAGGAACCATGGCAGTCACGTACACACGATGGTTGTATCTTGGATCTGGCGAGAGGTGGTTATTTTGTAAGATGAATCATTATAAGCCTTGTCTAGTGCAGTCAGAATGTGTAGCGAGGACGGTGGGTTTCAAGAAGAGGATATGTCCCTGTCAGTATGTGACAGAGGTATCTCTTGTGCACTCGGAGACACGTTCATGCTACTAAACCTGTGGCTACAGTGGTTGGTCGAACAAGAAATGATTTCCTGTGTCGATGCAATGAAGCATGCGTAGTCTCGAGTATTAAGCATAGACGCCTAGTCAAAGATGAGAACCGACGCCCGATTCCATACCCTAGACTAAGGACCTGGAGACGGTAGATGCAAGGACTGTACCTATACGGAATCGGCACCTAAATGTTCACGCCAATATTCACCTAGTCTCTAGTGCCATGGACCGTTGCTAGATGGCCACCCATGGTAACGGGCTCCTGTTGGACACAGGCCCAGTCTCACTAAGGGTGAAAAATAAAGGGTCACACAAAACTCATCGAGGAGGTGAAGAAATTGACTTGGAGTCAATTTCAGAGGATAATGAGTAATTGGATTACTTAAGGGATTGTCCATTAGATGGACGGGCCGATATTGGATCGGGCCCTCATTTTAATCGGTAAATGGGATTTATCAGTTAATATAGAGAATCAAAATTAGATTAAAAGATTAGTGAAAATTATTTAAGTGGACTTGATTAAATGGGATTTAATTTTGGGCCTCATTGTAATTGGATTACAATGAAACCCAGTCCGTTAAATTTTGGCTCAAAGAGGTGTGTTAATTCCACTTTGGAAATGAGAAGAAGTTGGACTTCTTCCAAAACTAGCATGGCCGAAAATTTGCCTCTTTTGGAAGGCTAAAAATCGGCCATGCAAGGCCTTTGATGAAGAGGTTGACCTGTCTCTTTTGGTAAGGGAAAAATCAATTCCAATCAAGCCTCTTCATTTGGTATGATTAAATCATACCTTATAAGAAGGTAGGCTGATTGATGAATTAGTGGGATTGAGTGGAATGTATATAGACATCCTAGAATGAACTTAGACACATTCCAATAATCACATTAATTTACTATATATATGGGTTTATACTATCATCAATGCAAGAGAATACAATTCATCTTTTTCTAGGAAAAAGAAGAAAAACAACAACTCTCAACTTTCTCTCTAATTTTTCGGCCCCTCTCTACTCTCATACTACCCTCTTTGTTCTTCATCTGATCTTGGATCATCTTGAAGAACAAAGCTAGATCAAGAAGAGACACTAATATAATAGTGTTCTAGTTTCTTGGATGCTCTCCTCTTAGATCCGTTTTTCTCTAGCAAGAGAAACATGATCTCTTCCAGTGTGGTGTGGACTTCATTAGAGAGTTCACACATTTGAACTTAGTGGACATATCTGGAGAGGAACAACGCTTGTAGCTGTGCAAGAAATTAACTACAAAGGTAATTATCGATTTACGCTATTGTAGTTTCTTTTCTACATCTATGCTCTATATGATATATGCGTTTTTATATTATCATATCCTACATTGAAAGCCTAGTTGAGCACCCAAGGATCACCCCTTGGGATTTTGGTGATTATGCTTTTATTTATGCAATGTTTTAGATTTCATGCTTCCGCTCACGCTCCGGGGCGGATCCGCTTGTCCCTTCATTTCTTACTTAAACTGATCATATTCCAGTCCCCCTTAAGAACAAAACCCGAATGTCATAGAGGTACGAGTGATCGGGATACGTTTTTTTCATATTTGGATAGTGATCCAAACGACCTGCGGAACGTGATGTTGGATATCGTAAGTCGGATTTATGGAGAGGGCTTATAGAATCCGCTAGGAAATTCAAAACAAGGTTTGAAATACCATATAACTGGAATAATCATTTTGACGAGCTAATACGGAGTATGACTCGGTCTTGAACGACGTCGGTGATCAGTGGAGTAGAAATTGTGTTCCAAGTGTTTAAGTGTGTAATGTCTTCTTCATCGTGGATGAATTCAAGACGTTAGGAATCAATAAAACACAACCGTAGCTCATGAAAATTCTCAATGACATTTTTAAGGGCTCCCACATACATATCATGGATTGAGCTGTTCAAAACTCAATCGTGATAGACTTGATGAGAAAGCTCAGATATGTAAAGGATAAGCCATTCAAGATCCAGTCAATGGTTAGACTAATGAGAAAAGCTTTAGATATTATGAACAAAGCATTTGTTAGAATAGGTGACCAGAAAGCCAATAGGTTTGGCGATTTGTAACCTATTATACAACTCGATGTAAATGTAATATTATTATGTAATGAATAAAATGAGTATTCGTCACTTCTGGTGCTTACTTTGTTGCGCTCATTTCACATTTGTTAAAAACGGTATTTAACTTATATCGCAACAAAGCCCACAGACCATGGATAACAACTCGTGCAGTTGGGCCACGCATTAGATGGTGGTCATGAAACCAACTGATTAAGAGTTGGGTCTGAAACGTTCCAAGTCGAGGACCTCGAGACAGGGCATCGAGAGTCCTATTTAGACTTGCGTCAAGAGTCGTGTTCATTGGATGAATGCCGTGTTTCATCGGTGACAGGCGTGGGACGCCTACACGATCTTGATGGGTTGGTCGACTAGGGTCGAGCTGACTGGACCTGATCGCGGGGATTATCATATGGAATCCTTGGAGGCTTTGGTCGGTATGATTGGTTTTCCCAGATTCCGATAGTACGCGGAGTAATCCTCAGACTTGAGGGATCATGGCAGTCACGTACACAGGACGACTGTATCTTGGATCTGGCGAGAAGTGATCATTCTGTAAGATGATTATCATAAGCCTTGTCCAGTGCAGTCGGAATGTGCAGCTAGGACGGTGGATTCCAAAAAGAGGATCCGTCCCCTGTCAGTATGTGATAGAGGTATCTCCTATGCACTCGGAGACACGTTCATACTGTTTGAAGTTGTGGCCAAAATGGTTGGTCGAACAGGGAATGGTTTCCTGTATCGACGCAATGAAGCATACGTGGTCTCGAGTATTAAGCATAGATGCCTAGTCAAGGATGGGAACCGACGCCCAATTCTATACCCTAGACTAAGACCGAGAGATGGTAGACGGAAGGATTGTACCCGTACGAAATCGGCGCCTAAATGTTCACGCCAATTTACCTAGTCTCTAGTGCCATGGACCGTTGCTAGACGGCCACCCATGGTAACGGGCGCTTGTGGAACACGGGCCCAAGTCTAGCTGAGGGTGAACCTAAAGGGTCACACACAAATCACCGAGGAGGTTGAGGGATCGACTTGGAGTCAATCTCGAAGGATAAATAAGTAATTGGATTACTTAAGGGAAAGTCCATTGGATGTACGGGCCGATATTGTATCGGGCCTTCGTTTAATCGGTAAATTGGATTTTCGATTAAATATGGAAAGTTGAGACGTTGAGAACGTTGGATCTTTTAATTGGATTAATATATCAACGGGAATAATTTAAATGGACATTAAATTAGATTTATGTTGGGTTCGTCGTAAATTGGATTACGATAAACCCGGTCCGTTAAATTTCACCGAGAGGAGAAATAATTCTTATTTTGGAATAGGAAGAAGTTGGACTTCTTCCCTTAATTAAACATGGCCGAGATGCTCCCTTGGAGGAAGCAAAATCAGCCATGTTTCATGCTTGGTGGTATGTTGACTTATCTCTTTTGGAAAGAGACAAATCAACTCCAATCAAGCTGTTCCCTTTTGGTATGATTTGATCATACCATAAATTTTGGTAGGCTTGATTGAAGAATTGATGGTGATTGATTGGAATGAATCTACACATCCTTGGATGAACCTAGACACATTCCAATAATCACATTAATATGTATATATATTAGAATATACTACACCAAGCATAAGTGATTCATTATTCATCTTTTTCTAGGAAAATGAAGAAGGAATTTTCGGATCTCCTCTCCCTCTTCACTTGGTTTTGAATCAAGAGGAGAACAAGTAGGTTTAAGATAACACTAATTCATAGTGTTCTTCTCTTAAATCGATTCCTTCATTAAACCCATTTTCTTCTAGTAAGGAGAACGTGCGTTTCTTCCGGTGTGGTGTGGATCACCTTTGGAGAATCCATACGTTTGGATTTCGTGAGCATTCCAGAGAAGGAACACGCAAGTAGCCGGGAGCACATGCTAAACAATCAAAGGTAACGTTTTTATTACGCTTTGATTGATTTAATATATATATATATCTATGCCCTATGTGTTTAATATACGTTTATAATATTTACACATCCTACATCGAAAGCCCGGTTGAGCACCCAAGGGTACACCCTTGGGATTTGTTTATTTAAATTAGATTTAATTTACGTACCATATCTCGCTTTCTCGCTTCCGCTCGCGCTCTAGTGCGGATCCGCTGGTCGGCAGCACTACGCACGGGCGCGCGCGCGGCCAGGCACCTCTACCCGCGCGCGCCAGCCTGCCGGCCGCTCCGTGCGCCTGCCCCGCACAGGCCGCCTGGCGGCGCGCACACCGCCACTTTGCGCGCGCGGCTTCTCTGGTTGCGCGTTCGGGCGCGCAGGCGCCCAGCGTGTTGCGCCTGTCGCCCGGCCGCGCGCCCGGTAGGCCTGAACTTTGCGCGCCATGCACGCCTGGCGCAGGCGGCCGTGCGCAAGCTCCCCTGCCTGCGCGCGCCGCCTCGCTTGAGCGCACAGAGCGCGCAGTCAGCCACCAACTGGCCACGTGCTACGTTTTCTCCGTTTCGTTCAATTTTGCCGTCGTTTCCCAAGAAAAACAAAAAATACCAACAACACCAAAATCATACGAAATTGAAAGCAAGAAAACGACATGCTTTACGATAAAAATATCAAGAAATAATTAAAACATGCCAAACACGTTTTCATGCTTAAAACGCACACAAAACCCTAGGCCTGTACCCCGAACCGGACTCTGATACCACTGAAAGCCTTGGGTAGGTGTGTGGCAAGCGCGGTATAATTTAAATTACAAAATTTAAACATGCATAACAAATATTAAAATTAAACTCGTTCAAGGGGTGTGCCCTTGAAATTCCCGGGGGTTCGGTGTATCTCATGAATTATAAACATGCATAAGAATCATGGAGGCTATAGGACTGTAAAATAGAGAAGACGAAAAACATAAACGGAAACCTACCGATTCGTCATTTTTCCCTTCTAACCGGTACTCCCGTTGTTCCCCGATTTGCTCCAAGATCTCATATGGGAGACCCTCTATTTCGTGACAACGCAATCCGCCCACGTATCTTGAACTTCATGCTAGCGAACGAACAAGTATTTTAGGAGAGGACGGATCGATCAAACGTTATTAATTTAACGAGATCAATCCCTTTGTTCAATTGTTAAAGAACAAAAGAACAAAGAACTATTTTCTTGGAGAGAGAAGAGAGAGGCGAACGAGAGGGAGGAAAGAGCACATGTGAGTTTGTATGTGTGTGTGTGTTTCAAGAATCATCATCTCTCCACAAGTGAAGGGCTAGGAATATATATAGAGGAGGAATTCATTCCTCTTCAAACTCCAACTCTTTGGAAGACTAATTTGACTAGGATTTTGACCTAGTCAAAGTCCTAGTCAAAGTAGCTCTTTGATTTGGTCAAACAAATCCTAGCCATCCATCTCTCCTTTTAAATCTCAACCATTAATTTAATTTAATGGAATATTAAAATCCTATTTAATATTCCAAGGGCAATAAATAATATATTAAATATAAATATTTATTCCAAGCCCCATTAAATTAATTTTCTAGTAAATCTAATTTATTAGATAAAATCCTTTTATCTAATAAAAGGAATTAATTCTTCCCAAGAAATAAGGACCCGATTAAATCCAATTTAATCGCTCCACTTCTCCAAATATTTAATTCAAAATTAAATACTTTAATGTGTGCGGATTGTGTGTGACTCTTTAGGTTCACCTTCAGCTAGACTTGGTTGGATTCCTAGAATCCGCCCGTTACCATGGGTGGCCATCTAGCAACGGTCCATGGCACTAGAGACTAGGTGAATATACGGGGATGAACATTTAGGCTCTATAGTACATCTATCCTTCCGTCTACGGTCTCATCACTTAGGGTCTAGGGCACGGAAAATGCAGGTACCCATTTTGGACCTAAGTGTCGGTCTGTCCTTTACTAAACGCCGCAAGGGAAACCTTCCCTTCTGTTCAGTTACTGTGGCCACAGATTTTAGGGACAATACACAGAGCATTTGTGAGACTCAATTGTCAACACCTTTTGACAGGAGACAGATCCTTTCTTGGAAACTGCTGTCACTCTGTACACCGGAGCTGCACTAGATATGACTTATGACTACTCAAGTACTTCTTGGCAATCTCTCACCATATCTAAGATACAGCCCTGATATACAGGTAAACTCAGCAGTTCCTCAAGTCAAAGGACTTGACCTGTACTGTTGGAACCGGGAACACGTCATACCTAATCGACCCTACTCAAGGTCCTCCGTAAGACGGTTCCCGCGAGTCACCCCAGTCAGCTGCTACCTAGCAGGCAACCCACTACACTGCTTAGACGACCCTCGTCACCCGTCTATGAAATACGACAGCAAGTGCTTAGTGCAAGTCTCAAGGGGAATCTCGGTAACCACTTTCGAGATTCCTCGACTTGGAGATTTCCGGACTGATTCGGCAGAACTGATTTCATGGACCTACCTCCAAGCGTAGTCCCAGTCCCCGAAATGCGTCTTTAGTCTGTGGGCTTTGTTTGCGTAGTGAACAAATATATAAAGCAGATAAAGTGAACACAAACAAAGTAAATGCCAAATGAATTTCACTTCTTATTCATTAATGATTTATTTAAAACCTCGAAATTGTTCAGACATAGGTTACAATTCGCCTACCAAGATTGGCTACATGGTCACCTATTCTAACAGGACTAGGGGAAAGCTGCACCATTGTTGTGAACAAAAAGACTGCACTCGGTGTTTCCCTATCTCACGAGTCGTGGGGGGCGACAGTTTAAGGCATGATTTGGTTGATGGGTTGGGCCCAACACTGAGTAACATGGTTCGCTTGGAGTCCTCGGAACCATGTGAATAGGTGAGGCAAAATATCTTAGTAATCTCATTGGATGAGAATGATATTGAATATCTCCCACGAGGTCTTCCTCATGTGAACCGTAAAAGCGGGGCATGGAGATTACGCTTGTGGATCACGAGCCCACTAGGAAATGGTTTCTCGAAACTCCTTTGAGAGTGGCGGACATTCGTATAAATAGTGGGAGGGTTAAAGACTAAAAGACCAAGTCTTCAACTTGAACAATAATATTACCATCCTCTGCTAATTTCTGATTTACATTTTCATTAATATATATATATATGTCTAAGAACCCATTAACCATGATACTCGAGACTAACAAATTCAACAGAACAAACTACTCGGACTGGCTGAGAAACCTGAGGATTGTCCTCGGTTTCGAGAACCAAGGCTACGTCTTGGACGAGCCGCCACCGAGCGACTTACCGGAGGGGTCCACGCCTGAAGAACGTTTGATGTTCGAGAAGTGGCATGAGGACAACCGGAAAGTACGTAGTATCATACTGGCTTCAATGTCTAACGACATCTAGAAGCAGTATGAGAGGCTGGACAACGTCTCCACCATAATGCTCCGCATGAACGAGGTTTATGCAGTTCCGGATAGGCATATTTAGATATGCAGCCACAAAAGCATTCTTTGGCACCAAGCTTGCTGAAGGAGCGTCTGTTCAAAGTTATGGGATCAAGATGCTCTCCCTAGTGGAGAAACTCGAGGACCTTAAAGCTGGGCTTAACAATGACACGTACATTGACGTGATCCTCCAGTCGCTTCCTCCATCCTATGACCCGTTTGTTGTAAACTACAACATGAACAGACTTGAGAAGTCTATTCATGAGTTGATCAAAGGTTCATCGGCTATCCGAAAGAAACTGCGGGGCATTATTCTATGATCCCTCCGAGCAAAAGGTTTTTGTCTCGCGAAACGCAGTGTTCTTCGAAAAGGGTTTTCCATCGGATAGTCGACGTGATGAGGTGCTCCTTGAGGAATCAAGTGAGGCACCTATGAGGCAGCAGTGACATCTGAGCCAGTAATTCCCACTGATATTGTTCCAGTCCTCCGTAAGTCAGCCAGAGTATACATGCACCTGATAGGTATGGATTTCTGGGCCTGACCGCCAGTTGGATAATGATCCAAAGACGTCCGGAGAAGCGATGTCGGACATCGATTCGGATAAATGGCTTGAGGCCATGAAATCCGATATGGACTCGATGGGCACAAATCAGGTTTGGACCCTAGTAGACCCCCCCAAAGGGGTAAAACCCGTAGGGTGTAAATGGGTCTACAAACGTAAGCTTGGAGCTGACGGCGAGGTCACAACCTTCAAAGCCAGGCTTGTGGCGAAAGGTTACACTCAACGACTCGGGGTCGATTTTGAGAAAACCTACTCGCCCGTAGCAATGGCCAAGTCCATTCGAATACTGCTTGCCATAGCAGCATGGTATGATTATGAAATATGGCAGATGGACGTGAAAATGGCCTTCCTCAACGGTTTTGTAGAGGAAGAGATCTATATGGATCAGCCGGAAGGTTTCACAAATTTTGGAGAAGAGCAGAAGGTTTGCCGTCTCCAAAGGTCCATCTATGGCCTCAAACAAGCTTCCCGAAGCTGGAACATACGTTTTGATGAAGTCATACGGGGATATGATTTCATCAAGAACGAGTCCGATCCTTGTCCATACAACAAGATCAGTGGGAGCACAGTTGCGTTTCTAGTGCTTTATGTGGATGACGTCTTGCTCATTGGGAATGATGCTAAGAGGTTGGGTACCACTAAAGCTTGGTTGTCAACACAATTCTCCATGAAGGATATGGGCGAGGCATCCTACATCCTTGGCATCAAGATCTAAGGAATAGATCTAGAAGGATGTTAGGAATGACCCAGTCCTCGTATATTGAGAAAGTCTTGAAGAGATTCAAGATGGAAAACTCAAAACGAGGATTCCTTCCTATGAGTCATGGAATTAAGTTATCCAAGAAGCAGTCTCCTAAGACTGATGAGGAGCTTAAACGAATGTTGGACATCCTCTATGCTTCAGCCGTAGGCAGCATACAGTATGTTGTTCCGTGCACTAGACCTGATGTGGCTTTTGCTTTGAGCGTAACTAGTCGACATCAGTCGTGTGCCGGGGAGGCACAGTGGAGTGCAGTCAAGACTGTCCTGAAGTACCTGAAAAAGACTAAGGACAAGTTCTTGATCTACGGCGGTGGAGAGTTGATGCTGGAAGGCTAAAGCGACACTAGCTTCCAGTTGGATGACGATGATGCCAAGTCTCAGTATAGTTTTGTATTTAGACTAAATGGTAGCGTGGTTACTTGGAAGGGTTCCAAGCAAGCTACCACGGCGGACTCCACCATAGAGTTTTGAATACATAGCGGCTTTGGAAGCTGCTAAGGAGTGGTTTGGTTGATGAGCTACATCCGAGGGTTGGATGTAGTAGCTAGCATTGCTAAGCCTGTAATTATCTTTTATGATAACAACCGGGCAATAGCGCTAGCAAAGGAACCGAGATCTCATCACGATCCAAGCATATTCTTAGATGCTACCATCTGCTTAGAGCGATGGATAGCAGGAGTGACGTTCGATTGGACCGAGTCAGCTCCGTAGAAAACATAGCAGATCCACTTGCTAAGCCCATGTCGCAAGTTGCCCATACTCACCATCTGGATAAGAAATTCGAGGTCAATGGGTGATTGGCTTTAGGTCAAGTGGGAGATTGTTAGAATAGATGACTAGAAAGCCAATAGGTTTGGCGATTTGTAACCTATTATACAACTCGATGTAAATGTAATATTATTATGTGATGAATAAAATGAGTATTCGTCACTTCTGGTGCTTACTTTGTTGCACTCATTTCACATTTGTTAAAAATGGTATTTAACTTATATCGCAACAAAGCCCACAGACCATGGATAACAACTCGTGTAGTTAGGCTACACATTGGATGGTGGTCATGAAACCAACTGATTAAGAGTTGGGTTTGAAACGTTCCAAGTCGAGGACCTCGAGACAGGGCATCGAGAGTCCTATTGAGACTTGCGTCAAGAGTCGTGTTCATTGGATGAGTGCCGTGTTTCATCGGCGACAGGCGTGGGATGCCTACACGATCTTGATGGGTTGGTCGACTAGGGTCGAGCTGACTGGACTGACTCGCGGGGATCATCATATGGAAGCCTTGGAGGCTTGGTCGGTATGATTGGTTTTCCCCGATTCCGATAGTACGGGAGTAATCCTCAGACTTCAGGGATCATGGCAGTCACGTGCACAGGACGACTGTATCTTGGATCTGGCGAGACGTGATCATTCTGTAAGATGATTATCATAAGCCTTGTTCAGTGCAGTCGGAATGTGTAGCGAGGACGGTGGATTCCAAGAAGAGGATCCGTCCCCTGTCAGTATGTAACAGAGGTATCTCCTATGCACTCGGAGACACGTTCATGCTGTTTGCAGCTGTGGCCACAGTGGTTGGTCGAATAGGGAATGGTTCCTGTGTTGATGCAATGAAGTATACGTGGTCTCGAATATTAAGCATAGATGCCTAGTCAAGGATGGGAACCGACGCCCAATTCTATACCCTAGAGTAAGGCCGGGAGACGGTAGACGGAAGGATTGTACCCGTACGGAATTGGCGCCTAAATGTTCACGCCAATTCACCTAGTCTCTAGTGCCATGGACCGTTGCTAGACGGCCACCCATGGTAACGGGCCCTTGTCGGACACGGGCCCAAGTCTAGCTAAGGGTGAACCTAAAGAGTCACACACAAATCACCGAGGAGGTTGAGGGATCAACTTGGAGTCAATCTCGAAGGATAAATAAGTAATTGGATTACTTAAGGGAAAGTCCATTGGATGGACGGGCCGATATTGTATCGGGCCTTCGTTTAATCGGTAAATTGGATTTTCGATTAAATATGGAAAGTTGAGACATTGAGATATTGGATCTTTTAATTGGATTAAAAGATCAACGGGAATAATTTTAAATGGACATTAAATTGGATTTAATGTTGGGTTCGTCGTAATTGGATTACGATAAAACCCGGTCCATTAAATTTCACCGGAGAGGAGAAATAATTCCTATTTTGGAATAGGAAGAAGTTGGACTTCTTCCTTAATTAAACATGGCCTAGATGCTCCCTTGGAGGAAGCAAAATCAGCCATGTTTCATGCTAGGTGGAATATTGACTCTTCCCTTTTGGTATGATTTGATCATACCATAAATTTTGGTAGGCTTGATTGAAGAATTGATGGTGATTGATTGGAATGAATCTAGATATCCTTGGATGAACCTAGACACATTCCAATAATCACATTAATTATGTATATATATTAGAATATACTACACCAAGCATAAGTGATTCATTATTCATCTTTTTCTAGGAAAAAGAAGAAGGAATTTTCGGATCTCCTCTCCCTCTCTAACTCTCGGTTTTCTCCTCCCCCCTTTCACTTGTGTTCTTCACTTGGTTTTGAATCAAGAGGAAGAACAAAGTAGGTTTAAGATAACACTAATTCATAGTGTTCTTCTCTTAAACCGATTCCTTCATTAAACCCGTTTTCTTCTAGCAAGGAGAACGTGCGTTTCTTCTGGTGTGGTGTGGATCACCTTTGGAGAATCCATACGTTTGGATTTCATGAGCATTGAGGAGAAAGAACAACGCAAGTAGCCAGGAGCACACGCTAAACAATCAAAGGTAACATTTTTATTACGCTTTGATTGATTTAATATATATATATATATATATCTATGCCCTATGTGTTTAATATACATTTATAATATTTATACATCCTACATTGAACGCCTGGTTTAGCACCCAAGGGTACACCCCTTGGGATTCGTTTATTTAAATTAGATTTAAATTTACGTACCATATCTCGCTTCCGCTCGCGCTCTCGGGCGGATCTGCTTATCCTTCAGCATTAAGCCATTCAAGACTTAGTCACAATAGACTAATGAGAAGGCTTGGATGTTAAGTATCCCAACGTCTTAACCCTAGATAAACATAAGTATGTTTATTCGATGCATGGGATCCGATGTTGAGTGTGCTTCTTGCATGACACAACCTAAATCGGTAATGCATTGAGGGCTTCATCAAAAGTCGATAGCATTGGATAGTGGTTATGGATGAAAACCGCATCCATAGATTGGACGTGGTGCCTAGCATGACTGAGCCGGTGGTCGCCTAGATGGCAGACAACCAGGCTATGGCAAAAGTTAGGGCCCGAGATCTCATCACAAGATCCACGGAATATTCTTAGACAACCACCATCTCCAGGCGGCGATGGTAGATAAGAGGTAACACGGTTAGACCGTATTACTTCGGCAAGGAAATATAGCAGACTCACAAGACCTCAGTTGGTATCGTAGATTACTCATACTCAAAGGGTTCTGAACATAATGGGTAATTGACTTAATGGTCAGTGGGAGATTGTTAGAATAGGTGACCAGAAAGTCAATGTGGTTAGCTGTTCTGAGAATCATTCGCCAATCTTTGAACAAAAGTAATATTATGTTAATGAATGTAGTAAGGATTTATCATTGGCAACAATGACTTTGTTGTGTTTACTGCTAGCATTGAACGTGGTTTCGATGTCACGACAAACGCCCACAGACCGAACATATGAATCCAAGAAGTTGGACTGTGCATAGGTTGGCGGTCATGGAACCAACTTCTATAGGTCAGTCTGAAACATTCCAAGTCGAGGACCTTGAGATTGGGTATCGAGGGTCCTATAGAAACTTGCATTAAGGATTGCATTCATTAGATGAGTACCATGTTTCATCGGTGACAGACGTTGGACGTCTATGCAATATTAGTGGGTTAGTTGACAAAGGTGCCGACTGACTGAGGTGACTCGCAGGAATTATCATATGGAAAATCTTGAGTGGGTTGGTCGGTATGACTAGTATTCCCAGTTCCGACAGTACGACATCTGTCCTCGGACTTGAGGGACTACGGCAGTCACATCCACGTCGTGTCTGTATCGTAAGTTTTGCGAGAGACTACCAAGACAAAGAACTTGGTTGTTATAAGCTCTGTCTAGTGCAGTCAAGATGTGCAGTGTGGACGGTGAGTCCCAAGAAAGGATCCGTCTCATGTCAAACCATTGACAATAGTGTCTCACTTATACTCTGAGACTTGTCCTCCATAAAACTATGGCCACAGTGACTGAACAGTGGGATGGGATCCCAGTGACGTTTAGTGTGTGGACGAGTATAGGCTTAAGTCAAGAATGGGTACCAACGTCCAAGGTCCATACCCTACATACGTATTCGAGAACCTAAATGTTCAAGCCATAATTTCACCTAGTCTCTAGTGCCATGGCCCGTTGCTAGAAGGCCACCCATGGTGACAGACGAATTCCTGTCGTGTGATGATCGGAGATTCGGCTAAGTCTAGCTGAGGATGAACCTAAAGAGTCACACACGATTCAACGGAAGTGGCGGAGTTAATTTGGGATTAATTTCAGGAGATCGAACAATTTAATTAGATTAAATTGATTCTCTTCTTGGAGTGTCAAGTCTTTAATTAAATTAATTATGCTTGATTCATAAAGTGGATTTATGGAATTAGGGAATGGGCTATTTCTGTCTTTAACTAGATGAAAATATTGTTATTGGGCTCAAATATTTATTTGATACTTATTAGAAGCCCATTGGACTATTTAAATATGATTTAAATATTCCATAAAGCCCATCAAATGATGGAAGGACGAGATTGGACCTTGGGGGCTTGATGAGATGAAGGGCTATGATTAAATTTGACTTAATTAAAGCCTAGGTTGACTAGGATTTGACTAGGTCAAAATCCTAGTCAAGTGTGCCTCTTTAGAAGAGTCAAAATCCTAATCAAAGAACTATGTTTCCTATAAATACTCAAAACACACACACATGCATACCAATCTCTACACTCTCATCTCACATACACACACACACACACCGCCGCCCTCTTCCTCTCAATCTCTCGTCCCCTCTCCTCTATTCACTCCAAGAAACCTCTTGTTTTCTTGTCTTAAATACAAGGGAACGTTAGAACAATCAATCACGTTAATTCATCCGTTCGGTCGATTCATTCTCCCATTTCTTCTTGATCTCTTGCTAGCATGAGCGAATCAAGATCCGTTGAATTGCGTGGACGATTTAGAGGATTCCACATTGGGATCTTGGTGGCAAAACGTGGACCAATACGTGTAGCCGAATAAAAAATCTACAACGTGTAAGTAATGTTTACTACGTTTCTCTCGTTTCAACCCTATGGCCTCCCTGAATCTAGCATGTATTTTTTCTTTATTCATGAGATACATCAGATGCCCCGGAAGATTCAAGGGAACACCCCTTGAACGATCTCTTTAATTCATTGTTAATGTATGTTTTAAGATTTATGTTTTTTACATACCGCGCTTCCGCACTCGCGCTTTCTCCTAGGACGATCCACGTTTCCTTACAGCCATTGCCGCCGTTGGCACCCCTCCTCCTCCCCACGGTCGTCGCCCCCCTCCCCTTCGCAGCCATGCTCCTTCCCTCCCCTTCTCCAACCGTCGTCACCATCTCCCTCTTCCCAGTTGCGCCCATCGTCGCCCTCTCTCTTTCCAGCTGCAGTCGTCACCTTCGCAACAGCGCCCCTTCCCTCCCCACAGCTGCCGGTGGCACCCCTCCCCCTCCCCACGGCCGTCGCACCCCTCCCCTTTGCAGCCACGCCCCTTCCTCTCCCCCTCTCCAGCCGTCGTCGCCATCTCCCTCTTTGCAGTCGCGCTCGTCATCGCTCTCCCTCTTTGCAGCCGCAGTCGTCGCCTTCACAGCAGCGGCCCCTCCCCTCCCCCTCCCACTCCCCAGCTGTCGTCGCCCCCTCCCCCTACCTAGCCACCGTCGGCCTCTCTCCCCTTCCTTAGCCGTGTCGCCCCGCCTCCCCTACCCCTTCCCGAATGACAGTTGCACCCCCTCCCCCCCCTCGAATTCTTTATTTTTATTTTTATGTTATATATTTATTAATAATATATATTTCATAAATATATTTATTACAAAATAATTTTTTATGTTTTTAAAATTTATTTTTATGACTTGTATAAATTTGATCCGTCGATTTAATTCAAATTGATATAAGTCATTTATTGTATATATCAACATGAACCATCAATCTAAATAAGAAAAAATCTCGACCATTGATTTATTTATTAAATCTCAATCGTTGATATATATATATATAACATAAGATCTAACGATTGATTATTAGGGACATAAATTCATTTTATAGCTAAAATTGAAGCAAAATCACACCCCGGCACGTGAAGGACACCTCATGATATAAGGGGGTATTTTGCTTCTTTTTTAAAAATACAGGGGGGTAAATTGATAATTGTTTTAACACAATGGTGTAAATTGCTATTTTTGCATAACACAGGGGGCTGGATGCATTTTGCCCATTGGATGGATAATCCAAAATTTAGTTAATTAGTTTAATTAAAATTTTTGATTTGGCCTTTAAGTTAATCGGATTGATTTAAATGAGATTGGGGCAATTAATTAATGGATTAGATCTACTAATTAATTAGTAGAGTAACCTCTATAATTAATGGATTGGATTCATTAATTAGATATGGGCTGTGAATAATTAGTTGGACTAGTTATATTTGAATGGACTTAATTGATTAAGTAGATTGCATTCATTTAACTAATTAGGTGCACTTGGGGCTTGTGAATATTTAATCGGGTTAAATATTCACTTGAGCTTTCTTTGTTAGGTATTATATTTAATTAGATTAAATAATGAGCCCAACCAAAATTAGTATTTGTGCTCAATTTAACTTGTTGGACGAATTAATCAAGCCCGGTCCAAATACACCAAGCCTGGCCCATGTTGACCTTTGCTAGGTCAACTCACCAAGTTTGGGAGGTTTAAAAATCAGCTACGGGGCTTAAATTAGAGTTGAATTTTCATGGCTAGGGTAGAGGTTGAGATGGAATGAGAGTTTGTGTGGAAAATGAGGTGTCCTTCGAGACTAGGTCTCTCCTCTTTTATCCTACACCATTCCAACTTTCCATTACTCTTCACTCACTTTTTGGCTGATTTTTCTCTTCCAAAAATAGATGAGATTTTCTTCCCCCTCTCTCTATTCTTGGTTTCGAACAAAGTCAAGAACAAGGTTGATCGGAAAATGCACTAATCAATAGTGTAGTTTTTCGATCCCTCTTCCGTTTGATTCGATTCTTGCTAGTAAAAGAATGTATCTCACAACCCCGGTATTGTGTGGAGAAGTTTAGAGAACGCGTGTACCCGAACAGAACAAACATGAAAGAGGTAGGTTTTCGTGGTTATTTTTCTGTTCTTGTTTTTATTCCTTTGCCCCTGTATGAACGCATGTTTATTTTGTTTATTTTTGCATTTCATTATGCCCCAAACTCCCGGGAATGATCAAAGGGCACACACCATTGATCTGGTTTTAATTTCGTATCGGTTTATTTACTGTTTTTCATGCTTTTGCCACATTCCCGTGTCAATCCGTAATCTTTCACACGGCACCATTTAAGACTATGGCGAAGACACGATATGAGATATAGTATGACAAGCCTACTTCCTATAAATACCTCAGGGTATGGGGATGTCCCACGATGTCAAGAGACTAGTGGGAGACAAACTGGATTCGAGATCTAGTTTGTGTAGGTTCATTGGATATCTGAAGAAAACTGTGGGACGTTATTTTTATGATCCAACCAAAGATGTTTGTTTTCAAAGATGCAGTGTTCCTAAAAAAAGAGTTTTCTACCAGATACTCGACGTGAGGAGTTGCTTCTTTATGAGTCAAGTGAAGCAACACCTGAGGTAGCAATAGCATTATCTTCCGTGTCTGTGGTTCCCACTGAAAATATTCCAATTCTCTGGAGGTCAACCAAAGTATCTCAGCCGCTTGAGAGATACTGGTGATCTCAGTTGGATAATGATCCAAAGACTTATGAAGAAGTGTTGTCTAACATCGATTCTGGAAAGTGGCTTGTGGCCATGAGATTTGAGATGGACTCCATGAGCTCCAACAAGGTACGAACCTTGACAGACTTCCTTAAGGGCTTCAAGCCCGTTGGGTGTAAATGGGTTTACAAGCGAAAGCTTGGACCCGATGGAGAGGTGACTACCGCCAAGGCCAGGCTAGTGGTGAAAGGTTATACTTAAAGGCCCAGTGTGGACTTTGAAGAAACTTATTCCTGTAGCAATGGCCAAGTCCATTCGGATTTTACTTGTCGTATGTGCATATTATGACTATGAAATAAGGTAGAAGGATGTGTAAAACGGCATTCCTAAATGATTTCATTGAGGAAGAGATCTATATGGATTAGCCGATGAGTTTCATATCCATAGAAGAAGAACAAAAGGTATGTCGTCTCCATAAGTCCATTTATAGACTAACACAGGCTTCCCGAAGTTGGAATATTCATTTTGACAAAGTCATAAAAGTTATGACTTTGTTAGGAACGAATTTGACCCTTGTCTATACAAGAAGGTCAGTGGGAGCTCAGTTATGTTCCTCGTGCTTTATGTGGGCGATATCTTACTCATTAGGAATGATGTCAAGATGTTAGGGGACACGAAAGCATGGCTTTCCATGCAATTCTCCATGAAGGATTTGGGTGATGCTTCCAACATCGTGGCATCAAGATCTACAGAGATAGATCTAGAAAGATGTTAGGAATGCCCCAAGCCTTGTATATCGAGAAAATCTTGAAGAGGTTCAAAAAATAAAACTCAAAACGAGGGTTCCTTCCCATGAGACACGGGGTTAAGCTTTCCAAGACTCAGTATCCTAAGACTGACGAGGAAAATAGAAAGATGTGTGACATCCCCTATGCCTCTGCCATGGGCAACATGCAGTATGTTGTCTAGTGCACAAGGTATGATATCGCATTTGCTCTGAGTGTCACGAGCAGGTATTAGGCATGTGCTGGTAAAGCACATTGGACTACTGTCAAGACCATTCTTAAGTACTTGAGAAAGACTCAAGAGATGTTCTTGGTGAACGGCGGTGGAGAGTTGGTACTAGAAGGGTACAGTTGTGCCAACGTCTAGTCTGATATAGACGATACTAAGTATCAATCCAGTTACTTATTAAAGCTAAATGGTGGTGTGGTAGCGTGGAAGAGTTCCAAGCAGGATACAACAGCTGGTTCCACCATAGAGGCTGAATACATAGCAGTTTGGATGAAAAACTACATCCAAGAGTTGGGTCTAGTGCCTAGCATTGTCTAGCCCATAGTTATATTTTGTAATAACAATAGGGCGATAGCGCAAGAAAAGTGACCAAGATCTCATCACAGATCTAAGCACATTCTTAGACGCTACCATCTACTGAGAGATATGGTGGGTAGAGCTGAGGTGAGAGTGGATCACATTACATCGGTAGAAAACACACAAATTCACTGCCCAAGCCCATTTCATAGATTGGCCATACTCAACATCTGGACGGGATGGGATTGAGGCAGATGGGTGATTGGCTTTAGGTCAAGTGGAAGATTGTTAGAATAGGTGACCAGAAAGTCATTAGATTGGTTGTTTTGTAATCTATTTAAGTATTTTCTTTTCACTTTGTGATATTGAATCAATTGAATAAAAGTATTCATTTGGTCTTACTTTGTTGTTCTTACTCCTATATTTTTCGTACATTGCAACAAAGCCCACAGATCATTAATCAACCAATGAAGTAAGGTTGTGCATTTGATGAAAACTATAAAACCAACTTTCGAGGATTGGATCTAAAATGTTCCAAGTCGAAAACACTGAGAATAGGCATCTAGTGTTATATTGAGACTTGCACTAAATATTGCGTCCATATGATGGGTGTCGTATTTCATCGACAACAGACGTATGACTTCTATGCAATTTTAGTGGGTGGTTGACAAAGGTTGTTAAGCTAACTAATCTGACTCACGGGGAGTAGTCATATAGAAGCCCGTGTGGCTTGGTCTGTATGACTTGAGCCCCTCGGCTCCTATAGTATGGGGTTTAGTCCTTAGACTTAAGGATCCACGCAGTTTCATTTATAGGACTGTTGTATCTAAGGCCTGGAAAAAGATGATCGTGCTCTGACGTGGTTATTATAAGCCTTGTTACAGTGCAGTTAGAACATGTATGAAGGCTGGGGGATTCCAAGAAAGGATCCTTCACCCCATTATGAGATGATAGCGATCTCCTATAGTTCTGATGTGTGTTGTGCTCCCAGGAGCTTGCGGCCACAATGGGTGATCAAATAGGAAAGTGGTTTTCTATGTTGTCAAGTTGAGAAACACAATCAGAATATTAAGCATACATGTCTAGTCCAGAATGAGAACCAATGACCAATTCCATACCTTCAGACTAAGATCGAGAGATGGCCAATGGAAGGACTATACCCGTATGGCATTCGATAGCCTTAAGGTTCATGCCATTTTCACGTACTCTAGTACTATGGACCATTTCTAGATGGTCACCCATGTGATGGGTGCTTCCGGATTAAGTGTTAAACAAAAGCGATTAATTAATTATGATTTAATTAATTTACTGCAAAAATATTTGTCAAATAAATTATGTGTTGACACAAGCCCATGTCTAGTCCAGGGTGAACCTACAGAGTCACAGAAAACACCACTCAAGTGTAGTAGAATTGATTATAAATTAATTTAAAGATTTCAAATTAATTCAAGAGATTAAAGATGTGATCATTTAAATGGAAGAACCCATGTGATGGGAAGCCCAAGATTTTATTAATGATATTAATTAACTTTAGGTTAGGTTCAATTAATTTGATAAGATCATATTTAATTGAACCGGATGAATTAATTAATAGGATCAATTAATTAGAGTTTCGACTTGATAATTTAATGAGACTAAATAAATTAGGTTAGGATCAACTAGTTGATGGGATTAATTAATTGGGCTATGGTCTAGGATTTATTTGATGAGATCAAATAAATCTCAATTGACCTTTTGGAATTAATTGGATTAATACTATAGAGGTTCAAGCCTATGAGTTTCATTTTTGAATTAAACCCAATAGGCCATACATATATGTGTAGCCCTAGCTAGAATATATATGTATTAATATATGTGATATACATATATACATATGAGGGTGTAAGATGAGGGAGTCAATGCTTGAGTACTTATAGTACTAGTGGGTGGTGTACTATGGGGACACCCATTATACCTGCTTTTCACTTGACATGCAATGTATACATATATACATACAACAAGTACATGTGATGTCTCTTGTTTGTATGTGTATAATGTATAGGTTTGTGTGTATGTCATTTTTGTATATGATACAAAAGACAGTATTCCTCCCACATTTTCTTAACCTGGACCACTCTCTTCTCCCTCTCTTTTTTCTCTATTCTCTTGTTCTTCTTGAACTAGTTTCAAGTTAGAGCAAGGTCCTTTTGAGCTTGATATCCTAAGCTAATAGTATAATCAAGTCTCTTATACTACATACACCTTAATTCTAGCAAGGTTTAGTGTAGACCACCTTGTGGTATAGTGTGTGTTCAACGTGAGGAGATCTCGTTGGTCTTTGGGTGAGCACACCGTTGGAGGAGAAAAGCTTGAAGAAAGTCTTCAAATTGGAAAGTTAAAATTTCGTGATTACATTTCCATCACTCTATGTTACAATAACCACTTGTTTTATTTCAATCTTCTTTTACGCTTGTTGAGTGCCAAACGCTCAGGATTAAGGACTAGTTTTCTTTGGCTTAGAATTTAAATATGCTTAGTTTCATGCTTCCGTTGCGTTCTTACCAAGTCCCAGGCCATACCGATTCTTTCAATATCATACGAGTTGTATGATGTGTGATATGATGGATGAAGTAATATCATAGGAGTTGTGTGTAACGTGTGGATCGGCTCGGAGAGGCGCGGCGAAAGTGCGGGAGGTTCGTAATATAAATGAAATAAAAACATACATCAAATCATGCATAACGGATCAAGGGGTGTGCCCTTGATTCTCCCGGGCGTTTGGTGTATCTCATGTTCAAGAAAGTACACAACATGGAGGCCATAGAATTTTGAGAACAAGAAACGTAAAGAGGAAACGTTACGCTCGTAGTCTTCTTCGTTCGGCTACACACATTGTTCCCCGTTTTGCAAACAAGATCTCAATGTAGAGACCCTCTAAATCGTCCACATGCTTCACCGGATAGTAACGAACTCTTGTGCTAGCAAGAAGTTGTTTAGGGGAGAAGAGACATCAATACAACGTTATTGATTAATGCTATCGAAGTGTCCAATATTCTACCTTGAATGAATCAAAAAGAGGGTGGACGAGAAAGAGAGAGATGTGAGATGGAAAAAGTATAGAGATTAGTGTGTGTGTGTGTGTGTGTTTGAGTATTTATAAGGAATTATTATTCCGAATCCTACTCAACCTCTTCCAAAGAGACACATCCTAATCAATTAGGAATTTGACCTAGTCAAACCTCATCCTAGGATGAATCCTAGCCCTCCATCTCAAAAACCTCTAGATCAGATCTCGTTCATCCATCCTTGATGGGCTTCATGGAATGGGCCTATTTAAATATAATTTAATAGTCCAAGGGTCCAATGGACTCTATATTAAATCTTATTTAATATTCTAAGCCCACTAATTAATTCACTCTTTTAATCTAATTAAAATGAAACCTCATGCTTATTAAATCCATAAATCCAATTTATGAACTCAAGCCTGGTTAATCCAATTAATCCATGAAGGCCTAAATCTCCAAGAAGTATAATTTAATCCTATTAAATTAAACATTCTCCTGGAATTAATTTCAAATTAATTCCTTTCACATCCGGTGAAGTGAGTGTGACTCTTTAGGTTCACCCTCAGTGACTTGGACCTACTTCTTGTTATCTCATAACCAAAGTAACCCATCACAACGGGTGGCTGTCTAGCAACGGTGCATGGCACTAGAGACAGGTGAATATGTGTCATGAACATTTAGGCTCCAAGTTGCATACAGGTACGCTCCTACTGTCACCTGTCTCCCGGCCTTAGTCTAGGGCATGAAATAGGATGTCGGTTCCCATCCGTGACTTAGGCATCTATGCTTCAAACTTGAGATAGGTTTAAATCTATAACTGACGCAGGAAATCCTTTCCCACTCAATCAAGTGCTATGGCCATAAACTTTGATAGTCTAAACCATCTCAGAGTGCATAAGAGATCTCGTTGTCATAATCTTTGACAGGGGACAGATCCTATCTTGGAATCCACTGTCCTCTCTACGTACTCCAACTTCACTGAACGAGGTTTATGATGGCCATGTCTTATAACACGATCACCTCTCGCCAGATCCAAGATACAGCCTTCGTATGTGAGCGACTATCGTTATTTCTCAAGTCCGATGACTAATCCCGTACTATCAGAATCAGGAATACAAGTCATACCGACCAAGCCCGTGTGGCTTTCATATGATGATTCCTGCAGGCATGAGTACCCACCTGACCATTATGTCAATTACCCACTTTGTTCAGAACCCTCTGAGCATAAGTAATCTACCATACTGACTGAGGTCTCGTGAGTTTGCTATATTTCCTTGCCGAAGCAATACGGTCTAACCATGTTACCTCTATCCACCATCGTCGCCTAGAGATGGTGGTTGTCTAAAAAAATATCGTAGATCGCGTGATGAGATCTCAGGCCATAACTATTTTCATAGCCTGGTTGTTTGCCATCCAGGCGACAATTGGCTCAGTTGTGCTAGGCACCAAGTCGAACCTATAGATGTGGTTTTCATCCATAAACACTATCCAATGTAATCGACTTTTTGATGAAGAGCTTATAGTATCATGCTTTGAAAACCCTTTCAAGCTACCATAATCATCATTGAGCCTGACTGTGCATACCTTTGAGACTAACCGTTTTTCACTATGCTCCGAATGTATAATCGCTTTAACCTTCCGAAACAACCCTCCACAGACGGTGCATCGAGAACATATCTTTAGTCCTTATTCAGGTACTAAGGATTGTTCTTGATTGCTGTCTTCAACCCCTTAGTGCATTACCGATTTCTGTTGAGTCATGCAAGAAGCATACTCAACATCGGATCCTATGCACCGACTAAACATACCGCATATTTATCTAGGGTTAAGACGTAAGGAATACTCAACATCCAAGCCTTCTCATCAGTCTACCGTGACTAAGTATTGAATGGCTTAATACTTTATTCATATTATCTAAGCTTTCTCATCAGTCTAACCACGGCTAAGTCTCAAACAACTTATCCCTCTACATATATGAGTTTTCTCATCAGTCTATCATGACTGAGTCTTGAACAGCTCATCCACGATATGTATATGGGTACCCTAAAATGTCATGGAGAATATTCGGGAGCTACGATTGTGTTTTAGTGATTCCTAACGTCTTGAATTCATCCATGATGAACAAGACATTACACACTTAAACACTTGAAACCCAAGTCGTACACCGTATGAGCTCGTCAAATTGATTATTCCAGTCGTGCGGTGTTTCAAACCTCGTTTGAATTTCCTAGCGGATTCTATGGCTCCTCTCCATAAATCCGACTATGATGTCCAACATCACATTCCACAGATCGTTGGGATCACTATCCAAATTTGATCGAACTTGTCTCGATCATTCATACCTCTACAACATTCGGGTTTGTTCTTAAGGGACTGGAATATGATCAGCTTAAGTAAGAAATGCGATTATAATCAACGTTAACATTATTTTGTCGTAAACCTGTACAAATCAGGCACCGAGTCTACTTTGTCTCCCACTAGTCCCGTGACGTATGATGGAAACTCCTACATGTTCAAGGACTTTGTTGGGACACAGGCTTTCCAGACCATGGCACCATAGTGCGTGACTCCGAGCAAAATACCACGTTTCTACGTTGGTAATTTTTGAGTCCATGTCTACACGGGCTAAGGTAATTTGGTGAAACTTCGATCGACCCCCGTCTAACGAGGCTCGATCGTTCCCTTTATCAAAGACCGTCATACTTCGCCTTTACTGGAAGCGTTTCATTGAGAATTGCATTCTCAACTGGATTCTCAAGAACTCCCACTAAATACACGGCCTTTTTGATCCTATCAAAATAGGTTTAATTTTGCGACCATTTTCGGTTCACCACCTTAAGTCTAATTCCCAAACCTCAAATGGGATCTTTAGACTTATAACCCCCTTCATGGTCTTGTGTATTCAGTAACCTACAATTGTCTTACTGGATTCTATCCAATAGACTATTTGGCAAGCCTACTTTGTCCAACAAAGCGCTATCGGACTTTTCCTTCTTCAGAAAAAACTTGTAAATTTAGTCAATTCGAATCGTCTATTTCTGGATTCATCAAATCTTCCCATTTATTCATCTTTAATAAGAGGAAACTGCCATAGTTGTTGCGGATGCCAAATCTGTAAGTTGGTCTTGATTAATCCATTTAGATCATTTGAATTTTGAGTATTCATAAACCCTTTTATGGGATTGTGTTCTAGGAATTTATGTGTAAACACTAGCAAATATGAATCAATATTCAATAATTTTGTTGATCAAATATGTATAGGCCTAACATGATCACGGTTATAGGCCTAATTAGTCTCTAGTCCTTTTCAGCAATGGCCTTGCCATTTGTTGAATCCTAGAATTGTTCTTGGCTTTCTAATTCTTATCACCTCTTGCAAACCACCCGCAGATTTTTGACAAGACCGGTATCTAATACCAAACAGAGTAGAGTGATCATGTCAATACTCAATATCAAATTTTAACTTTATTGGAGAGGGGTTTAGGGTACTCCCTCTTCCAATGGCCTTTTTTACTGCAGTAAATGTATACGTTCTTAGGAATTTATGAACTTGACCACTGAACCCTTTTGCTTTTTCCTTTACCTCCGCCTTGCGGTGTAATAGGAATACCACTCAAAGTGCTTGCAGCTGATGTCACCTTAGCCTTCTTCCTCTTTTGGCATCTGGCACCCTTGCCTTTCGCTATAGAGGTTGAAGCCTTTCCTACTAGTACGGACGGTGCAGATTTTTCAATCGTTTCCTCGTACTAGACCAACATAATTATCAACCTATGAAGATCTCTTTGAAGCTAATTCATATTGATAATAAATGGTTCGTAGGAGGGAGGAAGAGACTGAAGGATCACGTCAATGTACGTCTCTATTTCAAGATCGACATGGAGATCTTTTGAGCTTCTCCACGAGGGATAGCATCATCACTCCATGTTCATGTACAGACGTCCCTTTCGTCATCTTAGCTCCAAAAAATGCCTTCTTTGCATTATATCCTATATGCCATTCGGGGACCGCATAGACATTATGCAAACGAAGCATAGTTGAGCCAACATCATCATGCTTGTCGTACTGCTCTAGATCTCATTTATCATCAAGTTCAGTACGATGCTATGGACTTGCCGGTGGTCGTCCTTCAACTTTTAAAAGCCAAGCGTTGCTTTAGTTGTCGACCCCTCCGGAAAGGGTTGAGGAATGTCCTCATCCGGCATGTGATTTAAGGTTCTGAAAATCTAAGACCATCTTAAGTTTTCACAGGCAATTCGTGTAGTTGGTTCCATTTAATTAGCCTCTAGTAACGCATTTGGTGGATACTTAGACATTCACAAATATATAAAGCAGAAAATAGTAAGCAGAATGAAGTAATATTAAATTTAAGTTACGAATCGGTCTTTAGTCCTTAACCTCTCCCACTATTTCTACGAAAATCCATCACTCTCAAATGAGATTTCAGGAAACGGATTCCTAGTGGGCTTGGGGTCCACATGCGAAATTCTTCATACCCCACTTTTACGATTTGCATGAAAAAATAACCTTGTGGGAGGTATTCCATACCAGTCTCATCCAACGAGATCCCCAAGTTGTTTTGCCTCTCCTTTTCACGTGATCCTGAGGACTCCAAGCGAATCACGTTACTCGGCGTTAGACCCAACCCATCAACCGAATCATAGAACTCTCTATCGCCCCCCACGACTCGTGAGACAGGGAAACAGGAGTGTATTCACTTAGTTCACAACAAATGTGCAGCTTATTTTCAGGACAAAAGACGTGCCACGACTCGTGAGACCACGCAATTCGACTAAAACTAGCTTCCTCACATTTTGTCATGGATGGAAGGCTTGGACGAACAACTTAGGTTCTAGTCCATTTACTAGGGGTCTAATATTTTAGCTTGGTCCAACCAAGTTGAGAGTTTTAATGGAACGAAACCTCATCACATAATAAGTATTTTGCATGCATGATTGTAGGAATATTCTAAGCATAAATGTAAACATACATGAAGCATATAGAATACTCAAAGCATATAATATGCATCGCTTGCAAAATAAAACCTACCATGCCCCTGTGGGAAGATCACAAGCCCAAACCTATGCGACCCATTGAGCCCGTAGTGGATCTATGGTCAATCTAAGGGTAGGCCTACGCTATTACAAGATTTTTATAACCCATTACATGCAATGGGCCTTGTAAGTCCTCTTCATCTTCTTGGGCTCTCCATCCTGGGCCTACACCGGGCCTCTTCTCCATAGATCCTCCGTGGGCCAACAGATGGCTTCCTCCATGGGCCTCCAACGACTTAGTCTTGTCTTCCCTTGTAGCTTTTATTTACAGCAAATAAAACCTCACTCCTAATCTACTCTCATTACATCATAAAAATAAGAAACCCCAATCAGCAGTTGGGGGGAGTACATTAGGAGGCAGAAAGAAAGCCTTATTATTCCAAGGCAAAAAATGAGAGAGGTAAGAATATGCAAAGAGGCACGCAAGCCCCAACCAAATAAGTAAATTTAAATAAACCATACATGCGTTCTAGGGGCTTTGTGGTCATACTTTGTCAATCCATTTAACGTAAATAGCATAATACATATCTTCACGTAAAACATGCTATCCAAACATTCATGATATCCCATATCATAAAATAAGTGCAAAAATTACATGCAAAATAAACAAACCAAACATTGGATAATGGTGCAACCTATGCACAACGATTTTTGTTGGAAAATCCTTTGTCATAATTAACAAGGCAACATTAATTCTAGAAAATAAACAATCTCAACCAAAACTAAAATGCTCCAAGTTAATCATTCAGAAAAATTCCCAGAGAAATATAGAAAAATTAAATTTCTGAGAATGCACAAAAAATGAGGCAAAACTGAAAAACGATCCAGCACTGCAGGCTAGGCGCGCGCAGGCGCCACTGCCTGCACGCGCACAGGCCCTCTCCCGCGCGCGCAGGTAAGCTCCTCAAGCGGCTGTTGCATGGGAGCGCGCGTATGTAGCCGCAGTGCGCACGCCTGCGCGCACGGGCCACCGGCCACATGCTCGCAGGCGCACACCTGCTGCCTACTGCGCAGCTTGCCTACCGGCAGCATTCGTTTTTCATATTTTAACGTTTTTCCTTGCAACTTCTTTTCTTAAACACAAAAATCTTTGATTCAAGAATATAACCACATATTCAAGAATCCCAAAATCCAATCTTTGTGCAATATTAACACATGTCAAAATCTGCACATGTTCATGCTACATAAAAATAACCATGATGTCCAACATCATAAAAACGCAGAAAATTAATGCGAAATCTTACACGTGAATTTTGATCATTGGTGCAACCATTGCAAAAATTAATTCTTGTTAGGAAATCATTTCCTCATTAACAAAGCAATATTTATTTTAGGAAATTGAAAATCTCAACCAAAAATAAATATCCCATGTTAATGGATTCAGAAAACGCAGCAAATATCATAAAAAAAACTGTTCAGGAAAATTGTATTGAAAAACGAGCAAAAATGAGTGAAAACGGCATATTGGCAGCAACACGCTGGCCGCAGGCACAGGGGCGCGGCGGGGCGCGCGTGCAGGCAGGGGCTTGCGCGCGCCCGGCCAGCTTAAATACACGTATATCACATAGCATGGGGCTTGTGCGCGCCTGGCCAGGCCGCCTCCCGCGCTTTCGATGCGCCTCTCCCGGGTCGATCCATACGTTACAGTGGTATTAGAGCCCGGTTCGGTGTATAGGCCTAGAATTCTATGTGATATACGTGTATTTAAGCATGTTTAACGTGTTTTAATTTATGTTTGAAGCATGTTTAACGTAGATTTTGTTTGGCGTTTAATTTTACATGAGATTTTCGATCTTGAATTTCTTGAATGTGTATATACATGTTCTTGGGTTGGAATTATCTTATGGTTCAGAAAATTACATGAAAATAGCAAAAACGAGAATAAAAGCATACATCAAATCATGTATAACGGATCAAGGGGTGTGCCTTGATTCTCCAGGGCGATCGATGTATCTCATGTTCAAGAAAGTACACAACATGGAGGCCACAGAATTTACAGAAGAAGAAATGTAAAGAGAAAATGTTACCCTCGTAGTCTTCTTCGCTCGGCTACACGCATTGTTCCCCGTTTTCCACCAAGATCTCAATGTAGAGACCCTCTAAATCGTCAACATGCTTCACCGGATAGTAACGAACTCTCGTGCTAGCAAGAAGTTGTTTAGGGGTTTAGGGAAGAAGAGACATCAATACAACGCTATTGATTAACGCTATTGACGTCTCTAATGTTCTACCTTGAATGAATCAAGAAGAACAAGGAAAATCTTTGAGAAAGTAAAGAGGATGGACGAGAAAGAGAGATATGTGAGATGGCAAAAATGTAGAGATTAGTGTGTAAAGTGTGTGTGTGTGTGTGTGTGTGTTTGAGTATTTATAAGGAATTATTATTCCTAATCCTACTCAACCTCTTCCAAAGAGACACATCCTAATCAACTAGGGATTTGACCTAGTCAAATCCTAGTTGACTTAGGATTTGACCTAGTCAAACCTCATCCTAGGATGAATCCTAGCCCTCCATCTCAAAACCTCTAGATCAAATCTTGTCCATCCATCCTTGGTGGGCTTTATGGAATGGGCATATTTAAATCTAATTTAAATAGACCAAAGGTCCAACAGACTCTATATTAAATCTTATTTAATATTCCAAGCCTGCTAATTAATCCATCCTTTTAATCTAATTAAAAGGGAAGCCCATGCTTATTAAATCCATAAATCCAATTTTTGAACTCAAGCCCGATTAATCCAATTAATCCATGAAGGATTAAATCTCCAAGAAGTATAATTTAATCCTATTAAATTAAACCTTCTCCCGAAATTTATTCCAAATTAGTTCCTTTCACATCCGGTGAAGCGGGTGTGACTCTTTAGGTTCACCCTCAGTTAGACTTGGATCTACTTGTTGTTATCTCATAACCAAAGTAGTCTGGTTAGGGGAAATTATACGATATATTCTTGTGTTTATATCCTTATTTTCTCTCGATATGATGCTTGGTCTTAGGTACATTTGTACATTTAGGAGCTTTCGTGGAATAAAAGGCGAATTCAAGCAAAAAGCTCAAACATAAATGAAAGAGTCAAAATCCTGCAGAACCGAGCACAAGTTATCCCGTGACCCACAGGCTATCAGAGATTCAATTTCAGAAACGCAAATCACATAACCTGTGACCCACGGGTTATCAGAGGTTCGCTGGGTGGAAATCACAGACACGCTGACATGAAGATCTGAAATTCCAATTTAAGGCTGTTTTGAAAGAGATTTTATTTCATTTTTTATCTCCTTTGTAATTAGGGCTAGACGTTTGATAAGGAAAGAGTTAGGAAATGAAAAATAGTTTAAGGTAGGTAGAATACTTTCCTTTCTTACCGTAGCTAGGTCCTATTATAAAAGGAGGAGGAGATGGAAAGAAAGGAATATTCAATTTTCAGAAATTCACAGAGATTTGGAAGTTTTGAGAGCAAGGGAAAGGCGAGGACCACGTGAAGAAGCAGATTCGGCATTGGAGTGACGACCATCAAGCCAATTCACTACTCCATAAGTTTTTCTCAATCTTTCTCTTTAGCTTTAGTTAGAATTAGGATGAACTAATCTCCTTTTGTGCTAAGGCTTATGGGAAGCTTAATTGATACAATGTGTTAAATATTTTTCCAGATTAATCTAGTTGCTATTTTTGCATATCCATGAATATTGTGTTTGTTGCTATTATTTGGGCATGATCACCTCTTACATTTTATATATTATGTTGATGAACTGAGAGGGAATTTAACATAGTGGATAGATTAATTCATGGTGTGGATTGAATGATGTGTAGATATACACAGGCATGATCTATTTGATTCCATAGGTTTTTCCTAAAACTTAATGCATTATTGTCATGAGTTTTGGAGAGGAGAGATCCCCTAATTCCTTGATAATAGTAGGTTCGGTATAGCTCGAGAGAGTGTATTGGATTAAATTAGAAAAAACCTCAGTGTGCGAAAATACTTGTTTGTTTGATTGATCCATTAATATTGAATGCGTTGTATCGATTAGGTGGACCTATAGCCATAGCACTTCTAATAAATCTATGTTTTCTTTGTCTCCGATGTGATTGCTTGCTATAGTTGATTTTATTATTTTTTTAGTAGATTCATAATCATCCAAACTTTCGATCGTCCAAATAATTATGGGTTAGTCATACTTGTTGTAATTACTTCGTTAAATCCTCGTGGGTTCGATATCTTTTATACTACTTGATAGCTAGTGCACTTGCTAGTACATATTTTTGCAATCATAGTCCGTCACCATGGGTGGCCGTCTAGCAACGATCCATGGCACTAGAGACTAGGTGAATATGTGGCGTGAACATTTAGGCTCTGAGTTACAGTACAGGTACGGTCCTATTGTCGCCTGTCTCCCAGCCATAGTCTAGGGAATGGAATAGAATAACGGTTCCCATCCTTGACTTAGGCATCTATGCTTCAAACTTGAGATAGGTTTAACTCTATGATTGACGTAGGAAATCCTTTCACACTCAATCAAGTGACATGGCCATAAACTTTGAGAATCTAAATCATCTCAGAGCGCATCGGAGATCTCGCTGTCATAATCTTTGACAGGGGACAGATCCTATCTTGGAATCCGCCGTCCTCTCTACATACTCCGACTACACTGAACAAGGCTTATGATGGACATGTCTTATGACACGCTCATCTCTAGCCAGATCCAAGATACAACCTTCGTATGTGAGCGACTGTCGTGATTCCTCAAGTCCGATGACTAATCCCGTACTATCGGAACCGTAAATACAAGTCATACTGACCAAGCCCGTGTGGTTTCCATATGACGATTCCCGCGAGTCACCTCAGTCAGTCGACACCCTTGTCAACTAACCCACTACTATTGCATGGACGACTCTCGTCACTTGTCGATGAAACGCGACTACAATTACTTAGTGCAAGTCGCAAATGAACCTTCGATACCCAATCTTGAGGTCCTTTGACTTGGAATATTTCAGACTGATTCACAGAAACTAAATTCATGACTTTCCAACCTATGCGCAGTCCAGTTTCTTGGATTAACCTTTCAGTCTATGGGCGTTTGTTGTGACATCGAAACCACGTTCAATGCTAGCAGTAAGCACAACAAACTCATCGTTGTCAATGATGAATCTTTACTACACTCATCAACATAATAATACTTTCGTTAAAAAATTGACGAATGGTTCTCAGAACAACCAACCACATTGACTTTCTGGTCACCTATTCTAACATTGTGTGCTATGTGATAATTGATGATGACATATCATACAGTTGTGTGTTGTGTGATATCAAGAAAAAAAAAAAGTGATGATTTGATGGAGATAATGATAGCCGGCAAAACCATTGAATGATGTACTCCAACTTGGATAAGCAGGACTATAAGATAATAAATAATGAATTTTTGGTGTATTATATTGTAGATTGATGCAAGATTGTTACGTATGATGTATTCATGATTTCATGGTGACTACATGAGGGATAGTTTTCTGTTGTGTTATTGCATGAAATTGTCCTACTATGTATGTACATACATAAGCTAATTAACTATTAACACTGAGTTGGCAACTCATTCACTACCACATATTTTTTCAGGAGATAGACTGCGGCGACTCATCTAGCTACATCGTAAGCCAGTTGTCAACCTTATTAGATGGGTTAGCAGTGTCATCATGAGTCGGGAGCTCTAGCTACATATTACAAGAATATTAAATTGTAACTGAATTGGTATCTTAAGATTTTGATATGATATAGTGAAGTATATTTATACCAAGATTTTGATGAAATATTTAATTGTTTGAGGTTTATAAAATATTGATGGAAGGTTTATAAAATATTGATGAAAGAGTATCTGGTTGGGATTAAATGTGAATTACTTATGACATGAAATATAATTACGGAGAGGGTATCACAATATTTTTGCATTCGAATTAAAAACAGAAGTATCAATTCCATATATTTGTTGAGCTTAACGAATTTAAATTTCTTATCCATTTTTTCATTTCTAAACTATCATGTTATCCTCAACTTAATTTGAAATTGCCACCACAAAATAAAGACAAGAAACTCTGGCAATTTATTTTAGAATATCAATATGTGAGAAAAAAAAAATATTAGTAAAATACGTACAAAATTGAAGAATTTTTAAATGATAATTAAATCTAGTAGATTGATTCATCATAATTTTTCAAATTCAATAATTTTAAGTTCCTAGATTAATATGCATTTTAGAGTATTAAATTTTACCCACATCGGAATTCTTAACTATGGATATTTTAGGATTTAGATTCTACCCATATTCAAAATATTTATTTCAATGTATCTGAATTCAGGTCTAGGTCAAACGTAAAAATGTTGACTCCGGAAGCTAACGTAAATAAAGGATCTGGGCTACGTATTGTCCATCAATTGACAGGTCTAAATAGGGGTATTCAACAAAATCGCCAAAACGGCCCAACCCAAACTGCACTGCATTTAACGGGCTAGAAAAAATTCGCAATTTAGTAATCAGGTTTAATTTTATACTTATATAGACCGCGTTCGACCGCAATAATATACTAGTATTCTTTATAAAATTATGCAAAAGTTTTGATAAATATAAATTAATAATTCAGATAATAATTATAAATTACGATATGTTTTATTGGTAATATACAAAATATTTATGTGTACATATGCAGATGAAATCGTTTGGTCAACTAATTCTTAATTATTGATAATCCTCCATATTGTTTTATATAATTAATACATGCAAGAACATTTCATAATCGTCTTAATATTTTTAATTTTTTTAAATAATATCCTTCTAATATTTATACATTATTATGATCGATTTCTTATATAATTTTATTCAAAATAAGAACTTTTTCACAATCCTATTCTTAAAAAAGTTAGTAATTTTTTATATTTATTTGTATTCTTTTTTAATAAATTTATAACTATGTATAAATGTTAATGTTTTACACAATATAATTGATATCTCATATCTTTATAATTTTGCTAATAAAACAAATACTAGATATACAAAAAAAAAAAAAAGAACAATATATTCCTATTAAATTAAATTAGTATACACATATTTTTTATATATATAATCAATTAATAAAAGTATGTAAACCATCATTATATTTTCAATTTATAGTTTTAATCTTTATTTAAGTTGTCAGATTATCTTATTTCTTCTATTAGAAATTGAAAATCTTCTTTTATTATTAAACTCAATAAAATGTTTTCTGCACTTTCTTTGTAGTAAATTAATATAATATATATGTTACATACATATTGTATATAAGTAATATTTCTTGTTTAAAATTGCACAAAAATGATATAGTTTTATTCTTAAAGTTTTTTATAATTAGCTGAAATATGAATTTTTAGTGATACTTATTTTTTTATGTTGTAAGTTTGGAACTCGTAAAGTTATAATACATCGAAAGCTCATAAATTAGTGAATAGTTTGTACTTATATAATTTATATTGTAAAATGTTTCTCGATGCTTGAGAGAGACTCATAGAATGATTGTTATCAATTTATCTGGCATGTAGACTTTTATTTGTGAATTTAGACTATGAATTTTGAAATTAAAAAATTTAAGTATTTTGAATAGTTGAATTTTGAAATTTATTTGATTATATAAGTGATTGACTCTATACTAAAAACCGCAAAACTCACTCCAACTCATCCCAACCCAATTAAACCGCCAAATGCGGTTTTTATGATTGTCGAGTTGGATTTAGCTAAGCTTTATTAAAACGCAAGTATTAAGTTGGGTCGAAAAATTATCTAAATTGATCCAACTCACACCGCGTACACTTCTAAATCTAAATCATAAAAAAAAAAAAATACATGTTTTGAGTTAATAAATATTAGAAACATTGTGAAAATGTTTTGAAAAAAATATAATAAAAATATAAAATTAAAGAAACATCCAAAATAATCATAAAATAAAATTTAATAATATTACTTTATATGATCGTTAACGACATGATCTCGGTTTCTTTTGGTTTGGTATGAATGCTTTTTTATTCATAAAAAACAAAACAATATAAAAACGTAAGCCTAAATGCTTAACCGACCAAAACCCAGAATAGATGATGCTGAACCAATATTTTGAAAATCAGACAGATGATTGAACCAAATAAATTATTAGGTTATTGACTCGTTGAACCGACCGATCAAATCAGATCGAAAAAACCTGTTGGCCCAATAGATTTTATATATATATATATATACATATATAAGTTATCAATACATTAAATGTCAATTGATTAAATATAATTTATAAAAATAGTAAAATTTATAAATAAAAAAATCTAGAACAATTTAATAAAAACTAACAAACCTCTTGGACGAAGCAAATTAAATTAAAATTTGAACTAACAAAAATTTGAAATTTAAAACCCCATGGACTTTTGAAGCTTGAATGATTTGTTGATTTCCCTTTTGAATCAAATATTTGAATTAAATAGAGGTAGCAAATGATGCCTACGTAATTTTTTTTCTTAAAGAAAAGTTCAAAAAAATTAGAAAACATGAGAAAGAAGTAGATAACGAAGATAAAGAGAAGAAAAACCCTATTGCCTGTTAGAAGTAGCTCATTATCCCACATTGGAAAAGCATAAACCAAACTTAAGCATTTTAAACTATAAATGTAGAAAAGCTTAAGCTAAGCTTATTGTCCTACATTGAAAAAATATAAACCAAATTTAAGCACATTAGACTATAAATATAAAAAAACATAAACCTAAAGCCTACTGTCCCATATTAAAAAAGAATAAGTCAAACTTAAACATTTTAAGTTATAAATATGAAAAGCTTAAGCCCGAAAACAAATTATATTTCACTACATTATTAATTTATTTTAAAAAAAAATAAGGTCGAAATCGAGTTTTGACCGATTTGCGGGTGATCAATCTTCACTAGTTTTTGGCTGATCTTCACCATAACAGTTTTGGTTCTATAAATCAGTCCAAACACGGTAAAATTATTAAAATAATATAAAATAAAAAAATTATCAAATTGGTGTTATTTTGAAATATTTTAAAACCCCCGACTCTATCAGAAAATTTAAAAAAAATAAATAAACTCTGCAAAAGACAGGGACCGAGTCCCCGTCTTTTGCAGACACATTTTTAATGAATTGGATTGGAGCAATTCCTCCCTCTCATTCTCCTTTTTTTGGTGGTTAGTTATTTATTAATTGTTAATTAAGATTTTAAATAATAATTATTCATATTTAATTAAATATAGTTAATAATTAAAATTAATTAAAAATAAATGGTTAGTATTAATGGTTAATATTATTAATATTTAAAAATTAATCAATATATTTATTAATTTAGTATGACCTAATAATATTACATTATGTACGAAAAATAAAAAATATTATATAATTAGTAATAATTATATATTATAATAATGATCATGAGTCCCATAAGTATGGCGTTGACCTAATAATATTACATTCTGTACAAAAAATAAAAAATATTACATAAATAGAAATAATTATAAATTATAATAATGTTCACAAGTCGTACAAGTATAGCGTTGGCACTGGTCTCGAGATACTTTTTTTTCTAACCTATCAGTTCTGTTGACTCATTCATTTATTAAACTATGATTAATAACTATATTATCAAATTTTTAATATTTATGTAATATTTTTATTTTTTCGTACAGAATGTAATATTATTAGGTCAATGTTAATTAATTTAATAATACAATTTTTAATATTAATCAATTTGATATATAGTAATTATTAAAAATTTGATAATATAGTTATTAATCATAGTTTAATAAATAAATGAGTCAATAGAACTGATAAGTGAGGAAAAAAAAAATATATATATCTCAACACCAGTCCCAACACTATACTTGTGCAACTTTTGGTCATTATTATAATTTATAATTATTTCTATTTATGTAATATTTTTTATTTTTCGTACAGAATGTAATATTATTAGGTCAACGCCATACTTATGAGACTCATGGTCATTATTATAATTTATAATTATTATTAATTATATAATATTTTTATTTTTCGTACAGAATGTAATATTATTAGGTCATACTAAATTAATAAATATATTTATTAATTTTTAATTATTTATAATAACCATTTATACTAATAATTTATTTTTAATTAATTTAGTTATTATTTATATTTAATTAAATATTAATAATTATTATTTAAAATCTTAATTAATAATTAATAAAAAACTAACAAAAAAATAAAAAAAACAGAAAAGGAAAATGAGAGGGCTTGATTGCTCCAGCCCAATTCATTAAAAAAGTGTCTGCAAAAGACGTCGAGTCCCCGTCTTTTGCAGAGTTTATTTATTTTTTTTAAATTTTTGGCAGAGTCGGAGTTTGACTTTTTAAAATGTTTTAAAATAACACCAATTTAATAAAAAAAAATTTATTTTGTATTATTTAAATAATTTTACCTCCAAACACATGATTGGTTTCTGGTTGAACCGATCGAACCGACCGATTTGGTTCTGAACACACTAACTTGAACCAATTGCTATGAAGTTTGCAATCTTTCAGTCTCTTCCGAGCTAACGAGATACAAAATTTGAATCACTGATTTAACACGATACTGTTATCTTTATCACAATTTTTTGGGTACAAGACCACACCCACAAAATTATAGTAAATATGAAATTAAGTCTCAAGGTAGAAGTAAAAAGAAATTACCTATGCTAAATTGCAAAAGCAGCTGCAAGTAAGATAGCTAAAACTGGCTTGTGGATGGCATCCTGACACTTTCACATCAAGAGAGGACTCTGACGGCAATTTCTTCATTTCAGCTCATTCCACTTTCCGACCTGCAAATACACTCCGGGTATGGATTTTGGTAGAAAGACTCCTCTAGCCTAGATCGTGCTCGGCCCTTGATTCCCAGTGGCGCAGCTCCTCTTCTTCGAGGTGCACCAAACCTGCAAATCACGTAGGAAAAACTCAACGTTTTAACCTCCTGTCCTTAGCGTGTTTTCTCTTTTATCTATACTATTATTAAAAAAATAAAAAAATAAAAAAAACACCTTTTGACGTGCCAATTTTTGAATGCTTAAATTTACACTTCAATTCATTTCTTTCATTAAAAAAGTTATTGGTCATAAAAGTAATTTTATTGTGTTTTACCCTCAACTCACTACTCTACGTTTCTCTCACCTCACACCATACTTCTTTCTTCTTACTAACTTTTTTGTTTTCTCATTTCTTCACAATTTTCTTTTTCTTTTCATCATATGCTCGCGGAGACCACGTGCAACGACGACTAGTAGTTTAAAAAACACCTTTTTAATTTCTTCAATTTTTTTGGTATGCCATTTTCTTTTTATCTTTTAAATTACACCAACTTTCATTTTTCTTTCTCATCTCAACTCCCACCTTTTTTTTTCTCACTTAATTTCAATAACTTCTCATAACTTTCTTTGCTTTTTTTTTTTTTTAATATTCTTTATTTATCCAACTAAAATATATATACATTTTTTAAAAAAAGAAAAAATGCAAGCAACAACCCATGATATTGTAAATGAACAAATTACGCCCCTATGAAAAAAAATAGTAATTTACTTCCCGATTCTTTTTTTAAAATGAAGTACTTTACCTCTCTTGACAGGGAGGTAAACTGCTTCATTTTAAAAAACACGGGGTAATTTACTTATTTGTAATACCACAGGGTTAAATTGCATTAAACCCTTTCTAGAAATAACAATAATTTATTTCAAATTTTGAATTAGCTGTCCACAAATTTTGAGTGTGCCACATAAACTAACGTTTCAAACAATTCTCCCGGTGGAATTCCCTTCTCCCATTACGGGATAGGGTTAGTGAAATGCAATCTTGCAAAGCACCTTGGACAAGCCCATAAAACGTGGTAGTGCAGAAGATAGGTCTATGTTTGACAAAAAGAAAGAAGCTTTTCCACCAATAGCTGAATTCATATTACTGTTGCGAACTTGGCAGTTAAGAAGCTTCGTGTTATTAAGTTCTCTAGCCACACAAGGATTTTCAGGCAGTAAATCAGTTATTAAAAGTGAAGGATATAGACTTTTGAATGACTCAATAAAACATAATTCTAATACACTTGGGGCATGTTTACTACCCATTAGGCTTAATTTATAGCCCAATCACTCCTAAAACTATGTTTACTTGAAAAAGTATGGCCCTTGATTTGAATCAATGGCCTGTTATCATAAATGATAAATACATGATTTGAATCCACCTCTTGAGGTGGTATTCAAATCATCCGAAAATTGGGCCAATTTATAATTTGTGCGTTGGTCCATATAGCCCTTCTATTGAGTATTATATTTACTTTAATATCCTCAAGTGTATAAAAAATTACAATTTTCCCCCAGAGTCGATTTATATTAGCCTATAATCCTACGACATATCATAGTAAGTAAACATAATATTATATTAGCCTATAACCATTTATCCCAAATAATATCATTCATTAATCTATCAAATCATAATCACATCCAAAATAGTAAACATGCCCTTGGATGAGAGATACTAACCAGAATAGTTAACCATGTTCAGATTCAATTACCAGTTAACCACATACAACATTATATGGCCTACAATAAAGCGTTTAGGAAGAGGAAAGAGTAAAATATAAAGGGTTATATACCAACAGAAACATCCATGCAGGTTATAGAAAGCAGAAATCATTTACATACCTGTTTTTATGCAATTGATTCACAAGGCCGGAGAAAGATGACACATCCAACACTCCAGCTTCCAGCTTATCAAATAATTCAACTAGGCCTTTCCTGCACATTATTTGTGAATCATGAGGGACCAAGTTTACAGAATGCCACTTTCATTTAACAAAGTTACCCAACAACATGGCACTATGATTATTACACTTCTCACAAATTTGAAGGTTTTTGCATGTGAGAATGTGTTGTATAACAAGAAAAATAGTTCTTACGAACTTCCTTTTAGCAAAATTTTGATTGTCACATACAAATCTAGAAATGGCATTTCACCAGTATGTTATTTCTGCACTCTAAAATTTTGAAGATTCTTATATGCGAAAACACGTAGAGACAAATGGCATTAGCTGCAAACCCAAACTGATAATCACAAAAATGCACATAAATCAGTATATGTAATAATATATTTGAATGGTTTTAAGATCATTGCAGTTCCAACTGTCAATTGTCTAAATGTAATCAGCGACCTGCAGCTCAAGTAGACGGACTCCAAATCCTAATGCTTGAATGCCTTGATAGTACACAGTTATGAAGTCCAAGCAAATTACTACCCACACACACTGTAACACTGGCGATTATATGGGAATATCATGAGAAGTTTCTCATAGAAGACATTATATTAAAGTATGAACAATTACCCGCAGACCCCTTGAGAAAGAAGAGAGGAAAAGATGAGATACAAAAAGGAAAGTTGAAATTCTTAGAAATAAACATTGAAGGCGGATTTTATGTTTTTTATTTTTCGTATTTGGCTTGCATTCCGAAGGGGTGAAAAAGTCATTGAAATTTCTGCCTACATTTTTGCCCTCAAACACTAATAGGAGGCTTACATGTAAATTTTTCAAAATCAAAGGAGATGGATGTTGTAATGACAAAGAGTCAAGTTGCATAATATTATGTTGAAAAATGATAACAAAAGGAAGAAAGGGAAAGGAGCTGGAGGAAAGGTAGGACTGTGAAATGCAGCAGCAGATCAAATAGCTTGCAATTAATGTAATGTTCAGCAGAAAGGGGAGATAATCTTAATTATAAAACCAAACATTTTCCCATGGCTATTAGTTCCATAAGTTTTCAGTTTTGGCAACATATCCTCAGTATATATGAGGACTTCTCTTTGAACTATAAGTAATTATCGAATTGAGATTTTGGAGCCACTAATACCTGTCTGGAGTGATTGTTTTTCGGTGCCCTAAGAATCGACGATGACCTTCAACTGCTTTTGCCATGTTACCCGAATGTGATGGAATGAAAATGTCACTTTCTACAGAGATAATATAATCGAGCGCTGCAGTTTGCGATGCATGATGGGAAAATGTTCTCAGTTCTTCTTGAGTTGCAATCATTTCCTGTAACAAATGTTTTAGTCTGGCTGCTTGAAATAGTTTAGCTCGTTAAGTAATTCTGTATTCTCAGTTCAAATCCAAATTGTGAACTAAACTAACTTTGAATACTATGTTTGGAACGCGAGATGTAAGCTCCAACAGGTGTCTCTCACGACCATAAATTTCCCCAGCAGCAATATATATCAGTGTAGATCGCGGATATCCAAGAGCTTGAAGAAATATTCCGACCTCCATGGGAGTTAGTGGACAAAGACCACTGATTCTCTGTTCTGTTGAATTAATATTCTTGATTTTCCAATGACTTGTTTTTTCCCTAATGAAGACCAAAAACAACACGGAAAAGCAGCATAAGGAATCGTGCTAAGAGAATTAGAGGGGCGAAGCTGGCAAATGTATTTAAGTGGAGAATTCTAATGAAATGCTCTTAATACAAATTGTCCTTTCACCTGCTGCACAGCAATTTTCAAGAACCAGCAATAGAAAAAATTCAAATGCTTTTGGATGCTGTAATAATATTGAACTCAAAATCAGTTACTTAAGCATGCGCCAGACGACATATTATGAAAAAAGATCTGCTTTACCCCAAAATAATGTTATGAAGATGTTTATTCTAAAAATAAAGTAAGATCAAGCTATAGAGATTCAGAATCTAGGGGACCTAAAAGGTAGCTGTTTCACCAGATTCAGATCGCGAGAACATAAGCAATAAAAGTTCGGAGAGTACAATTAATGTAGTAAAGTATTTTTGTCAAGTTGGACAGAGGACCACATTGGTGTTCATGAGTTAGACAAGCCAGAAAACCAGGTCCAAAACTTAATTCAGTATAGTTATTCAACAGCTAACATACTCAACGAAGTAAGATTTTTATATGTCGTAATATCAACTTTTACCGAGATAATGGTCGGTCAATCTGATGAGAATAAAATATCAGATTTTGTTTTTGTGAAGTTTATGGACATCATGAAAAGTAGCAAATAGAGAGATGACAAAGACTAATGCATAACCAGTTGCTTTGTTTGGAGTTGTTTTTAGCCAAATTTTTTTAAAACAGACGGAAAATCATTTCAGACATAGGGTAATAGGGGTTGTAATTGGTTTAAAACCAATTCAAAACTCCCACAATTGGAAATACTCAAAACCAGTCATGTTTACCCTTCCTATATATTTTTTATATATATAAAATTACAAAACCTACTATCAATACATGATTTGACATCTATATTAACTTTTTTCCACTACAAAAAATTAATACCAAACATACTTTTTTTCAATTTCAACACTTTCCAACCACTATCAAGACATGATTTGACCTCAAAAGTAACCTTTGGCCCCTTTGGAAACAATACAACACATATTTTCAACAATTTTCAAATATTTTGAAATAGTAAACACTCATCACATTCCTCAATATACACATCAAAACTTTGTAAAAACCAAACTCATTTTCCCGAACCTTCAAAAACCTACCTAAAACCGACTCCAAACAAAGTGATTGTTTTCATACTTCTCACACCATCATTATATGTTTAAGATACCTGAATTTGTCAATTTACTCTCTCTGCATACTTAACCTATCCAACCAGTCTCCTAAGCAATCATATAAGAAACATATTTATGCAGACGACCATAATTTTGGTAGTTGGATTCATGAATCATGACCCAGAGACACCAAGATCTATAATCATCTTGAGTTCAACACAAAGGAGCACCCATATGGTGCATATTTTAAGGCTGACTTGACCACAGTTGGTGGCACCCAGTGGTAACTCCAGGTTATAGCTAGCAGTTAAAACCAGATTATCAGTTGACTGATAGAATAACAGCCAGTGATGACATTCTACCTATTTACATCTCTGGAAGAATGTCATAGGCATTTCATCTCAACAGATATAATCAATAAGGGGCTTTTAGGCATGTCCTCATGTGCAATTATAAAAGTTTTCACCTCATTACTCTGAGCTCCTCTGTTTCTGCACCACTAAGCCCGTACGTACATCCAGTAAAAGACAGCATATCTTTCTCATATCTTAGATGAAGGGCAATGTATCTTTTTTGCACGTGATCGCAGCCGCTCCACGAGCTTCTGTGGTGTCACTGTCATTTATGCTCAGAATGGAATATAAAAGTGAATCCCCATAGGAGACCTCTTAAAAGCATCAGAAGAAATACAAAACTCAAGAGAGATTGTACATATGTAATTTGAATTTAGTCTCCTTCTCTTACGTATCTAGTAGGACAACAATGAACTCAGATTATCCTCAGAGCATTGTAACGAATGCATAGTTGATATTTCATTCAAAAAATGTGCAAGAACTTAGTATACAAGTTGGTTTTCATTGTGCTCATATAGGTCTGATAAGAAAGGATGAGATAATGGTTTTCACCTTTCCCAGACTCTCAATAGAAGGAGAGAAGCGAAGAGCATGATAAAGAGCACGACATCTTAACCTCTGTATGTCAAGAGGCAGATAATTGTTTGCAAGTCTAGAATCTGACTTTGCAACATGAATTACCTGTAGACAAGAATCAATAGGTCAAACAAAAATTTCTATTATGGTTTCACAGCAAGAAATACAACACCAACTACAATTTTTAAAGAAAAGAAATAAATTACTTATTTTGGTTCTAAAATATCATGGCTTTGGTTTTAAGATCAGAGTACATGGGAGTATGTCTGTAATTATGAAAGTTAAACTAAATCCGTATTTGCACACACAAGAAAATTACTGTTAGGAACACACCGGTAATCATCAAATATCTGTTTGATGGCTCATTTAGGTAGGTCAGTGCAGAGGAGGTTAGTTTGTTCAATTAAAAATTAAAAATGAAAAATTGAAAAATATCTGGGTGAGAGTTAAAGCTTTAGATAGTTGTAGAGCTTGGGGGCTCATGGCTCTGACCTTGTTTTGTATTGGACTAGAAAGCTGTTTTGGGTTGCACCTCATTGCATCTTTTGTAATTCCATCTGGTTTTGGGTAATACATGTAGGTATAAATGAGGACCTAAATTATTGCTCAAAACACCGATGGTTGGTGGAGTCATTACTCTATTAGCAACCATAAACCTGTCAGACTGGGCTCCATAGAGGCTTAGTTGCAATAGCCAAGAGATTACAATTGGTTGGTCCGTCTATCTCGGATGGTTTCTTATTAGAACAATGGAGGGCCCATGGTTGATTATGCTTGTATTGAAATTTCAATTCCAATTTGCAAACTTAACTTGTTTTTCTGGCTTCAGTCATTATTAGTCATGTTAAATATAATATTTGGTCATTGCGCTGTAAGATAATCTAGTAATCTGTCTATTTAAGAACAATGAACAGATAGGTTAAGGAAATACATTGCTGCAGTAACTGAGAGTTTAGTGGCATCTTAAGAATTAACACGAATTGCTCCAATAGTCATACAATTATTTCAATCATTGTGTATTTAGTAGATTTCTTAGTGGTTCAGAGATTTGATTAGTGGAGTTTGTATTGGACAAACTGATAAAGTAAAGTTAGTGGTTCTTGGCCTGTTCTACATTTTTTTAATATATACAAAATAGTTGTCACATTTGATCATTTCTTGGAATCAACTGTTTCTACTAATACTCCATTTTTTTAAGTGGTGTTTCCTGCAAAAGAGGGCCTAGCAAATAAACTAAAATATTTAAAACTAACCTTTTCTGCAAATTATGTTTATTCAATCATATGTTTAGTTATAAGGATATATGGATTGTATTTTTTATAAGCTCTAAAACTAGCTTATCCTTGTTTCCGCTCCTTGGGAGGTTTTGTTGGCATAGGTAAACAGTTCTTATTACTCATTGGCCACCAGCTAGAAATACAGCTATGCAATTGATTGATTAACCATGGATGGAATTTAGCTGATACCCCTACCAGATGCTAGGTTGGACCTTAGCTCACTCCCTGAGTTAAATAAATTATTTTCTGCATTTGTACTTTGAAAGTAGAAGTATTATTGATACCTATCTAAGAAGGTATTCCCTAATTAGGAATTCTTATAAGTTCATCTTATAAGATGGTTTTGAAATTTATAAATGTTAAATCTTATATTAAAAACAAACTCTTGGCGTGTTTTGATAAAATACAACTATAAATTACAATGCTAAGAATGACAATTTCATAACTTGGTCGAAAGTAAATGAGTTTGTTAAAATAGTAACAATAAGTTAGGAACTTCTTATTTTTCTAAAGGAGCTTATAAGATTCTAGCCTCTTATTTCTAGATCCTATAAGCTCATTTACTAATTTTTTTACCAAACACAATATCTTACGAGCTCTCAAACATGTTACAAAATAAAAGCTATTTGAAATGGATTATAAACCTACTCAAACACCCTCTACTCTCATTTATCTATTGTCTATATCCATGCATGCTTTTTATTAGTATCTCAGGTATTATGATATTGGTCCAAAATCTATGTTTGACCTGATAAAGCATACATTTGCCCACTCATTTGGTCTGCAAATCACACTTTTTTAACTTCTTATGTTTCTCAAATACTATTATTTTCTAAGCTAAGCCTTGGACATTCTGTTCAGATTTATCTGAAGGATGGACAGACTTATGTTTTATTTGGTTTGGAATTTATAATTTTGAATTTGTCCCTTATTGTTACTGTAGATTCATATTGTATATGCTCAACCTGGCAATAAGACAGCAATAACATCAAAATTCCATGGACATAAAATCTATATCTAACAATTAAGCATTTTGTTTCCAAACAAACATACGCACATCTGTACCAGTGTGCAGATTCCTATATCTCATTGTAGTACTTGTCAAGTATTTATAGGATAATTACAGGGACACCTCCCTAAGGCTTTGCTTCGTTCAGGGAGAGAAAAAGGGAAGTGAAAAGGGGGGGGGGGGGGGGGGGGTAAAGATTAAGACTTTTCCTTTAAGTTGTTTCGTATGATGGATAGAAAAGTAAATGGAGGTGTTTGGGCTCTTATACATGAGATTTTGTTCTTACACATCCAATTCTATTTCCATTTTTCTATTACACCCATTTTTTATCCACCAAACAAGCTCTAAGGTTTGACGATTGCAGGAATATCTATAGGATTTGCACATATCTTTCTTCATTCTGTTTGGATAGGTATCTTTGGTAATTATCATTATTTGTAGTTATCACTTATTCCATCTCTACATAATAGAGGTGGAAGGATCAACAATATACAACAAGATCTTTCCCTTTCTACAACTATATAATGACCTACCCCGGGAAAATTACACAAAGGCCCCCTATCAGAACTTGTTGGCCAGAAAAGAGTATTGGAAAGAGAGATGACTGTTGTGAACTTCAGGAAAATAGCAACGAAGAATCAATCAAAATAAAGTATTGTGTAGACAAAATTACGCTTCAATTTTGAAATGTCAAAACTCCCCTCTCTAACCTTCACTTGCTTTATACACATTCGCATATATTGTGAAATGTATCCCATCTAGGTATATATCTATTATACCTACATAAGTCATACACTAAAACAAAGAAGCATTCCCACATATATACACATATAAGTACACACACGGAAACTCACACAAAGATACACAGAATAAAATGGACATGCACACACAAACACACACTTTGAGTGGGTTTCTGAGATGCATGGGATGGTAGGCAGATGGAGCTGACCGAAAAGTATGTGATGACAGACGATTTGGGCAGTGTGCACAATGGAGGTGGGCAGTGTAATGTAGGAATGGGAGTGGGGATCTAGAGTGAAGTGAAAAGAAAGAGGACAAAGGAAAAAAAGAAAAGAAAACAGATTTTTAAGTTTTAGCTTCTTATTGTATTTCAAATAATACGTTGTTTTGTGTTTAAGTAATTAGCAGCAATAAGTTTATTAATAAATTTAAATTAAGAAAATCTATCCAAAATCTGTTAAATTGATTAAAGATAAACTTATTTATGAACCTTTTCTAATTGATTAAAGATTACTCCAAAGTCAAAGGGAAAAAAAGTCAAGTCGGCTCTTGAGTTCTTTACTTTCCTTAGTACTTAAATAAAATTTAGTTAGTTCCTAAATATTCAATATTGGTTAAATTATTAATTGATTCGTTAATAACTAAAATGAGTAAATTTTTAAACATTTAACTAATCAAAGATATAATTTTTTATTTGAGAGTTGAATAGTTAAAGACAATCAACTATTCCATTAGTCAAAATCAATTAGTTATTAATATTCATTTTATTTGTTGATCGTAATAGCTAACTAAAGTTAAAAGAAAGAAAATTATTGATAAAAGCTAAAAGGAAAATAAAAATCAAAGAAGTTGACAAGAATAACTAAGAAAAATTTCATCAGAAAAGCCCCACTTTCATCAGCCAATATCAATGTAATTATTCCAGTTTATGATTCGATATGCATACATGACAGGATCAGATAAAAGATGAAAGCAACTTGCCTTATATTCCTTCCATAATTCCGTTGTTTCCTCATAGTAGCTCAGACCAGCCCATGATGTAAAGTGCTTCCTGGCTCGAGGCACAGATTCTAATTCTTTAGGAAGCTCCTTCAGAATCCTTACATCTTGTTGTAAAGATTTGATGAAATGAACTTCATCGAATATATCAGAGAAAGTACTGCGACATACAGATAACCCACAATAATTTCACCGAACAAAATTAATAGTGATAAAAAGAGAAGTTAAAACGCATGGTGACAATGGAAATTAGGATTTCTGGTAAAGATATATGTTTACAGAAATATAATATCAATAGGAAGGCGAAGACATGCAGCAGAGACGTTATAGTAAACCCATTTACCTAGAATCCTGCCAGAACGAACTCTTGTCCAGTTGAGGAATCACTAATGTTGCATTCATGATACGTGCCACAGCCACCATATCAGCTATCTACAAGTAAGATATTAATAGAAGTTAAAACGATAGACACAAATTCCCATAGTTAGTGCATGCATAACAATCAAACAGAAATTCCTCACATTAGCTACCTATAAATAAGATATTGTTATAAACCTAACCACCGATGAAAACAATTATTTTTGTAGCTAGTATATGCATCAATCTGTCCGCCTTGCTGGAAGTAAGGTTTTATAGTATAGAAAAATCAACATGTTTATAAGATAGAATTGATATTCCAAGAATCTTGGTGCTCTTTTTCTTGGCTGCAAGCAGTAGGGGGAGGCAAACATAGTTGTTGTCCGGAATAATTAACTTTATATGTCAGAGTGCCCCATCTAATGTGCATTTTTTAGTATTATGCTGAACGATAAAAGCTTCAACCTAAAATGTTAATGTAACTGATTGTTTATTCTTTTGTTTGATAAGTCTGCTTGTAAGATAAAGTCGAGATTCCAACTGGAAGGTGCTGGAGCATCAAGGACAAAATGATAAAGTTTGTTTATGGTGGAGAAGTAAAATTATGCCCCATGTGCACCAGTCTACTACTGTCTACTGCCATAAGCATGGGGAAATCCCAGCAGAAAATCAAACTTAAAAGCACTCATTGGGTAAGGGTCCCTCGCATTCCACAAGTGATGCTCTAAATTGATGTAATAAAAGACACTGATGATGCAAATCAAACGAGAGAATAGAAAAAGAAATACTAACCCCAGTGCGCATTTGATTTAATCCTCCATTGCTTCGGACAGTCATATATCGATCCAAGACAGGCGCAGCTGAATGCATAAAGTTCATTTTTCCAGAAACAGACAAAAAACAACAAATCAGGGGCAGGCAAAAGAGAGAAAGCTCAAAAGTTAATTCGCACAAAAGGAATAAGTTCAGAACATTTTCGTCTACCCCAAGCAGCCCAACAAGAATTGTTAAGTACTGAAGAAAAGTAAATACTTACAAAGCACTCAGACAAGAGGAAAGTACCTTTATATTTACTGGTTGGCTCGACACATGGATGCAAACCATGACTAGAAGGAGCTTCCCAAAGTTGACTGTCTAATAGCTGCAGAACATAACAAAATAACCTCAGCATCAGGAATTAGAACCTTTTATGTATTCGGATAACTTGTGAGGCTATTCTCAGACTCAGTAAGAAGTCTTTCTATTGATTTCAGCAATAGGCTTGTTTAGTCATGTTTCTAGAGTAGCACATTGCAGTATACAGCTTCAGAAAGGAGTTTCGAATAGACACGCAGACATACATCAGCTTTAGTTTCATCAAAATCGAGAATAGCTTAAGACTAATCAGAAGCTTCCTGCTTAACAGACTATTAAACAAATTTATAGAGTAGATCAACAATTCTGCCCAGCCCACACAATCTGTTCCTCAGACAATTATTTAGTTGTTTACATAATTCAAATATATATGATGAAAATCATACCCCAAAGTATAGGAAACAAATAGAAATAATATGATTTATTTCAATAAGCAAGTGTTAAATCTCTGCGTGAAATCTATATTAATTTGCTGATTAACCATATATATCTTTACATAATTCAAATATATATATGATGGTTTAGTTGTTTACATAATTCAATATATATGATGAAAATCATACCCCACAGTATAGGAAACAAATAGAAATAATATGGTTTATTTCAATAAGCAAGTGTTAAATCTCTGCGTGAAATCTATATTAATTTGCTGATTAACCATATATATCTTTACAGCCATAGATTACATTGAGTGTTAAGATAAGGATGCTAGGATATGAATCTGCAAAACGCATTTTTCACTGCAACACATTTTCAAGTGTTTCTGCATACTATTTTAAGCGAAAAATCAGATTGCACATTATAAACGAGTGATATTTTATCTCCAAATTCACACACACAAAAACGGCCAGGCATTGGACCCAGATAAAGGGGCCAAAATTTGCGAAAAATAATAAGATAAATGCCACATAACAGGGCTCACTAAGATATTTCACAAGTTTCTGAACTTTCCACTAAATTTACGCAACAATGAATATTTAACTCAATAGGTACAGAGGGCGTTTCGCTTAAGCAGTCAAATGATTCTATCCATAGATGTACGTTGATCATCAATAAGCGTGCAAAAGAAATGCACTTATCAGGGAAGCTTCCTTAATCCGAGAATAAACAATTCCTAACAGTGTTTCTCCAAACACAAAACCTGTATTATTTTTCTTTCCCACAGAAACTTCTTCTTCCATAAACGATGCATATTAGCACCTATTCTTGATTTCTTATCTTTTGGGATTCACCATATAACTCTATGAAACCATGTTCTTTTCACCAAACTCAGTGTGCCAGTTGTAGATTCACAAACTAAAAAATTGTGATCCTGAAGCACGTGCCACTTTACAATACTCTTTGTGATCTCCTAGTCTCCTCTAACCATCATGCAACAGTAAAATGTGTCCACAAAGCACACTTGCCATTTCAGAATACAACAGCCAGTGCTTTGTGGCTCGTACACTCTTTTGAATCATAGTTGTTAAAGGCGCATGACATTCATGGCACAAAGGTCACATGGAGCAACGGCCCACGGCGTGGCGCGCACATTTTTAAAGCATTGCACATATTTACAAAAATAAATTATATATTTATAAATCAATGTTTTCTAACATCAATAATGCACAAACAATTGATTATGGTGTTTCCTTTTACCTCAACTTCAACTCTTCAAGGACATATCAGGTCGTACATAAATTTTGAGCAGTAGCATTCTTGAACCCAACTTCAATCCATTCTAAGACTAGCGGCGAACTCCATCATGAAGGGACTAAATAGTTGTCTCATATCCTCCTAAACAGTATCACAACAATACAGTTTTATTGCAAAAGAGTAAACAATTAACTTCTTGTGACCCGACTGGTTACAGCTGAGTAATTAGTTGCAGCTAAGTGTTTGGGTTGTTTGGCAGATAGCATACCATCCAACAAGCTGTCAAGCATTCTCATCAATTTTCGGTTGCATAAAGCTGCTATGCTTTCTCATCAATTTTCCTGTTGTATAAATTATTAGGATTTTCATTTATAAGTTTTGCGGAACTTAATTGAGATCAATTGGCATCCACCCCCCCCCCCCCCTTTCTTTTACAGTTCTTTCAAAAATTTCTGGGATCTTTACAGTTCAACCCGAATGATTACATCTGCTCCCTACAGCTTGCTAAACACTAGTGAATCACATAACTTGGCCAAGAATTCTGTTCTAAAATCTATATGGTAGATAACTCAGTGAATCATCTAAGGCTGAGCACTATCAATTGTTAACAGTGTATGAGAAAGGGTGTAATCACCAATTTATAACTATCCATATCAAATAAAACCCCACGTCACCATGAATTCCGAGACCTCTCCAAACAAACCACCTTCACCAACAAATAGAGCAGGAGACGAAAAATCAAGAACCCATTTCCCAGTTCACCCCATACATGTAAGACCTAATCAATTGTTCCAATTAAGGAAACATAACAAAGACAACAAACGAACCCATCTCTCAAACTAATAAATTTAGCAGATGTGCGTAAAAAAGCAAAGCAATAAAATGATTATAATATCAAAAGCATCACAGACCTGCTTATGTTTTGTATTCTCAACTCTAAGAAGAGGAGTATTATGTTCATCATCCAAGATATCCTTGCTGTATAGCATGAAAATGAAGATTGAAAGAGCAAACAGAACGATCACGTACAAAGTGATTGAAAAGAAAGAAGATTTTCTATTTCTGAATGTGGATAGATTTTTGGAATGATGAAGACCTCTATGGGTGACCATTATTTCCACTCATTTAGAGATCCCTGCTTCCAGTTAGCGACTGCAACTTCGATCCTTCCGACTGTGTATGGTTTTCGAGAAAGTGAAGACACGGGAGGTCAAGCTCTGGATTTGATGGTAATATTCGCAAAAGCCTATTTATTGAAATCGCAAGAAACTCATTGATGGATCGATCGAGAGAGAGAGAGTCAAGAAATTATTCGTTGTGTTTGAATTATTTTAGGAGTGTTTTTTTCTCTTTTGTGAGGATAGATAGAGAAAACTAAACATAAATAATTGAGTTAAAAATAGCGTGTATGTTTGTATTTATTTTTTAATATAATTTTAAAATAATATAAAAAAATATTATATATTTAGTTTTGTATTTTGAAAGACAAAAATAACTATTTTTAAATGAATTGAATTATATCTATATATACATATATTATTATATGTATATTTTGTATAAAAAGTCATACTCAATTTATTTTTTTTATTTCATAAATAATAATTATATATTTAATAAATAATATTATGATGAATTTTCTTGAACAACTTCACATTCTAAAATTTTTAATAAATTCTACACTTCTAAAAAATTATAGAGCATTTAAAATAACATTTGTTTAAATTGTTAGAATAAATATAATAATTGAAATGCAAGGGATAATACAAACCAAAAAATCAAATATATATATATATATTATACAACACACTGTGCCTAGCAATAATTTCAAACACACTATCCCTACTCAAATGTGCTAGCAATAATTTCAAACAAATCGTGACCATCAACAATAGAATTTGAGTTCCTATCTCAAATTCGCAAAAAAAGAAAAGAAAAAAAAAGTACATCAGCAAAAAATGATCAAGATTATTGAAGGCACCTATTGACTCAACCTATCAAAGTCGCCGGCAGATCACGATTTGTAAAAAATCGCATGTACGGTGGAGACGTCATCCACCAAGGCATTGTACAACGATGCACACATCCAAGGCGGCGAATAAAGGCGGGGCTTATGCACACATCCAAGGCGGCGAATAAAGGCGGGGCTCTTTGTGTCGGACAACGAAGTCTTCCAACGTCACGTATGGCAGCGCGGGTCTCCATCAAGTCAGCATCGCGGCCTAGGCGGTGGATGTAGACTTGATCTGCCCATACTATGTGCGGCGGCCCTCATATCGGAGATCGGCTCTCCGACGGCGGAGGGTTGCGTTGACCGGTGGCAGACGACGGAGACGGCGTGCGTTGTTCCATGGGCGGCGGCGGGCAGAAGATGTAGGGATGGGGTTCAGCTCTACGCTGCCTCTTTTTGTTTAACAGTGCAAACATAAACCTAGAAGGAGAACAATTTTTAGAGATAGTGCCAATTTTTTTACTGTTCAAAAAATGTGTAATACACACCAAGTAAACCCAAGATAAATCCAGCTAAACATTTGGAGTGTTTTGAGATGGGTCAAAAATAAAACCAAACACAACACTTATGTGTTGTAAATAATAGTATGGGTGGCACACACTTAATCAATTAAAAAAATTAGAAATAATTATTATTTTTATCTGAATTGAATAAATAAAAGATATTAGAAATAGAATGTGGAAGTTGTGAATAGGAAAAGTAAAAAGTGGGTGAAATAATTTTAAAAGAATTATAATGCAGAAGTTAACGAGACAGAGAAAAATAAATCCATTCATTGGATGGAGATTTTCATCCAAACCACTTACTGAGCAGCTCCCAAAACCGCTATGTACTTTAGCTCCCATGGTAGAATACATTGTGGTATTCTACTCAGAACCTTTCCAAGCCACCACACCACCACTAAGCCTGAATACGAATCCAAATTAAGATTTTGTATCCACTTCAAACTGGAAGCTAGCAACGCTATGAAAGCGAGTGATCGGTCCGGGAACACGGCGAAAGCGCGAAAAGACGTAAAATAAAAATAATAAACCATATTTGAAGGGTGTTTCTATGAATAGTTCTCGGGCCACCGGTGTATAGATCATAGATACATAAACAAAATAATATATCTAGGATCTAGGCTATGGAATTAAGGAGAAAACTTGTAAATGAATCTTACCCTTGTTGCTTTCTCGTAATTGCTACACGTGTTGTTCTCTTTTTCTCCGAGATCCGGCATTTGTCCATGTAAGGCTCCAACTTAGGAGCTCTCTAATCTTGTACACACACACCAAGAATGTGGAATTTGTCCTCATGCTAGCAAGGAACAAATTCAGGAAGAGAATGGATCAAGAACTGCACTATTGCTTAGTGTATTTCAGATTTACCCTCTTGACTTGGTTCTAAACCACGACGAACATTAAAGGTTTGGAGAGGGAGAGAGCACGAAATTTTCCAGATTTCTTTAGAGAAAGATCTGCTAAGGTTGTGGGTATTGAGTCATGGAAGAGTTGGAATGAAGTCAGGATAAAGGAAGGAAGACCTAGTCTTCAAGGAAACTTCCTTATCTCCACATAACTTCTCATATCTTCACCACCTCTCATTCAATTTGAAATTTAGCTTTCTAAAAACCCTTATAGCAGATTTTCTAGCTCCAAAACATGGTAAGTTGACCTAGCCAAGGTCAATATGGGCTAGGCTTGGTGCACTTGGACCCGGCTCAATTTATTTGTCCACAAATTAAATTGTGTCCAACAACTGATTTTGTTGTGCTCATCATTTAATCTAATTAAATAAAATACCCAAAAAAGAAAGCCCAAGTGATATTTTAATCCAATTAAATATTCACAGGCCCAAAATGCATTTAATTAATTAAATGAACCCAATCCACTTAATTAATTAAGCCCAAATAAATACAACTAATCCAACTAATTATTCCTAGCCCATTTCTAATCAAGGAATCCAATTCATTAGTTAGATAAGCCTATCTCCTAATTAATTAATAAATCCAATCCACTAATTAATTATCCCAATACCTTGAATTAATTTAAAGGCTTAATTCAAAATTCAATTAATCTGATTAACAAATTTGGGTTATCCATCCAATGGATTACTTCACATAAATGATTCAATAATTTATGCCATCCGAGACTAATTTAGTCTAATTAAATTTAATTATTCTCTTCGAAATTAATTCAAATTAATTCCATCACATTCTTACTAGACTTGGGCTTGTGACCAACACAATTATTTCTGATTAACCTATAATTAGAAACAACCTGTTACCATGGGTGACCGTCTAGAAACAGTCCATGGCACTAGAGACTAGGTGAATAGTGGCGTTAACATTTAGGCTCCAAGTAATATACAGGTATAGTCCTACTGTCAACCGTCTCCCGGCTTTAGTCTAGGGCATGGAATTGGGTTTTGGTTTCCATCCTTGACTAGGCATCTATGCTTCATACTCGAGATGAGTTTACTCTATTGATCAACGTAGGAAATTCCTTCCTACTCGATCAATCACTATGGCCATAGACTTTTAGAGTCTAAACCATCTCAGAGCGCATAGGAGATCTTGCTGTCACAATATTGACAGGGACAAATATTTTCTTGGAATCCACCTTCCTCGCTACATACTCTGATTGCACTGCACAAAGCTTATGATGATCATGCCTCACGATATAGTCACCACTCGCCAAATCCAAGATATAGTCTTCGCATGCACGTGACTACCATGATTCCTCAAGTTCGAGGACTAATTTTGTACCATCGGAACTTGGAAGTCCAGTCATACTGATGAAGCCTCTAAGACTTCTATATAACGATTTTGGAGAGTCAGTTCAGTCAGTCGACTTCCTTGTCAACTAACTCACTAAAATTGCATAGATGACCTACATCTGGCACCGATGAAACTAAGCACTCACCCAGTGAATGCAATACTTAGTGCAAGTCTCTATATAACACTTGATACCCAGTTTCAAGATCCTCGACTTGGAACATTTCAGACTGCCTCAGAAGTTGATTTCATGGCTGCCTACCTATGCTCATCCCAACTCTATGGGTTTAATGATTCCGTCTATAGGCATTTGTTGTCACATTGGAACCCCATTCAATATAAGTACTAAGCACAACAAACTCATTTAGCCAATGACAAATACTTACTATATTCATTCAATATAATATTACTTTGATAAAGATTGATGAATGGTTCCCAAAACAACCAATCAAATTAACTTTCTAGTCACTTATTCTAACAATCTCCCACTTGACCATAAAGCTAATTACTCATATTGCTCAGAACCTTATGAGCATGAGTAATCTACGATACTGACTCGGTTTCATAAGTCTACTATATTTTCCGTCGAAGTAACACGGTCTAACGATGGCACCTTTTCTTACCATCGTTACCTGTAGATGATAGTTGTCTAAGAATTTTCCGTGGTTCTGTGATGAGATCACGGGCCCATAAGCTTTTTCCATAGCCTAGTTGTTCGTCTTCAAGGCGACTACTGGCTCGGTCGTGCTAGGTACCACATCAACCCATGGACGCAGTTTTAATCCAAACCGCTTTCCAGAAAACGACCAAAAGTCGTCATGCATTTGACTTTCATGATGAAACATCGTGGTATCCCTCTTAAAAAAATTCTAAGCTACCACACTCACCATTACGTCCGAATGTGCATACTCTTCGAGACTTACCATTATTCACATGATTATAGAAGGTAGTATGGTTTTAGTCTTCCAGAATCAACTCTCAACAAAACATTCATCAAGGACACAACTTTAATCCTTATTCAGTACTAAAGATTGCTTGACTGTTGTCTACTGCCTCATCAGTACACTCCTAATATCCGTTGTGTCATACCTAAAGCACAAATAACATCAGGTCTAGTGTACCGAACATCATTTTCATGTTGCCTACCACAAAGACGTAGGGGATGTCAAACATCTAAGCTTCCTCATCAATCACATGTGATTGGGTCTTGGATAGCTTAACCCTCTATGTAGGAATTCAATTCCTCTTATGGAGAATTACGTGAACAACGCTCGTGTTCTAGTATTTCCTAACATCTAAAATTCATTCAAAATGAATAAGACGTTACACACTAAACACTTGGAACGCAACTGTACTCCCACTGACCATAAAGCTCGTTACTGATCAAGTCATACTCCATATGAACTCATCAAAACAAATATTCCAATTACATGAAATCTCAAAATCTAGTTTGAATTTTCATGACAGATCCCCATATCTCCAAGCTATTGATCCGATCACGATGTCCAACATCGCTTCTTCTTGTGTCTTTTAGATTATAATCTAGTTGACCAGTTAAACTTAGAAACCTGTACCTATCATGTAACAAAGATATTCTAGTCGTCCCTCGGAGAACTGGAATATAGTCAGCGGATAAAACTCGTACAAATGATATTTGTATTATCTTGCAACTCACCTACACAAACTAGACCCCAATTCTAGTTTGTCTCCCATTAGTCCGTTGATGCTTGTAGGGCCATCCCACATGCTCAAGAACTTTGTAGGACACAGGTTTGCCAAATCATATCCAATATGGTAACTACATCATGATTTTAAGAAAGTGCCATGTTTCTCAATTTGTCAACCTTTCAAGTCCATGTCTAGGTGGATTAAGGAAATTCACTGAAATCCCGATCGAACCATGTCTAACAAGGTTTGATTTTTCCTTTATCAGAGACCGTTCAGATATTACCCTCTAGGAAGAATTCCACTAGGTGAGAATTCCATTCTCAATCAGGTACTTACGAAGTCCCACTAAATACACGCCCTTTTGGTCCAATCGAAAGGTTTTAATTTTGCAACCAGCTTTAGTTCACCACTCAAAGTCCAATTCCCCGAACCTTCAAAAGGTCCTTGGACTTGTGAACCCCCTTTTTGGTCATGTGTATTCAGCGACCTACAGATGTCTAATTGGATCCAATCGAATAAACTACTGGCAAGCCCACTTTGTCCCACAAAGAGCTTTATGATATTTCCTTCTCATAAAGGACTTGCAAGTCAGCAAACTCAAATGTTGTCTATTTCTAGACTCTTTGAATCTGCTAACCTCCTTATCCTAACTAGAGGAAACTGACCTAGCTATACGTGCCAAGATCTGTATGTTTATCTTGATTATCCATTTTAAATAATTTGTTTTAAGCATTCATAATCTAATATGAAAGCTCAAATTAAATTACCTTCATTGGAGAGGGGTTTACAACACTGCCTCTTCCAATGCCCTTTTTTTCGGCAGTTAATGTAGATATCATTTGGAATCTTGACTGTTGAACCACATTCCTATTTCCTTTACCCACCCACCCCTGTGGTCTAATAGGAGCACTCAAAGTGCTGGTAGCAATTGATGTTGTCTTAGCCTTTTTCCTCTTCCAGCATCCGACACCCTTACCTTTCGCTTTAGAGGTTGAAGCCTCTCCTACTAGTACCGACAGTGTAGACTTTTCCGTCATTACCTCGTACTAGACCAACATGTTTATCAACTCATGTAGGTCTCTCTCAAGCCCATTCATGTTGTAACTGATAATAAACAGGCCGAAAGAGGGAGAAAGAGACTGAAGAATCACGCCGATGTACTTCTCTTTTTCAAGATTGGCTTGGAGGTCTTTGAACTTCTCCACAAGGGATATCATCAGCACTCCATGGTTTTGTACAGATGACCCTTCTGTCATCTTAGCGCCGAAAATGCTTTTGTTGCAACATATCTAATATGCCGATCCAAAGTCGCATACCCCGTTCATGCGGAGCATCATTGATTTGACATCATCATGTCTTTCGTATTGCTTCTGGATCTCGATAGTCATCGAGGGTAGTATGATGCCGCAAACCTTCCAGTTGTCCTTATGTCATGTCTCGAACGTTAAATGTTCTTTAGGCTTGGACCCCTCCGGCAAGGCCCAAGGAAGAGACCTATCCAGAATGTAGGTCTGGTTTTTGAAACCTAGGACTATCCTAAGAATTCTTAGCTAGTCATTGTAGTTGGTTCCGTTAAATTTTATTAGTCTCAAATATTTTTGTAAGTGGACTCTTAGACATCTTCAATTTAAACAGAAAACTACAATATATTATAGTAATATTAAGTTCAAGTTTAACACTTGATCTTTAGTCATTAACCCCTCCCACTATTTTTGGGAAAGCTATCACTCTCAAATGGTGTTCGGGGAAACCATTTCCAAGTAGGCTTGGAGTCCACAAATGCAATTGTCCATGCCCCACTTTTATGATTCATATGAAAAAAGGCCTTGTGGAGGGTTACCCATACCATTCTCATCTAATGAGATCCCAAAGATATTTTGCCTCGCCACTTCACATGATGCAGAGGATTCCAAGCGAATCATGTTACTCGGCGTTGGACCCGACGCATCAACCAAATCATACATTAACGTTCGCCCCCTACGACTTGTGAGACAAGGAAACATGAGCGTATTCACTTTGTTCAAAGCAATAGTGCAACTTTTTTTCATTCTAAACATGCCACAATTATTTTTGATTAACCTATAACCAGAAATAGCCTATTGCCATGGGTGGCCATCTAGCAACAGTCCATGGCACTACAGATTAGATGAATAGTGGAGTGAATATTTAGGCTCCAAGTTACTTACGGGTATGGTCTTACTATCAACTGTCTCCCGACTTTAGTCTAGGGCATGGAATTGGGCGTCCGTTCACATCCTTGACTAGGCATGTATGCTTCATATCTGAGATGAGTTTACTCTATTTATCGACATAAGAAATTCCTTCTCGCTCGATCAAGTGCTATGGCCATAGACTTTTAAAGTCTAAACCATCTTAGAGCGCATAGGAGATCTCCCTGTCAAAATGCGGACAGGGAACAGATTCTTTCTTGGAATCCACCATCCTTGCTACATACTCTGACTGCACTGGAAAAAACTTATGATGATCATACCTCACGATACAGTCACTGCTTGCCAAATTCAAGATACAGTCTTTGCATGCACGTGACTGCCACGATTCTTCAAGTCCGAGGACTAATTCTGTACTATCGGAATCAGGAAGTCCAGTTATACCGACCATGCCTCTAAGGCTTCCATATAACGATTCCCGTGAGTCAGTTCACTCAGTCGACTTCCTTACCAGCTAACTCACTAAAATTGCACGGACGACCTACATCAGACACCGATGAAACTTGGTACTCACCCAGTGAATGCAATACTTAGTGTAAGTCTCTATTGGACACTCGATACCCAGTTTTGAGGTCCTTGACTTGGAGCATTTCAGACCGACCCTCAGGAGTTGGTTTCATGGCCGCCAACCTATGCTCAACGCAACTCCATGGGTTTAACTATTCGGCTTGTGGGCATTTGTTGTGACATTGAAATGCCGTTCAATGTGAGTAGTAAGCACAGCAAACACATTTAGCCAATGATGAATACTTACTATATTCATCAATATAAGATTACTTTGAGAAAGATTGACGAATGCTTCTCAAAACAGCCAATCAAATTGACTTTCTGGTCATATATTCTAACACGCAACACCTTCTAGACTCAACTCCCATCATTGTAACCCTGACCAAACAACATACTATATGTTGCCTATGGTACAAGCATAGGGGATGTCAAATATCTCTCTAAGTTCTTCATCAGTCCATGAAGACCGAGTCTTTGACACTTATTCCTATATCTTATAGGAAGGAACCCCAATTCCTTGATAGAGAGTTGCGTGGATAATGATCATGCTTTAGCGTCTCTTAACATCTTGATGTCATTCCAAATGAGTAAGATGTCGTTCACCTAAAGCACCAAGAACACAAATAAGCTCCCATTGATCTAACGAATATTTCAGCTTCAGGACAATCCAAAACTTGTTTGAACTCCATTTCAGATCTCATGGCCTCAAGCTATTTACCCAAATTTAAATCCAACATCACTTCTCTATCAAACCCAGAAACCCGTACCTCCGAGGTTGTTGTGGTATTCTGGTCGACCAATGGAGGACTGGAATACCATTAGTGAGAAATATCAGTACAAATGATGTTTGTTGTATATAGTTGTGGTGTCGTTTCACTTAATTCCTCAAGGAGCAACTCCTCACGTTGGGTATCCACTAAAAATCCTATTTTCGTGGAATAACCAATGAACCGCACAAACTAGGCTTCGAATTCTGTTTGTCTCCCACTAGTTTCTTAATGTATGTAGGCTTACCCTACACTCTCAAGTACTTGTAGGATGCGAGTTTGCCGTGCCATATCCAATATAGCATTTAGGCCACGATCTCATAAAGCACTATGTTTAACAACTTGACTACTGTCTCAAGAGCACACCTTAAAAAAGACCAAGGTAGTTCAGTGATCGAACTATGTCCAAACAAAGTTCCATTTCTCCTATCAGAAACGTTGTTCTATTATGGCATTCCAGGAGAAGTTCACTGGGAGATAATCCCATTCTCTTTTAGATACTTCAAGAACTCCTACTTAAATACTCGCCACCTCGATCTAATTGAAGGGTTTTAATTTTGCAACTAATTTGGTGTTCGAATAGGTGACCAGAAAGCCAATTGAATTGGCGATTTTGGGAACTATTCGTCCATCATTATAAATCCAATATTATCGTGATGAATAAAGAAAGTATTCATCACTGAAATTGTGTTTGGTGTGCTTAATACTAACGTTGAACGGCATTTCAATGTCACAACAAATGCCCACAGACCAATTGGATAACCTATGTAGTTGGGCTGCGCATTGGATGGCGGCTGTGAAACCAACTTCTGAGGGTTGGTCTGAAACGTTCCAAGTTGAGGACCTCGAGACTGAGCATCGAGTGCCCTATTGAGACTTTCACTAAGTATTGCATTTGGTGAGTGCCGAGTTTCATCGGCGACATGTGAAGGTCGTCTATGCAATTTTAGTGGGTTAGTTGACAAGGTGGTCGACTAACTGAACTGACTCGCAGGAATCGTCATATGGAAGCCTTGGAGGCTTGGTCAGTATGACTGGAATTCCCCTTTCTGATAGTATGGGATTAGTCCTCGAACTTGAGGTATCATGGCAGTCACGTGCATACGAAGATTGTATCTTGGATCTGGTGAGAGGTGATCATTCTGTAAGATGGTCATTATAAGCCTTGTCTAGGGCAGTATGAGTATGTAGCGAGGACGGTGGATTCAAAAATAGGATCTGTCCCCTATTAGTATATGACGGTGATGTCCCCTATGCGCCCTAAGATGGTTTAGACTCTAAAAGTCTATAGCCATAGCAATTGATTGAGTAGGAAAGGATTTCCTACGTTGCTCGATAGAGTAAACACATCTCGAGTATAAAGCATAGCTGCCTAGTCAAGGATGGGAACCGACGCCCAATTCGATACTCTAGACTAAGGCCGGGAGATGATCGATAGTAGGACCGTACCCATATGGAACTCGAATCCTAAATGTTCACGTCATTATTCACCTAGTCTCTAATGCCATAGACCGTTGCTAGACGGTCACCCATGGTAACGGGCTATTTCTGGTTATTGGTTAATCGAAAATAATTGTATTGGACACAAGCCCAAGTCTAGCTGGGGGTGAATCTAAAGAGTCACACATAATTCATTGGAGAGTGAGGAAATTAATTTTGGAAGAGGTGAATTAGTTTAATTGGATTAAATTAATTATTTGAGAGAATAAATGATCGGATCATTTATGCGGAATTATCCATTGGATGGATGATCCAAAATTTAGTTAATTAGATTAATTGATTTTTGGATTTGATCTTTAAATTAATGGGATTAATTTAAATGAGGCTTGGGCTAATTAATGGATTGGATTCATTAATTAGTAGATGTGGGCTAGAAATAATTAATTGGATTAATTATTATTTTGGGCTTAATTAATTAAGTGGATTTGATTCGTTTAATTAATTAAGTGCATTTGGACTTGTGATTATTTAATTGGATTAAATATTCACTTGGTAATTAAAAGTGTTGGATATTTTATTTAATTGGATTAAATAAATAAGTCCAACAAATTTAGTAGTTGTGCTCTAATTAATTTGTAGGACAAATTAAATGAGCCTGGTCCAAATGCACATGTCTAGCCCACAATTGACTTTCCCAAGTCAAAAGGTTGACATTCCTTGTAGAGAATGAGCCAAAAATCATCTACATACAATGAATGTAGGATTGTCCACATTCAATGTATGTAATTGTTGTGAGATTATGGAAGATTGGAGAGATATGTGGAAGTTGTCTTATGACTTAGAAGACTATGTCTTCCTTCCATATCTCACACAATCATTCCATCCCTTACCACAACACATGCTTGGTTGATTTTTCTCTCTTTTTTCATGGAATTTTCAGCCTCTAAATGCCTAGCCAACTTCTCCCTTCTCCTACCTTGTGTTCTTCCTGATTTAGAACCAAGTGAAGAACAAAGGAAGATCGAAACACACTAATCGATAGTGTGGTTTCGATATTCTCTTCCATGAATTCAGTCCTTGCTAGCACGAGGATGAATCTCACGACTCCGGTGTGGTGTGGACATATTTAGAGGGTCTCTATATTGAGGCCTCGCGTGGATGAATGTCGAGAAGGGATCAACGCATGTAGCCGATCGGAGTAGAAAATCGAGAAAGGTATTTTGCATTTATGTTCTCATTTTTCTTCTTTTATTCCATTGCCATAAATGCTTGTCACTATATGAATATGTTTATATTCTGCGTTTATACACTGATAGCCTGGGAACGTTCAAGGGCATACCCCTTAAACACGATTTAAATTCTATTACTTTGCACGTTTGTATCTCCACCTTGCTTTCGCCGCGTTTCTGGGCCCGATCCATTTTCCTTCATTTGGTTCTTCACTTCAAGTATAAATTCCTTGAAACTTACAAAGACCTTAGACTTATGAAACCACTTCTGGCTTGCGTATTTAGTGACATGCAGATGTCTGAACGGATTAAATTCAATAGACTGCTGGCAAATACAATTTATCCTACAAAGAGCTTCTTGGTCATCTTTATCTTCTAATAGGACTTGCAGGCAAGCAATTGTCCAATTTGTCTATTTCTAGACTCCTTGAGTACACCAACCTCCTTATCCTTATCTAGAAAAAAGTAACCTAGCCTTGCATACCAGATCTCCGTGTTTTCTTGACTATCCAGTTTACGTTTGTTTTAAGCAGTCATAATCAAATTATTTTATGGGATAGAGTAATACTCAATCAGACTAGTAGATGTGGAAAATCATTCTTCATCAAATAAAAGTAATAGACAATCAGACTAACCCAACTTGAAGGTCTTCACCTATCTAGACATGGACTTGAAAGTCCCCAGGTTGAGAAACATGGTACTTTCTAAAAGCCGTGATCTAGTTACCATATTGGATATGTTTTAGACAGCCTGCATCCTAAAAAGTTCTTGAGTATGTGGGATGGTTCTACATACTGTTAGAATAGGTGACCAGAAAGTCAATATTGTTAGTTGTTATGAGAAATATTCACCAATCTTTGAACGAAAGTAATATTATGTTGATGAATGTAGTAAGGATTCATCATTGGCAACGATGAGTTTATTGTGCTTACTGCTAGCATTGAACATGGTTTCGATGTCACAACAAACGCCCACAGACCAGACACATGAATCCAAGAATTTGGACCGCGCATAGGTTGGCGGTCATGGAAACAACTTCTGCAGATAGGTTTGAAACACTCCAAGTCGAGGACCTTGAGATCGGGTATCGAGGGTCCTATAGGGACTTGCACTAAGGATTGCATTCATTAGATGAGTACCGTGTTTCATTGGTGACAGATGTTGGACATCTATGCAATATTAGTGGGTTGATTGACAAAGGGGTCGGCTGACTGAGGTGACTCGCGGGAATCGTCATATGGAAGCCACTCAGGCTTGGTAGGTATGACTTGTATTCCCAGTTCCGATAGTACGGGATTAGTCCTCGGACTTAAGGAATCACGATAGTCGCTAACATACAAAGGTTGTATCTTGGATCTGGCGAGAGGTGATCGTGTCATAAGACATGACCATCATAAGCCTTGTTCAATGCAGTCAGAATACGTAGAGAGGACGGTGGATTCCTAGATAGGATCTGTCCCCTGTGAAAGATTATGACAACAAGATCTCCTATGTGCTCTGAGATGGTTTAGACTCTCAAAATCTATGTCCATAGCACTTGATTGAGTAGGAAAGGATTTCATACGTCAATCATAGAGTTAAACCTATCTCAAGTTTGAAGCATAGATGCCTAAGTCAAGGATAGGAACCGACATCTTATTCCATGCCCTAGACTAAGGCCCGGAGATAGGCAATAGTAGGACCGTACCTGTATGTAACTCAGAGCCTAAAGGTTCACGCCATATATTCACCTAGTCTCTAGTGCCATGGACTGTTGCTAGAAGGGCCACCCATGGTGACAGACTACTTTGGTAGGTCCAAGTCTAGCTGAGGGTGAACCTAAAGAGTCACACCCACTTCACTGGATGTTAAAGGAATTAATTTGGAATGAATTCCCAGAGAAGGTTTAATTTAATAGGATTAAATTATACTTCTTGAAGATTTAAGCTTTCATGGATTAATTGAATTAATCGGGCTTAAGTTCATAAATTGAATTTATGGATATAATGAAGCATGGGCTTCCCTTTTAATTAGGATGCTACCTACCTCAACCGTAGGTAGCATTCAGTAAGTTGTCCAATGCACTACACCTGATGTGGCGTTCACTTTGAGCCTAACAAGTCGATATCATGCATGTGTTGGAAAGGCACACTAGAGTGCGGTCAAGACCATCCTTAAGTACCTGAAATGGACTAAGGACATGTTCTTGATTTATGGTAGTGGAGAATTGATACTGGAAGACTACAACAACACAAGCTTCCAGTCGGACGACGACGATGCCAAGTCTATGTCTGGTTTCGTGTTTAGACTATATGGTGGCATGGTTGCTTGGAAGAGTTCCAAGCAGGGTACCACGGCGGACTCCACCACAAAGTCTGAATACATAGAGGCTTCAAAAGCTGCTAAGGAGGCGATTTGGATGAAGAACTATATCCAAGAGTTGGGTGTAGTGCCTAGCATTGCTGAGCCAGTAGTTATCTTTTGCGATAACAACAGGGTGATAGCACAAGCAAAGGAACCGTGATCTCATCATGATCCAAGCATATTCTTTGATGCTACCATCTTCTTGGAGAGATGGTTAGCAGAGGTGACGTTCGGATGGACCGAGTTAGCTCGGCAGAAAACATAGCAAATCCACTTACTAAGCCGGTGTCGCTAATTGCCCATACTCAACATCTGGATAAGATCGGTTTGAGGTCAATGGATGATTAGCTTTAGGACAAGTGGGAGAATGTTAGAATAGAAGACCAGAAAACCAATTAGTTTGGCATTTTATAATCTATTTGACAACTCAATTTAATGTAATATTATGTAATGAATCAAATGAGTATTCGCTACGATTGGTATTGTCTTAGTTGTGCTCATTTCAATATGTTAAAATGTCATATTACATATATCACAACAAAGCCCACAGACCACGTTAACAACTCATGCAGTTGGGCCACGCAGTGGATGGTGGTTATGAAACCAACTAATAAAGGGTTGGGTTTGAAACGTTCCAAGTCAAGAACCTTGAGACAGGGCATCGAGAGTCCTATAGAGACTTCCACCAAGAGTCGTACTCATTGGATGGGTGTCGTGTTTCATCAGCGACAGGCGTGGAACGCCTATACGATCTTGGTGGGTTGGTTGACTAGGGTCGAGCCAACTGAGCTGACTCGCAGGGACCATCATATGAAAGCCTTGGAGGCTTGATCGGTATGATTGTATTTCCCCAGTTCCAATAGTACAGGAGTAGTCCTCAGACTTGAGGAACCACGGCAGTCACGTGCACACGATGGCTGTATCTTGGATCTGGCAAGAGGTGATCATATCACAAACATGTTCATTATAAGCCTCGTCTAGTGCAGTCAGGATGTGTAGCAAGGACGGTGGGTTTCAAGAAGAGGATCCATCCTTTGTTTGTATGTGACAGAGGTATCTCCTATGCACTCGGAGACACGTTCATGTTGCTTTAAACCTGTGGCCACAATGGTTGATCGAGCAAGAAATGGCTTCCTGCATCGATACAATGAGGCATGCGTAGTCTCCCAACCTTAGTCTAGGGTATGGAATTGGGCGTCGGTTCCCATCCTTGACTAGGCATCTACGCTTAATACTCGAGACTATGCATGCCTCATTACATCGACACAGGGAACCATTTCCTGTTTGACCAACCACTGTGGCCACAGTTTTAAGCAGCATGAATGTGTCTCCGAGTGCATAGGAGATACCTCTGTCATATACTGACAGGGGACGGATCCTCTTCTTGGACCCCACCGTCCTCGCTACACATTCTGACTGCACTGGACAAGTCTTATAATAATCATCTTACAGAATGATCACCTCTCGCCAGATCCAAGATACAACCGTCCTGTGCACGTGATTGCCATGGTTCGTCAAGTCTGAGGACTACTCCCGTACTATCGGAACCGGGATAATCCAATCATACCGACCAAGCCTCCAAGGCTTCCATATGATGATCCCCGCGAGTCAGTCCAGTCGGCTCGACCCCAGTCGACCAACCCATCAAGATCGTGTAGGCGTCCCACGCCTGTTGCCGATGAAACACGACACTCATCCAATGAACACGACTCTTGACGCAAGTCTCTATAGGACTCTCGATGCCCTGTCTCGAGGTCCTCAACTTGGAACGTTTCAGACCCAACTCTTAATCAGTTTATTTCATGAACACTATCCAATGCGTGCCCTAACTGTATGAGTTGTTAATCGTGGTCTGTGGGCTTTGTTGCGATATATGTAAAACGCCATGTTAGCATATGGAAAATGAGCACAACAAAGAGAATACCAAAGGTAACGAATACGCATTTTATTCATTACATAATATTACATTACATCAAGTTGTCAAATAGGTTACAAAATGCCATACCTATTGGCTTTCTGGTTACCTATTCTAACAAAAATCACCGAGGAGGTGAAGGAATTGACTTGGGGTCTATTTCAAAGTATGATAAGTAATTGGATTACATAAGGAATTGTCCATTGGATGGACGGGTCGATATTGTATCGGGCCCTCGTTTTATCGATAAATGAGATTTATCAATTAAGTAGAGAATCAAAGCTTGGATCTTTAATTGAATTAAAATATTAATGAAAATTGTTTAATTGGACTATGCATTAAATAGGATTTAATTTTGGGCTTATTGTAATTGGATTACAATAAAATCCGGTACATTAAATCATTGTCCAAGAGAGGTGTTAATTTTAATTTTGGAATTAGAAGAAGTTGGGCTTCTTCTAAAATGGGATGGACGAATTTTGCTTCTTTTGGAAGCACTAAAATCGGCCATGAAGGCCTTTGATGACTAGTTGACTTGTGTCTTTTGGAAAGAGACAAATCAATTCCAATCAAGCCTCTTTCACTTGGTATGATTAATTCATATCTTATGAAATGGTACGCTTGATTGAAGATTAATGGGGATTGATTCGAATGTATCTAGACATGTTTGGATCAACCTAGACACATTCCAATAATTAAATTAATAAAGTATATATATATATATATGTGTGTGTGTGTGTGTATACTATCATCAAAGATAAGAGATTCATTTTATTCATCTTTTCAAGGAAAAAGAAGAACACTCTCTACACTCTCTCTAAATCTATTTGCGGTCCCTCTCTCTCTACTCTCTAAATCCTCTTTGTTGCTTCATTGGTCTAGGATCAATTTAAGAACAAAGCAAGATCAAGAAGGAACATTAGTTTGATAGTGTGATCCCTTCTTCAATCTCATCATCTAGATCTGTTTCTCTCTAGCAAGAAAAACAAGATTTCTCCTAGTGTGGTGCGGAGTATGTTAGGGAGTTCATAGGTTTAAACTTTGGTGAACGTTTCCGACCGTGGAAAACGCTTGTAGCGATGCACTAGAATACTAAAAAGGTAACATTATTTTATGTTCTTGTAGTTTTTTTCATTTAGTACCTATGTGCTCTATATGATATGTTGTTATTTACTATCGTATTCTATATCGAACGCCCGGTTGAGCACCCAAGGGTACACCCTTGGAATCTTTTTGATAATGTTTTTTTCAAATAATGCATTACTTGTTTCAGCTTGTGCTCCAATGATAGACTGATGAGAAAGCTTAGATATGTACAGGGATAAGTTGTTCAAGACTCAGTCATGGTAAGACTGATGAGAAAGCTTAGATGCTATAGATAAAGTGTTATGCCATTCAAGACTTAGTCACGGTAGACTGATGAGAAGGCTTAGAGATTTAGCATCCCCCACGTCTTGGGCCTAGATAAACATGAGATATGTTTGATTGGTGCATGGGATCCAATGTTGAGTGTGGTTTAAGCATGACACAACAAAAATCGAGAATGTACTAGTACCTGAATAAGGACTAAAGATGTGTTCTCGATGCACCATCTATGGAGAGTTATTTCAGGAAGCTAAGGCGATACAAGCTTCCAGAACATTGTGAAAATGGTTAATCTCAAAAGTATGCACAGTAGGGCTTAATGATGGGTGTGGTAGCTTGAAAGGGTTTTCAAGCAGGATACCACAAAGGCTTCATCATGAAAGTTAATTGCCTTGGATAGTTGTTATGGATAAACCGCGTCGATGGGATAGATGTGGTGTATAGCACGCTCGAGCCAGTAGTCGCCTAGGTGGCGGATGAAATTGGCTATGGAAAAAGTTATGGCCCGAGATCTCATCACAGGATCCACGAAAAATTCTTAGACAACCACCATTTACAACCAGCGATGGTAGGAAGAGGTAACACGATTGGACCATATTACTTCAGCAGAAAATATAGCAAACTTACGAGACCTCAGTTGGTATCGTAGATTACTCATGCTTAGAAGTTTCTGAGCAAGGTGGGTAATCGACTTGATGGTCAAGTGTGTGATTGTTGGAATAGATGACCAGAAAGTCAATAAGGTTGGCTGTTTTGGGAACTAATTGCCAATTTTTGTTTATAAGAAATATTATACTGATGAATGTAGTAAGGATTCATCGATGGCAATAATGAGTTTGTTGTTCTTATTGTTAGCATTGAACGGGGTTTCGATGTCACAACAAACGCCCGCAGACTGGACATGTGAATCCAAGAAGTTGGACTGGACATAGGATGGCGGTCCTGGAACCAACTTCTGTGGATCGGTTTGAAACACTCTAAGTCGAGGACCTCAAGATTACGTTCGAGGGTCCGAGAGAGACTTGCAATAAGGATCGCAATCGAGTTTCATCGGTGGGAGACATAGGTCGTCTATGTGATCTTAGTGGGTTGGCTGACAGGCAGTCGACAGACTAAGGTGACTCGGGGAATCGTCATTTGTAAGACACATGGGCTTGATCGGTATGACTGGTATTCCCAGTTCCGGGTATGGGATTAGTCCTTGGCCTTGAGGAATCACGACAGTCGCTTACATACGAAGGTTGTATTTTGAATCTAGCGAGCGGTGACTATATCGTGAGGTATGGTCATCATACGCCTTGTCTAGTTTAGTCGGAGTATGTAGTGAGAATGGTGGATTCCAGGAGGACAAGCGGATCTGCCAAGCAACGCGAGGGGAAGTGAGTAATATGTTATTTAAAAAACATTATTGAAAAGATCCCAATGGGTGTACCCTTGGGTGCTCAACTGGGCATCCAATGTAGAATACGATAGTAAATAACAACATATCATATAGAGCACATAGATACTAAACGAAAGAAACTACAACAACATAAAACCAAATGTTACCTTTGTAGTTTTCTAGGGAACGACTACGAGAATTGATCCACGGCTGAAAATGTTCACAAAAGTTCAAAACTATGAACTCTCTAACGTAGTCCACACCACACCGGGAGAGATCTCGTTTTTCTTGCTAGAGAAAAATGGATCTAGAGGATGAGATCGAAGAAAGGGATCAAACTATCAAATTAGTGTTCCTCTTTTATCTTGCTTTGTTCTTCAATTGATCCTTGATCAATGAAGCAACAAAGAGGATTTAGAGAGTAGAGAGAGAGGGGCTGAAAATAGCTTTAGAGAGAGTGTAGAGAGTGTTCTTCTTTTTTCTAGAAAAAGATAAAAAATGAATCTCTTTTATTTGATGATAGTATATACACATTTATATACTTTATGAAGGTGATTATTGGAATGTGTCTAGGTTCATCTGAGAATGTCTAGATATATTCCAATCAATCCCTATTAATCTTCAATCAAGCCTACTATTTCATAAGGTATGAATTAATCATACCAAGTGTAAGAGGCTTGATTGGAATTGATTTGTCTCTTTCCAAAAGAGACAATTCAATTAGTGATCAAAGGCCTTCATGGCCGATTTTAGTGCTTCCAAAAGCAGCAAAATTCGGCCATCCCATTTTAGAAGAAGCCCAACTTCTTCTAATTCTAAAATTGGAATTAACACCTCTCTTGGGCCAAGATTTAATACACCAGATTTTATTGTAATTCAATTACAATAACCCCAAGAATTAAATCCTATATAATTCATGGTCTAACTAAATAATTATCACTTGATTTTTTAATTTAATTAAAAGATCCAAGCTTCGATTCTCTACTTAATTGATAAATCCTATTTACCGATAAAATGAGGGCCCGATACAATATCGGCCCGTCCATCCAATGGACAATCCCTTAAGTAATCCAATTACATATCATCCTCTGAAATTGACCCCAAGTCAATTCCTTCACCTCCTCGGTGATTTGTATGTGACCCTTTAGGTTCACCCTCAGGTAGACCTGGGCTTGTGTCCAACAAGAGCCTGTCACCATGGGTAACCGTCTAGCAACGTCACATGGCACTAGAGACTAGGTGAATGTTGGCGTGAACATTTAGGTGCTGATTCCGTACGGGTATGGTCCTTCTGTCTACTATCTCCCGGCTTTAGTCTAGAGTATGAAATTGGGCGTCGGTTCCCATCCTTGACTAGGCGTCTATGCTTAATACTCGAGACTGCGCATGCCTCATTGCATCAGCGCAGGAAACCATTTCCTGCTCGATCAACCACTGTGGACACATGCTTAAAGCAGCATGAACGTGTCTCCGAGTGCATAGGAGATACCTTAGCCAAATACTGATAGGGGATAGATTCTCTTCTTGAAACCCAGCATCCTTGCTACACATTCTGACTGCACTGGAGAAGGCTTATAATGAACATGTCTGCGACATGATCAACTCTTGCAAAATCTAAGATACAGCCATCGTGTGCACGTGACAGCCGTGGTTCCTCAAGTCTGAGGACTACTCCCGTACTATCAGAATCAGAGAAATTCAATCATAGCAACCAAACCTCCAAGGTTTCCATATGATGATCCCCGCGAGTCCGTTCAGTCGGCTCGACCCCAGTAGACCAACCCACCAAGATCGTATAGGCGTCCCACGCCTGTCGCCGATAAAACACCACATTCATCCAATGAATACGACTCTTGGTGCAATTCTCTATAGGACTCTCGTTGCCCTATCTGAAGGTCCTCGACTTGGAACGTTTCAGACCTATTCCTTTATCAGTTAGTTTCATAACTACCATCCAATACATAGCCCAACTGCATGAGTTGTTAATGTGGTGTGTGGGCTTTGTTGTGATATATGTAAAACGACATTTTAACATATGGAAATGAGCACAACAAAGACAATAGCAATGGTAATTAATACTCATTTTATTCATTACATAATATTACATAACATCGATTTGTCAAATAGGTTACAAAATGCCAAACCAATTGACTCTCTGGTGGTCCTATTCTAACAATCTCCCACTTGACCTAAAGCTAATCACCCATAGATCTCAAACCCATCTTATCCAAATGCTGAGTATGGACAATTTGAGACACCGAGCTGATTCGGTCGATTCGAACGTCACCTCTTCTAACCATCTCTGTGAGAAGATGCTAGCGTCTACGAATATGTTTGGATGAGTGATGAGATCTCGATTCCTTTGCTTGTGCTATCGTGCCGTTGTTATCGCAGAAGATAACTACTGACTCAGCAATGCTAAGCACTACACCCAACTCTTAGATGTAGTTCTTTATCCAAACCACCTCCTTAGCAGCTTCCGAGTATTCAGACTCTGTAGTGGAGTCTGCCGTGGTGGCCTGCTTGGAACTCTTCCAAGCAACCACCCCACCATTTAGTCTGAACACAAAACTAGACTAAGACTTGGCATCATCGTCGTCTGACTGGAAGGTACGTCGTTGTAGCCTTCTAGTATCAACTATCCACCACCGTAGATCAATAACGTGTCCTTAGTTCTTTTCAGGTATTTAAGGATGATTTAACCGCACTCCAGTGTGCTTATCCGACACATGCCTGATATCGACTTGTTATGCTCAAAGCGAAAGCCACATCAGGTCTAGTGCACTGGACAACCTACTAAATGCTTCCTATGGCTGAGGCATAGGGGATGTCCGACTTAATTCCATACCTCATAGGAAGGAATCATCATTTTGATTTCTCCATCTTAAATCTCTTCAAGACCTTCTCAATATATGAGGGCTGGCTTATTCCTAACATCCTTCTAGATCTATCCCTGTAGATCTTGATGCCAAGGATGTAGGATGCTTCGCCTATATCCTTCATGGAAAATTGTATTGACAACCAAGCTTTAGTGGTTCCCAAAATCTTAGTTATTAGAATAGGTGACCGTGAAGCCAATCTGATTGGAGTAATGTAACCTATGTGAAGGAAAGCGGATCGGCCCAGGAACGTGGCGGAAGCGCGGTGGGGATAAAACATGCAGAATAAAAAGAATTTAAATCACGTTCAAGGGGTGTTCCCTTGAACGCTCCCGGACTATCGGTGTATAAACGCAGAATATCAACATATAAAATAAACAAGGATTTGTGGCTATAGAATTAAGAAGAAATTGAGAGCATAAATGTAAATCGGAATACCTTTCTCGATTTTTGTATTTCGATCGGCTACACGCATTGATTCCTCCCGACGTTCGTCCATGCGAGGCCCCAACGTAGAGACCCTCTAATGTAGTCCACACCATACCGGGAGAAATCTTGTTTTTCTTGCTAGAGAAAAATGGATCTAGAGGATGAAATCGAAGAAGGGATTACACTATCAAATTAGTGTTCCTTCTTGATCTTACTTTGTTCTTCAATTGATCCTAGATCAATGAAGCAACAAAGAGGATTTAGGGAGTAGAGAGAGAGGGTAGAAAGCGTTCATCTTTTTCCTAGAAAAAGGATGAATAATAAAATTCATGTCTTTGATGATAGTATATACACATATATATACTTTATTAATGTGATTATTGGAATGTGTCTAGGTTTATCCAAGGATGTCTAGATGCATTCCAATCAATCCCCAGAAATCATCAATCAAGCCTACCATTTCATAAGGTATGATTTAATCATACTAAGTGAAAGAGGCTTGATTGGAATTGATTTGTCTCTTTCCAAAAGAGACAAGTCAACTTGTCATCAAAGGCCTTCATGGCCAATTTTAGTACTTCCAAAAGGAGTAATTTTCAGCAATCCCGTTTTAGAAGAAGTCCAACTTCTTCTAATTCCAAAAGTGAAATTAACACCTCTCTTAGGCTAAGATTTAATGGACTGGATTTTATTGTAATCCAATTACAATAAGCCTAAGAATTAAATCCTATTTAATTTAAGGTCCAGTGAAATAATTCTCATTGATCTTTTAATCCAATTAAAAGATCAAGCTTTGATTCTCTACTTAATCGATAAATCCAATTTACCGATAAAACGAAGGCCGGATACAATATCGGCCCGTTCATCCAATGGACAATCCCATAAGTAATCCAATTACTTATCATCATCTGAAATTGACTCCAAGTCAATTCCTTCACCTCCTTGGTGATTTGTCTGTGACCCTTTAGGTTCACCCTCAGCTAGACTTGAGCTCGTGTCCAACAGGAGCCCGTCACCATGGGTGGCCGTCTAGCAACGGTCCATGGCACTAGAGACTGGGTGAATGTTGGCGTGAACATTTAGGCGCCGATTTCGTACGGGTACGGTCCTACTGTCGACGCCTCCCGGCCTTAGTCTAGGGTGTGGAATTGGGCGTCGGTTCCTATCCTTGACTAGGCATCTATTCTTAATACTCGAGATGCGTTTACTCTATCGATTGACGTAGGAAATCCTTTCCTATTCAATCAATTGCTATGGCCATAGACTTTCAGAGTCTAAACCATCTCAGAGCGCATAGGAGACATCATCGTCATATACTGACGGGGGACAGATTCTATCTTTGAATCCACCATCCTCGGTACATACTCCAACTGCACTGGACAAGGCTTATAATGACCACTTTACAGAATGATCACCTCTCGCAAGATCCGAGATACAGTCTTCGTATGCACATGACTGTCATGATTCCTCAAGTCCAAGGACCAATCCCGTACTATCGGAACCGGGAATTCCAGTCATATTGACCAAGCCTCCAGGGCTTCCATATGTTGATTCCCGTGAGTCAGTTCAGTCAGTCGACCACCTTGTCAACTAACCCACTAAAACTGCATAGATGACCCTCGTCTGTCGTCGATGAAACTCGGCATTCACCCAGTGAATGCAATACTTAGTGCAAGTCTCAATAGGCCACTCGATGCCCAGTCTCGAGGTCCTCGACTTGGAATGTTTCAGACCAACCCTTAGAAGTTGGTTTCATAGCCGCCATCCAATGCGCAACCCAACTACGTGGGTTATCGAATTGGTCTGTGGGTATTTGTTGTGATGTTGAAGCGCCGTTCAACGTTATTAGTAAGCACAACAAACACAGTGCTACTGATCTTACTCTATTCATTAGGATAATATTGTATTAATAATTATTGACGAATAGTTCCCAAAATCGCCAATCCAATTGGCTTTCTGGTCACCTATTCTAACAATCTCCCGCTTGACCTCAAAGCCAATTACCCATGTCTCTCAGAACTTTCTGAGAATGAGTAATCTGCGATACCGGCTCAGTCTCGCAGGTCTACTGCCGGGCTGGGCGCGGGCGCCCTGTCGGTAGCAGGCTGCTTGCGCCTGCGTGCGGCAGTAGGGAGCCTGGTGCCGACCGACAGCGACCGGTGCTGCTGCTCTAATTTTTTTTATTCTGCACATAAAAAACCTGAAATAAATATCCAGATTTCAGAAAATCTAATTTTCTAAAGTTACCCAAATATCCATGATTAATCACATAATTAAACATGAAGATTTCAACAAATAATTATAAAAATTAAAATTAATAAATACATGCTTTTAAAGCCGATCTAAACACGTTGAACATGCTTGAACACGTAAAACATGTAATCCATAGCCACATATACTGATTCGGGCTTTGATACCACTTGAAGGAAAGCGGATCGACCCGAAAATGCGGCGGAAGCGCGGTGCGGATAAAACGTGCGGAACAAAAAGAATTTAAATCGCGTTCAAGGGGTGTTCCCTTGAACGTTCCTGGGCTATTAGTGTATAAACGCAGAATATCAACATATAAAATAAACAAGCGTTTGTGGCTATAGAATAAAGAAGAAACCGAGAGCATAAATATAAATCAGAATACCTTTCTCGATTTTTGTATTTTTGATCGGCTACACGCGTTGATTCCTCCCGATGTTCGTCCACGCGAGGTCCAAACGTAGAGACCCTCTAACGTAATCCACACCACACCGGGAGAGATCTCATTTTTCTTGCTAGAGAAAAACGAATCTAGAGGATGAAATCGAAGAAGGGATTACACTATCAAATTAGTGTTCCTTCTTGATCTTACTTTATTCTTCAATTGATCCTAGATCAATGAAGCAACAAATAGGATTTAGAGAGTAGAGAGAGGGTAGAGAGTGTTCATCTTTTTTCTAGAAAAAGGATAAATAATAAAATTCATGTCTTTGATGATAGTATATAGACATATATATACTTTATTAATGTGATTATCAGAATGTGTCTAGGTTCATCCAAGGATGTCCAGATACATTCCAATCAATCCCCATAAATCATCAATCAAGCCTACCATTTCATAAAGTATGATTTAATCATAGCAAGTGAAAGAGGCTTGATTGGAATTGATTTGTCTCTTTCCAAAGGGGACAGGTCAACTTGTCATCAAAGGCCTGCATGGCCAATTTAGTACTCTAAAAGGAAGTAATTTTCAGCCATCCCATTTTGGAAGAAGTCTAACTTCTTCTAATTGGAAAAGTGGAATTAACTAACTTCTTCTAATTGGAAAAGTGGAATTAACACCTCTCTTGGGCCAAGATTTAATGGAACGGATTTTATTGTAATCCAATTACAATAAGCCCAAGAATTAAATCCTATTTAATTCAAGGTCCAATGAAATAATTTCGATTGATCTTTTAATCCAATTAAAAGATCCAAGCTTCGATTCTCTACTTAATCGATAAATCCAATTTACCGATAAAATGAGGTCCTGATACAATATCGGCCCGTCCATCCAATTGACAATCCCATAATAATGCAATTACTTATCATCATCTGAAATTGACTCCAGGTCAATTCCTTCACCTCCTCGGTGATTTGTGTGTGACCCTTTAGGTTTACCCTCAGCTAGACTTGGGCTCGTGTCCAGCAGGAGTCCGTCACCATGGCTGGCCGTCCAGCAATGGTCCATGGCACTAGAGACTAGGTGAATGTTGGCGTGAACATTTAGGCGCCGATTCCATACAGGTACAGTCCTACTGTCGACCGTCTCCCGGCCTTAGTCTAGGGTATGAAATTGTGCGTCGGTACCCATCCTTGACTAGGCATCTATGCTTAATACTCGAGATGTGTTTATTCTATTGATTGACGTAGCAAATCCTTTCCTGCTTAATCAATTGATATGGCCATAGACTTTCAGAGTCTAAACCATCTCAGAGCGCATAGGAGACATCACTGTCATATGTTGACGGGGGACAGATCCTATCTCGGAATCCACCGTCCTCGTTACATACTTCAACTGCACTGGACAAGGTTTATAATGACCATCTTACAGAATGATCACCTCTCGCCAGATCTAAGATATAGTCATCGTCTGCACGTGACTGCTATGATTCCTCAAGTACCAGGACTAATCCCGTACTTTCGAAACTGGGAATTTCATTGATACCGACCACGCCTCCAGGGCTTCCATATGACGATTCCTGCGAGTCAGTTCAGTCAGTCTACCACCTTGTCAACTAACCCACTAAAACTGCATAGATGACCCTCGTCTGTCACCGATGAAACTCGGCACTCACCCAGTGAATGCAATACTTAGTGCAAGTCTCAATAGGCCACTCGATGCCCAGTCTCATGGTCCTCGACTTGGGACGTTTCAGACCAACCCTCAGAAGTTGGTTCAATAGCCGCTATCCAATGCACAAGCCAACTACATGGGTTATCGAATTGGTTTGTGGGCATTTGTTGTGACGTTGAAGCGGCATTCAACGATAGTAGTAAGCACAAAAAACACAGTGCTAGTGATGAATACTTACTCTATTCATCAGGACAATATTGTATTAATAAAGATTGACGAATAATTCCCAAAATCGCCAATCCAATTGGCTTTCTGGTCACCTATTCTAACACTATGTCTGAACAGTTTCAATGTTTTAATATTGTAATGAATAAGAAAGTGATATTCATTTGGATTAATACTTTGTTTGTATTCACTTACTGCTTTACATTAACTGTTCATTGCACGAGCAAAGCCCATATACCGAACACATATTCTGAGAAACTGGAACTGTGCATTAGATGATGGTTCATGAAATCAGTTTCTCCGGATCGGTCTGAAATACTCCAAGTCAAGGAATCTCAATATAGGGTATCGAGAATCTGCGTGAGACTTAGACTAAGCAATTGCAGTCGAATTTCATCGACAGTGACGAGGCTCATCCATGTAATGTTAGTGGGTTAGCCAGCAAGGTGGCAGCTGACTGAGGTGACTCGTGAGAACCATCATGTGGAAGACCTTGAGTAGAGTCGGTCGGTATGACTTGTCTCGGTTCCAACAGTACGAATTTGATCATTGGACTTGAGGGATTACTAAGATCACCTACAAACTGTGCCTGTATCTTATATATGGCAAAGGGCTACCAAGTCGAGTGACTTGGTTGTCATAAGCCTTATCTAGTGTTGTCAAGATGTGTAGCGTGACAATAGGTCCCAAGAGAGGATCCATTTCCTGCCAGAAGACTGACGGTAATATCTCACTCTACTCTGAGACTCGTCCTTGATAAATCTGTGGCCATAGTAATTGAACAATGGGTAGGACCCCTGTGACGTTTAGTATGGACGGGGCAAGGCTTTAAGTCAAGAATGCGTACCTACAGTTCCATGCCCTAGACTCTAAGCAGTGAGATTATAGATGGAAGGATAAACGTATTAAAGAGCCTAAATGTTCACACCATAAAGATTCACCTAGTCTCTAGTCCCATGGACCGTTGCTAGACAGCCACCCATGATGACGGGCGAATTTCCTTGATGAGATGATTGGAAATTCGGCCAAGTCACACATAATCCGCCCGCAACAAAGGTATTTAATTTAGAATTAATTTAGAGAGGTTGAACAATTTAATTAGATTAAATTGGTTCCATTTCCTTTCTTGGTTGTTGGTTCCTTTAATTAGATTAAATGGAATTAACTAAATAAATTAGATTTATTGGAATAAATTAAGTGGGCTTAAAATAAATATTAATTATTATTATTTAAATGCCCTATGATTTATTTAATAAGATTTAAATATTCCATAATTAATCCATCAAAGTGATGGACGGATGAGATTAAATAGGAGAGATCAAAGACCTAGATTAGTTTGATTAATCCAAGTCTAATTTGACTAGGACTTTGACTAGGTCAAAATCCTAGTCAAACCATACTTCTAAAGTTGGAGTTTGAATAGGAATAGGATTCCCTTCTATAAATACTCCTAGGATGAAACTTTAGGAGGATGATCAACAAGGGCACACACACACACACACACACACACACACACACACAAGGCTCGACCGCCACTCTCTCTCTCTCTCTCTCTCTCTCTCTCTCTCTCTCGTCCTATCTCTTTTTCCTAAGAAAGGTTTTGGTTCTTTGTTTTCATACAAGTGAACTTTAGGAGGATTGATCACGTTAACTAATAATACTTGGTCAATCCGTCCTTTCTAAAATATACACTTGGTTTTTTGCTAGCACGAGGATCAAGATACGTGGACGGATTGCATGTGCGATTTAGAGGGTCTCTTATTCGAGATCTTGATGCAAAATGGGGAACAACGCGAGTAGTGGTTTGAAGACAAAACTACAACCGGGTAGTTTCCTTTTATTTGTGTCTTCGATTTCACCCTATGGCCTCCATGATTTATATGCCTTGTTTATTCATGAGATATGCCGATTGCCCGGGACGTTCAAGGGAACACCCCTTGAACATGTTATTTAAAATTATGTACGGGCATGTTTTAAATTCATGTTTTATCTTATATTGCACTTCCGCATTCGCGCTCCTCCCAGGACGATCCACGCGCCTTCTCTAAGCTTACAATGGTATCAGAGCCCGGTTCGGTGTATAAGCCTAGGATTTTATGTATGTAAAGCATGATTTACGTTGTTCTTGATTTATGTTTCAAGCATGTCGTTTTTCATGAGATTTATCGTATTTGTTTACATGAAATCTTGGTGTTCTTGGCATTCTTGATTTCTTGAAAAACGCAACAAAAAAATAAAATGAAATAGACAACTTAGCACGCAGCAGCCGTCGGCTGACCGCACGCGCAGTGCGCACGGCTAGGCGTACGCGCAGGTAGAGGAGCCTGCGCACGGCCACCCGGTTATGCTCACATAGCCAGGTGCGTGCAATGGATGCAATGCCAGGCACTCTCGCACACAGGCAATGGAGGGCAGCGCGCACAGGCAGGGGGCTGTGCGCGGCTGCCCGGCCAGTGCCTGCGCAGGTAGGCAGATCCTACCTATAGCCACTCGAGCAGAGGCGTTACCAGGCGCACGCGCCCGTCCGGCGCGCTCTGCGTGCGCAGGCGGCAGCGACATGTGCCACCCCCTACATAACTACACGGTATTATCACTAAGTATACATTCCTCCTACGTATAATCTATCTTATAAGAGATTTCCATTTAAATGAATAAAACCAATCCTATTAAATATGTAACATATATATATATATGATAATGATAATGATAGAAGTTGTCAGAAGTTTACATCTACTACGCCACATGTATACTCATGTACAAAACTCCAAAAGATGAAAGTTTCAGGCTATTACAGAATCTAAAATGCAAACCCGACAAAAGACTAGATGTTTAATAATCATATAGACAGAACCCTCGGCTTCAGATGTCACGGCTGACCTACCTATTCAGATCCATTTCACGACTCCAAATTTGTCGTAGCTAGTCACCGTGATTTATCTCCTGAAAAATATTGGCAAGGGATGAGCTGCCTACTCAATAAGTATAGCTAACCAGCCTATATACACAGCCATAAATACATATCGTAATACAACCAACAAGTATTCGATATACAATCACCACAAAATTACAAAGTAATCAATGCCACAAACATGTATCAGTCTACAATATAATCTTAGAATTCACAGTTTATACTCTTGGGGCCCTGCTACCTCTAATTGGAGTACATCAGTCAATGGTTCTGCCGGCTATCATCATCAATGGTATATCATATACAACACAGGATATTCGTCGAATGTGATATCCCCACACTATCTGAGTGTGTAGCAACATCAGCATAGAACATCACAACGAACATGGCATCCCCACATCACTCCAGTGTGTAGCTATCAGCACAGGATATTCCCCGCTACCCGGAATACCCCGGTACCCTACCCGCCATGGTACCTAGCTTATATTCATTTTTCTCATATCACATTGTCAATCACAACATCATCAATCACTTCATCACAAACCATTGACTATGTTCCCAACTAGGTAAGCCATCTCCTTATCTCAATTTAACAATGTACGTATAATTAACTTCTTCATTCAACTCCATGCAGCAATAAATATAATATAAGGCAATCATCTGTCAATCTTTATATTACATAAATAATCACAAATAAACACATAGAGACAACTTCACAGCATAACCACGTAATCCAAATAAGCATTTACAAATACCAGCCAAGTTTATAACAAACAAGTACAATTATATATACCTATATAGGTTCAATTAACTATACTTACCTCGATCCCAAAATGATTAGGCTAGTAGGAGTTGATTAGTCTTCTACTTTATCCCCGTGTCCTATCATACATTATAATATATATAATCAATATATATTGAAAATATCGTAAATTACGAATGAAATTACTAAATATATGCATATATTTTATATCAATCTTTTAATATTTCATTTATATTGAAATTCAAATCTGCGTTCCTTTTTCGTCTACATTTTGGACACTATAAACTTCCCCCGTATATATCTAATTTATCAATTAACTCATAAGACCTTATTTCATCAAACCCCTCCTATTTTTATAACTATCATTCTCTATAACATCCCTAAATGAAATTATTACAAATATCCCATATTTCTTTTTAATAAATACCATAGTTCTCAAATATAATTTCCCAATATTTCTCAAATATGATTCCCTACTATTCCTATTAATTTTTGCCAATTCTTCACAATTATAATAATTATTTACACAATAATATATACAATTATGTATTTGGTTAATAAACCCGGTTAATTCTGAATAATCCATTATACCAACAACTAAATCCAATAGCTTAAATAAATTCTAATTTATTGGTTATAATATCACCGGTCCAATTAAATATATACTGAACACTAATTTATATAAATACTCAAATTCAATAAATTTTCCAGTTAAATAGTAAATCGAATAGTACAAATCATATTTAATAAATTTCCCAGTTAAATAATAAATGCACTAATTAAATAGTATTAATATAATAATTAATTTATAATTTATAATAAAAATACTAACCTCGTTTCGCCGGTTGAAGTTAACACAATATTGAATTGTGTAAATCTGTTTAGTGTTTAAAAGCATATGTTTTTGTTTCTTAAATAGTAAGTTACATATATTTATATATATTTTAATATATGAGGGTAGAATTGATAGGCAGCCACGTGCTGTGTTGAAATTAGTTTCTCTTTTTTTTTTAATTTTATTAAAATTACAATTTGATCCCCAACTTTTATATATTTATGTATTGACTACAAATATTTAATAAGGTCCCAATTTAGTCCCTTCAAGTTTTAATATATTTATAATTTCAACCTATAACTTATAATTAAATTTATATTTCCTTAATAATGACTAATTAGCCCATCGATTATGAAAAAAAATTCTATGGACGTCACAATTCTCTCTTTCTAATAAAAATTTCATCCTCAAAATTTAACTATCTTGCCCATTTAATGGAATAAGTAACGGTACTTCTATCTCATATGCTCCTCAACCTCCCAAGTAGCCTATCTTGGGGAATGATGACTCCACCTCACTTTCACCATTGGTATTTTTTTATTTCTCAATTTTCTTACACTTTTGTCCAAAATCTCCATTGGCTCTTCCACGTACATCAATTCCTCATAAATCTCTATTTCCGGTTCACAGATAACATGGCTAGGATCTGAACGATATCGTCGTAGCATCAAAACATGAAACACATCATGTATTTGTGACAACTCTGCTGGCACTGCTAATCGATATGCTGGTGGTCCGATTCTTTCAATAATTTCATACGACCCAATATACCTCGGACTTAACTTTCCTTGTTTTCCGAACCTCAAATTCCCTTCCACGGAGATACTTTCAGGAAGGCCTTCTCACCAATTTCATATTCCATCTCCATTCGATGTTTATCAACATAACTTTTCTGACGATCTTGGGCTATTTTCAAACACTTCTTAACTGTCTGTACCTTCTCCATCATTTGTTGTATCAGTTCCGGACCTTCTAGCTGTCGTAATCCCTCAAAGTCCCAACATACTGGACTTCGACATTTTCTTCCATATAAAGCTTCATATGGGGCCATACCAATGATAGAATGAAAATTGTTGTTATATGGAAACTCCATCAAAGGTAAGTGGTCATCCCAGTTGCCGTTGAACTCCATTACACAAGTCCTCATCATATCTTCCAGAGTCTGAATCGTTGTTTTTGACTGTCCATCTGTCTGAGGATGAAATGCGGTACTAAAATGCAATTTTGTGCCTAATGCCTTTTGTAAGCTTCCCCAAAAACGTGAGGTGAGTCGAGGATCTCTATCTGACACAATAGATATAGGCACACCATGTAGCCTCACAATTTCTGAAACGTACAACTCAGCTAACTTATCCAGAGAATCACTTTATCGCACAAACAAGAAATGAGCTGATTTCATCAGTCTATCCAAAATTACCCAAATAGCATCATGCTTTCTGAGCGTACGTGGCAACCCTACAACAAAATCCATAGTGATCTTCTCCCGCTTCCACTCTGGTATAGATAAAGGTTGAAGTTTACCTGCTGGGCCCTGATGTTCTGCCTTTACCTGTTGACAAGTCATACATTTAGCCACAAATTCTTCCACATCTTTCTTCATTGTCTGCCACCAGTAATATGGTCTTAAGTCTCGATACATCTTTACAGTACTAGGATGCATCGTATATGGTGCATTGTGAGCTTCCTGCAAAATTTCTTCCCGTAATCCATCCACATCAGGTACACAAACCCGTCCTCCATTCACTATCACTCCGTCAGCCCTTACTGAAAAATTTGGTTTCTTACCTTGTTTCATCCTCTCCAGCATCCGTAATAACAAAGGATCTCGAATCTGCGCTTCTCTAATTGTGTCCATAAGTTTGGCTTAAGCTGCAAGGTTGCTAACAAACCTGCTATCTGATCCACCTCCAATTTCATATTCAGAGATCTCATTTCCAATAGCAATGTCATATTATGACTCCCCAAACTAGCTAAAGTGCTTGAACTCTTTCTACTTAATGCATCCGCTACCACATTCGCCTTCCCTGGATGATAATCAATAGTACAATCATAATCCTTTAACAATTCTATCCACCCTCTTTGTCGCAAATTTAACTCCTTTTGGGTCAGAATATATTTCAAACTCTTATGGTCGGTGAAGATCTGAAATTTTTCGCCATATAGATAGTGCCTCCAAATCTTTAATGCATGCACAATCGCTGCTAATTCCAAGTCATGCGTGGGATAATTCAACTCATGAGTCCTCAGCTGGCGAGATGCATAAGCAATTAGCCTCCCATCTTACATCAATACACACTCCAAATCCTGTTTGGATGCATCCGTATACACCACGTATCCCCCACTACCAGATGGTAAAACCAAAATCGGTGTTGATGTCAATCTTTTCTTTAGCTCATCAAAACTCTTCTGACATTGTTCAGTCCAATGGAATGGTGCCCCTTTCCTCAATAACTTAGTCAAAGGACCTGGAATTATGGAAAATCCCTCAATAAATCTCCCATAATATCCAGCTAATCCCAAGAAACTTTGAACTTCAGTCGTACTCTTTGGTACTCTCCATTCTATAATAGCTTCCACCGTTTCAGGGTCAGGCATAACCCCATCACCTGATATCACATGCTCTAGGAAAACCACATCATTTACCCAAAATTCACACTTGCTTAACTTAGCATACAACTCTTTTTCTTTCAAAATCTGCAACACTATTCTCAAATGTTGTTCATGCTCCTCTCTATTCCTCGAATACACTAAGATGTCATTTATAAAGACTATCACAAACTGGTCCAGGTACTCTTGGAATGTATGATTCATTAATGCCATGAACGCCGCCGGTGCATTCGTTAAGCCAAATGGCATTACCAAGAACTCATACTAGCCATAACGACTACGAAAAGCTATTTTTGGTATATCTTTCTCTGTTATCCTCAACTGCCAATACCCAGACCTCAAATCAATCTTTGAAAATATTGTAGCCCCCTTCAACTGGTCTAGAAGGTCATCAATTCTCGGTAACGGATATTTATTCTTCACTATCACCCTATTCAATTGGCGGTAATCAATGCACAACCTCATACTACTGTCTTTCTTTTTCACAAATAACACTGGTGCTCCCCACGGTGAAGTACTTGGTCTGATAAACCCTTTCTCTAATAATTCTTCTATTTGCTTTTTAAGTTCTTGTAATTCCACTAGCGCCATTCTATACTGTGCAATAGAAATTGGGGCAACTCCTGTGAGAGTTTCTATAGTAAAGTCCACTTCCCTATGTGGTGGCAAACCTGGTAAGTCATCAGGAAACACTTCAGGAAAATCTCTTACTATAGGGATCTCTTCCAGTGTGGGACTAATCTTCTTGGTATCTATCACATGGGCTAGATAGGCCTCACATCCTTCTAACATCAATTGTCTCGCCTCTGTGGCTGATATCACACAAGCTGGCACTACTTGCCCGTCCCCCCAAAAATACTACTTTTGGCGTGCCAGCAGATTCAATCATTACTTCTTTCTTATAACAGTCAACCACTGGCCTATGTTGCGTTAACTAATCCATCCCCAAGATTACATCAAACTCCTTCAGATCCATCACTATCAGATCTACAGGTAAATTTATGTCACCAATCCTCACTAAAGTCCCCTTTCTAATACTATCCACTATCACACCTCCTCCCACAGGAAAATGAACCATCAAATTATATCCCAAAGGGCTAATCTCACCAGGTAGTTTAGATGCACGTTCTAATGATATGTATGAATGCGTAGAGCCAGGATCAATTAAAACATAAGCCTCAACATCAAATAATAAGATCGTACGCTGGAGCTTCCTCCCTAGTCATGTTATATATTCTTGCTTGAGTCTATCCTTGAGCTACTTGCGCTCCGGCCCCAGTCGTACCCCCACCAATAATATAGCCACCATCTCTGTTACCAGTACCTCTGTCCCTACTTCTGCCTTTACCCCTCTCAGCTCCTCAGCCACTACTCCCCATACTGCTTTGATTGTGTGTCCCGCTGGCTGCACTTCCACCTACATCTGTAATCTGACTAGGACAATCCCTAGATATGTTTCCTCTACCCCCACAATTATAAAAAGTACGGGCTGTAGCATCTTGTCTCCAACATGGTCCCAAATGCCGCCTCCCACAAGTAGAACAACTCGGTATGAAGGCTAACCCTCGGCCATAACTTTGTGCAGTTCCCTTACCTGATCCAATAGAGGGAAAACTAGATGAACTGCGTTCTGCCGATCCCCTGTTGAAGCCTACTGATCCCCCAAATCTTGATCCACTACTTCCTTAAAAAGCGGAGCCACCACGTGCAAAACTTCCACCTCCTGCTGAAAATGAACGTCCGCTGCCCCTCTTGATCAACCTACTAGGCTCCCCTGTCGTATATGTTGACTTTATCTTCTCTTCCCCCTTCTTCTTATCTTCAGTCACTGCCTCTTCCATCCGAACTGCTGATTCAACGAGAGTTTTAAAGTTTGTAATTCTAACTGCAAGACCCCATTTTATCTCTAGCCGTAACCCCTGTTCAAATCGATAACATCGATCCTCTTGTGTCGCTACTGCCACCGGTGCGTACTTGGCTAATGCAGCAAAACGAATCTCATATTCAGCCACTGTCTGATCATCTCCTTGTACAAGGTTCAGAAATTCCATCTTCTTCTTGTCTTGGTACATCTTAGGTCTATATTTATCATCAAACTCTTTCTGAAATTCGGCCCAAGTTTTCTCTCGTGGCTCATATGCCCTCTTTACTGACCTGCACCAAATCAGTGCATTCCCTGTGAATAAGGAAATAACATACTTAAGTCGATTTTCTAGAGTACAGTTCACCAAGTTCATCACATCTTCGGTCTTTTCCCACCATTTCTCAGCAACCTCTGGGTCTAAGGTACCCTCAAATACTGTAGCTCCCATCTTTCTAATCCTCTCATAATTACGGCCAACTGTAGGAACTACTTGTGTTGGCACTAGGGCTGGTACATGTACATGTTCAAGAAACTATGCCTGGGCCTGCAAAGCCATTTGAAGGATCTGTGTATACTCTGGTGGTAACCCTACCGCTGGAGCACCACCAGGAGGAATTGGAGCATCAACAACAACACCCTCTCGACCTACCCCAACTCCACCTGCACTTGCAGGTGCAACGGAGCCCTCTGCGGACTCCACTGACTCTTCTCTACTAGCTATTGGATCAGCATGTTCACCTTGAGAAGCCATCCTACATTAAGCAATTTAATTATTAAACACATTCCATAGTCAACTTATCACCCTAGAAACGTAGACCTGCTCTGATACCACCCAACGTGACACCCCTACATAACTACACGGTATTATCACTAAGTATACATCCCTCCTACGTATAACCTATCTTATAAGAGATTTCCATTTAAATGAATAAAATCAATCCTATTAAACATGTAACACATATATATATATATATGATAATGATAGAAGTTTTCAAAAGTTTATATCTACTAGGCCACATGTATACTCATGTACAAAACTCCAAAAGATGAAAGTTTCAGGCTATTACAGAATCTAAAACTCAAACCCGACAAAAGACTAGATGTTTAATAATCATATAGACAGAACCCTCGGCTTCAGATACCACGGCTGACCCACCTATTCAGATCCATTTCACGACTTCAAATTTGTCGTAACTAGTCACCGTGATCTATCTCCTGAAAAATATTGGCAAGGGATGAGCTGCCTACTCAATAAGTATAGCTAACCAGCCTATATACACACCCAAAAATGCATATCGTAATACAACCAACAAGTATTCGATATACAATCACCACAAAATTACAAAGTAATCAATGTCACACTCATGTATCAGTCTACAATATAATCTTAGAATTCACAGTTCATACTCTTGGGGCCCTGTTTACTCTAATTGGAGTACATTAGTCAATGGTTCTCCCGGCTGTCATCATCAATGTTATATCATATATAGCACAGGATACCCGTCGAATGTGATATCCCCACACTATCTGAGTGTGTAGCAATATCAGCACAGAACATACAACGAACATGGTACCCCACACAACTCCAGTGTGTAGCTATCAGCACAGGATATTCCCCGCTACCCAGAATACCCCGGTACCCTACGCGCCATGGTACCTAGCTTATATTCATTTTTCTCATATCACATTGTCAATCACAACATCATCAATCACATCATCACAAACCATTGTCTATGTTCCCCAACTAGGTAAGTCATCTCCTTATCTCAATTTAACGATGTACGTATAATTAACTTCTTCATTCAACTCCATGCAATATTAAATATAATATAAGGCAATCATCTGTCAATCTTTATATTACATAAATAATCACAAATAAACACATAGAGACAACTTCACAGCATAACCACGTAATCCAAATAAGCATTTACAAATACCAACCAGGTTTATAACAAACAAGTACAATCATATATACTTATATAGGTTCAATTAACTATACTTACCTTGATCCCAAAACGATTATGCTAGTAGGAGTTGATTAGTCTTCTACTTTATCCCCGTGTCCTATAATACGTTATAATATATATATAATCAATATATATATTAAAAATATCGTAAATTATGAATGAAATTACTAAATATATGCGTATATTTTATATCAATATTTAATATTTCATTTATATTGAAATTCAAACCTGCGTTCCTTTTTCGTCTACATTTTAGACACTATAAACTTCCCTCGTATATATCTAATTTATCAATTAACTCATAAGACCTTATTTCATCAAACCCCTCATATTTTTATAACTATCGTTTTCTATAACATCCCTAAATGAAATTATTACAAATATCCCATATTTCTTTTTCATAAATACCATATTTCTCAAATATAATTTCCTAACATTTCTCATGATTCCCTACTATTCCTATTAATTTTTGCCAATTCTTCACAATTATAATAATTATTTACACAATAATATATACAATTATGTATTTGATTAATAAACTCGGTTAATTTTGAATAATCCATTATACCAACAACTAAATCCAATAGCTCAAATAAATTCTAATTTACTGGCTATAATATCACTGGTCTAATTAAATATATACCGAACACTAATTTATATAAATACTCAAATTCAATAAATTTTTCGGTTAAATAGTAAATCGAATAGTACAAATCATATTTAATAAATGCACTAATGAAATAGTATTAATATAATAATTAATTTATAATTTATAATAAAAATACTAACCTCGTTTCGCCAGTTGAAGTTAACACAATATTCAATTGTGTAATGTCTGTTTAGTGTTTAAAAGTATATGTTTTTGTTTCTTAAATAGTAAGTTACATATATATATTTTAATATATGAGGGTAGAATTGATAGGTAACCACGTGCTGCGTTGAAATCAGTTTCTCTTTTCTTTAATTTTATTAAAATTACAATTTGATCCCCAACTTCTATATGTTTATGTATTGACCACAAATATTTAATAAGGTCTCAATTTAGTCCCTTTAAGTTTTAATATATTTTATAATTTCAACCTATTACTTATAATTAAATTTATATTTCCTTAATAATGACTAATTAGCCCCTCGATTATGAAAAAAAATTCTATGGACGTCACTTGGCAGGCTGGGCCTGCCAGCCAGCCTGTCCCGGCTGGGCGCCGCCGGCAGCGGCGGCCCTCGGCCGTCTCCAGCGATTTTTTTTTGTTTTTATTTTTAGAATTGATTTTTTGAAAATACTTTTATTTATTTTGCATGTTTTTCCTAAAGACATTATTTGGAAATATTCTATATTGTTTGGTTTGGAACGCCAAAATTTAATATTTTATGAATAATGAGGAAAGGTTTTCCTAACAAGAAAGGGATTGCCATTGTTACCCCAATTTTGAAGGTAGACTTTGTTTTTAATTCTTTTAGGAGTTAATGGTGATTGGATATCATGGATTATGTGCATTATTGATAATTGGATATCATGAAATATGTGCGTTTAATGAGAACGGATGATCACAAGCCCTAGACCAAATGCATGGTTTTAATTTCATGTTAGGCTTGTGTGCCTCGTTTATTTTCCCCTCTCTCTTTTTCTAGTTGCCTTGGAATAATAAGGCTTTCTATCTCCCTCCAAATGTACTCTCCCTGGGTGTTCGCCAGGGTTTCTTTTTAATTGTAATGAGAGTAGTATAGTGGTGAGGATGTATTTTATTTTCATGAAGAAGATGAAGGATGGCCCAGAAAGGAGGATCCAAGGAGTTCCATGGAGGCCTGGTGGAAAATGAGGCAAGGCGCATCAGTGTGTTGATGGGTTACTATAATTGAATGTATTAGTATAGGACCAACCTTAGATTGACCATAGATCCACTGCGGGCTCAGTGAGTCGCATAGGATTCGGGCTTGTGATCATCCAACAGGGGCGTTCTAGGCTTTTATTTTGCATGTGGCTTTTGTGATGGATGAGTGGTTTATTTATCGTATTACTGCTATGTCATGCAAATCGTATTAATGCGTAATGGATGTATGTATGAATGTGCTATAATGAGATCTCGGTCATCAAACTCTCACTTGGTTGGACCCAGTTGAATATTAGACCCTTAAATGGACTAGAACTCTAGGAGTTCGTCCAAGCCTTCTATCCATGACAAAGTGAGGAAGCTAGTTTCAGTCGATTGCGTGGTCTCACGAGTCGTGGCACGTCTCTTGTGCTGAAAAGAAGCTTCACTTTGTTGTGAACGAAGTGAATACACTCTTGTTGCCTGTCTCACAGGTCGTGGGGATAGCAGTGAGTGCTATGATTCGGTTGATCGGGTCGGGTCTAACGCCCAAATAACATGATTCGCTTGGAGTCCTCGGGATCACGTAAAAGGGTGAGGCAAGACATCTTGGGAATCTCGTTAGACGAGAATGGTATGGAATGCCTCCCACAAGTTATTTTCCATGCGAGTCATAAAAGCGGGGCATGGAAGATATTGCTGTGGATCCCAAGCCCACTAGGAAAGAATGGTTTAGAAATGGGAGTGATGAGGAGAAGAGAATTCTTTGTATAGCCGTAAGTGGAGAATTGAGAATATTTGATGTGAATTCCCGATGGCTTTTTGGTTAAATTTACACAAAAGATGGATAGAGAAGAAAAATAGTTTGATGGGTTTTTTGGTTAAATTTTCACAAAAGATGGATAGAGAAGAAAAATGGTTTGAGTTGAGATGTTGTGTTCTTGATTTCTGCATATCTTTGATGGAAATCCGGATTCAAATCCTCTAGACCCATCTAATTGCAAAACTGCAAAATTACAAAAGAAAAAAAGGAAAGAAAAAAAATAAATCCGGGTCTGTCAGAAATAGATTCGGGTCTTGGACCCATTGGATCTGGGCCTATGTAATAATTATTGTCTTGGGTATTTTTAGGGTATGGGCCTGGGTAGGGCCTTGCCCTACCCATTGACAGGCCTACATGATAGGTCCTTGTGGTCCTTTGAGGGGCCCTAGTGACTTGACCATATTTTGAATTAAACACTCTTTGACTTTGTATTAGTAATTAATTGATTCAATCAATTAAATAAATCCACATCAAATTATTTATTTAATTCTTAGACCAAAAATATATTAATTCAATTAATTAATCCCAAAATCCAACTATTTATATAATCCAATTAATAAACAGTTTGGGTTTCCTATCACATAGAACCTCAATAGAATAATCCAATTACTCAAATAGTCAATTTAAACTCCTTTAATTAATCCTCTATCTCTTCTAAAATTAATTTCATAGTTAATTCCCATCCCAAATTAATTCTCTAATTAATTTCTCATAATATCGTAAGTGTTTTGCGTGTGACTATTATAGGTTCACCTTCAACTAGACTTGTGCTTGTATCATATATACAATTTAATCCAACAACTAACTTGCTCTAGATTTATAATTAAATCATATTTAATTAATTACTTTCGATTAACTCATTAATCCACGAGCACGAGTTACCATGGGTAGTTGTCTAACAACGGTCCATGGCACTAGAGAATAAGCGAAATCGGTGTGAAACGTTAACTGCGAGTACTATGTGGATACGGTCCTTCAATCAAACTATCTCCCGATCAAAGTCTAGAGCAGAAAATGCTGAATCAATTCGCGTACTTAACTTTGAAAACTGTGTATTTACTCTGAACTGTGTTTCTCATTAATCAACATGGAAAACTTTTTCTATTTGATTAATAGTTGTAGCCACAAACTTTAAGAGAGGAACACAGTCCAGAAGATATAGGAGATCATCATCATCTCATGATGGGTGATAGATTCCTTCTTGGAACGCACCAACCTCCATGTATGTTCTGACTGCATTGACGCAGGGCTTTTTGCAACCACGGAATAATGCAATTAAGTTAGCCAGGACCAAGATACAACCGCTGTAACGTGTGGATTGGCCCGAGAGAGGCGCGATAGAAGCGCGGGATGTGCGTAATATAAAACGTAAAGCGTAATATAAAAAAAAAGCATACATCAAATCATGCATAACGGATCAAGGGGTGTGCCCTTGATGCTCCCGGGCGTTTGGTGTATCTCACGTCCAAGAAAGTACACAACATGGAGGCCATAGAGCTTAGGAACAAAAAACGTAAAAAGAGAATGTTACCCTCGTAGGCTTCTTCGTTCGGCTACACGCATTGTTCCCCGTTTTGCCACAAAGATCCCAACATAGAGACCCTCTAAATTGTCCACACGCTTCACCGGATAGTAACGAACTCTCGTGCTAGCAAGAAGTTGTTTAGGGGAGAAGAGACATCGACACAACGCTATTGATTAACGCTATTGACGTCTCTAATGTTCTACCTTGAATGGATCAAGAAGAACAAAGAAAAATCTTGGAGAGAGTAAAGAGAAGGTGGACGAGAGAGAGAGAGAGAGAGGTGAGAATCTCATGATGTGTAGAGATTTTTTTTGTGTGTGAAGTGTGTGCGTTTGAGTATTTATAAGGAATTATTATTCCTAATCCTACTCAACCTCTTCCAAAGAGACACATCCTAATCAATTAGGGATTTGACAGAATATTACTTTCGTTCAAAGATTGGTGAATAGTTCTTAGAACAACCAACGATATTGATTTTTTGGTAACCTATTCTAACAACCGCCCTATACACAAGGCTATTGTAGCTCCTTAGGTCGATGGACTAACTTCTGTACTATCACAACTAAGGAGCTTCAATCATACCGATCACGCCATATGGGCTTCTATATGATAACTCCTGTGAGTCAATTCAGTGAGCTTAACAATCCACTTGTCAAGTACCCAGTAAAGTGCATAGACGCTATTCGTCTATCGTCGATGAAACTCGACACTCATCACATGAATGTATCACTTAGTGCAATTCTCTACATAACTCCTCAATGCCAATTCTTGAGGGTTCTTGACTTGTAATATTTTAGAGCAAGCCTCAGAAGTTGGTTTCATAGTCGCCATCAAATGCGCGACCCAACTTTATTAGTTTAACTGGTCTGTGGGCTTTGTCCGAGAAATGTATTAATAACATAAAATATAACACGACAAAGATGGCCAACGAATAAACTATATTCATGACATTTAGCATTACATAGAATAAGATTATTAATAGTAAATTACAAAATAGCCAACTAATTGGCTTTCTGATCACCTACACTAACGGAAAGTGCTTAAGAATCATGGGTAGAGGTCACACAATAAGATCAATTGTGTTGCGCAACACGGTTGTGTTCGAACAATGCCTTGTTCCTCCATGTGGCCTGGACGTGTGGTTTTGGCCTCATTTTTTGTATGTTACACAACCTAATTGTGTTGTTCAACAGAAATATATCTCTACTGCTATTAGTTTTAACACTAGCCGTATTGCGCAACATGGTTGTGTTCAGATCAAACAACGCCTTGTTCCTCCACACGGCCTGGCCTTGTGGTTTTGGCCTCCTTTCTTGTGTGTTACACGGCCCGATCGTACGTGTTGTAACACAATTTTGTTCTCTACCTCCATCAATTTTAACACCTTTTTAATTATCGAACAAAAATATGAAAATATAAAGATTAGGGATTCAAATTGAAATACGAAACATTAGATACAAAAAGCAAACAAATGGCTATTTATAGGGACCAAAATATAATTAATCCTAAATAGTGCTAGAATTAGACCAATGTATAGACTCTCCTCCACCACCCGTATCGTCTTTTAATACGTATAAATCCAAACAATGCCTGAAAAAGAAATTCATCGTCCTCACAATGGTCGCTCTTCTTTCTATTGCCCTCCTCTCCCTTCTTCTCGTCTTTAATCCCTCCTCCGCCTCCTACCAGCCCGAGCCTTATGCCAACAACCCGCCTTCAGGCCATGACAATATTCACATGGCCTGCAAGGCCTCACGCGACCCTCCCACATGCCAAGCCTCCATATCCCATTGCAATCACGTGCTCCCAAACGCCACCGTTTTGCAGGTAATTCAATCCGCCTTGTGGGTTTTCCTCGCGGAATCTTAATAAGGGTCGAAGGTTCGTCCGTGATATCCTGGAGGCATCGGCGGGTAATCAGAACCTTTCCAATGTAGCCAAAGTTTGCACTGAGGTGCTGTATTATTCCAAGTACCGGACGAATATGACCGCCTCGGCCCTTTCACGTGGCAAGATCAAGGACGCGCGTGCATGGATGAGCGCTGCATTGGGCTACCAGTACGCCTGCTGGGGAGGGCTGAAGCACGTCAACGACTCTTCCCTGGTGGGGCAAACGATGGCGTTCATGCACTCTTATTTAATTCCGTCCAGTAGCAATGCCCTTGGAATGATTATGAATTATGATGTCTTTGGTGATAACACCGGGCTCTGGAGCCCGCCCAAAACGGAGAGGGATGGGTTCTGGGATTCCAGGTCCATTTCCTCTCATTCCAATCGAGCGGTGGGCGGCGTGCCGTCGGGGCTGAAGGCCAACGTGACGGTGTGCAAGGGCGGTCATGTGTGCGATTACGAGAGCGTGCAGCAGGCTGTGAATGCAGCCCCAGATAAGTCGGATAAGCGGTTCGTGATATGGATAAAGAGCGGGGTATATGAGGAGACGGTTCGAGTTCCTCTGGGAAGAAGAATGTGGTGTTCTTAGGGGATGGCATGGGGAGAACTGTGATTACAGGGTCCATGAATGTGAGGCAGCCGGGGATTAACACCTACAACTCCGCCACCGTTGGTAAGTTGATGATGCTTGCAATTTATATTTTTTTTATTTTATTTTCTGCAATTACCCCTTTGAATTGAACCAACCCCGCATGTTAGAAATTAGGAAAATTAATAATAACTCTTTGAAAGTAGTTATATTATTAAAAATACTCTTTCATAAGAAAAATCCCAAGGACTAACTTTTCATTCCAAATGATTAAATTTTACTTTTTATTTTTTGAAAAAATGTCTTATGTGGCGAATTATTTTATTTATTAATATAATAATATTTAACTTTAATATTTGGCTTTTAAAAATTTTATTAATTACCGGAAGCAAATTTTTGTTCAAAAAAATTTAATGTATGAACTTTGACATTTAATATTGATTTGTGTCCATCAGTATAATTTATTTTTTCAAAATATTCTTAAAAAAATGTCCAAAGTTTTCTTCATGTAGTTAACTTTGATTTGGAATGTTTAACACTGATAGTTTTTAATTTAATGTTTATTTAAAAAAATTAGTGGTTTTTAAAATCTTCAAAAGCAAATTATATATATTAAAGATGTCAACCTAGGTAGCTGCCAACTCATTACAATGGTTGGATACCTCAATTTAATTGGATTATGTGCAAATTATTTATAATTTTCAAGCTAAATTGATTAAGAAAATAATATTGCCAAAACCTTTTAATATTACGGGATTAAATGGCAAAAATCAATCGAACAGGATCACCCCCTATAATTTTTTATTTTGATTTTGTTATAGGATCACCCCCTATATTAGATAACTAAAATTGTAATTATATGATCAAAAAAAGGTTCATTTGAAGTAAATTAAGTCGACAGAAGACCTAAAAGGTCTTAATGTTATGTTTGTTCTTGTATTGTAGTTTCATTTTGTCATGTTTTTCATAATTCCTTTTATTGCATTTCTTAGTTGAAACGAGTAAGGAAAAGGAAAACGAGTGCACACAATAAAGATTATTTGCATTTATCTCCCTGAAGTTTGAAATTTGGATTTTGCAGTTTTGGCGTATTCATTAAGTTTACAATTAATTAAAGTCCCCTAACAAAATCAAAAGAAAAATTTGATATCATATAATTTTTCAAAAGTAAATATTATAAAGAACATTTAGATGAATTTTGCATGATCTCATTTGAATATATATTACAGTACTACACATGCGTGTAATGTCCAGATTCCTTTCGGCTACATAAGGGTAAATTATATTTTTGGTCCCATAAGTGAATTTGTTTCTAATTTTCGTCCTATACTGTGATAAATTCACACATTATATCACATATGTCCAATTTGTTTTCAATTTCAGGACCAAAAGGGGGTTTCCATTAATTGCTAACGGACTCGCACGTGTCCGTTAAATTGTTCGGGGTAAATTACATTTTTTATCCGATAAGTGAACACTTTTCCAATTTTGGTCCCATATTGTAGGACCAAAAATTAGAAATGGGTCCACTTATGCGTGCAAAATTATAAACAGGTCCACTTATGGGATCAAAAATGTAATTTACCCCGAGCAATTTAACGGAGGCGTGCGAGTTACGTGATTCTGCCGTTAGCAATTAACGGAAAACCCCTTTTGATCCTAAAATTAAAAAAAACAAAAATGGACATATGGGATGTAATGTGTGAATTCCCCACAGTATGAGACCAAAATTAGAAACAGATCCACTTATAGGACCAAAAATATAATTTACCCGCAACCTAATTCATTGCACTTTCTTAACATTGCAATTCCTGGTAAAAGGTGTTGCTGGCGATAGATTTATGGCAAGCGGTGTCACTTTCCAGAATACAGCAGGCCCTAATGCAAATCAAGCAGTAGCCTTCCGATCAGATAGTGATCTTTCCGTCATCGAAAACTGTGAATTTCTTGGCAATCAAGACACCCTTTACGCCAACAGCTTGCGGCAATACTACAAGTCATGCAACATCCGTGGAAATATTGATTTCATATTTGGGAACTCAGCTGCATTCTTTCAGGACTGCGTCATTCTCGTGGAACCAGGAAAGGGTGAGAACAACGTCGTGACGGCCAACGGTAGGACGGATCCTGCCCAATCGACAGGGTTTGTCTTCCAGAACTGTGTGATCAATGGCACTGATGCCTACATGGATTTGTATCATAGAAAGCAGGATGTGCACAAGAATTACCTTGGTAGGCCATGGAAAGAGTATTCTAGAACAGTTTTCATGCACTGTACAATGGGGGATCTTATTGCAGCAGATGGATGGATGCCTTGGAATGGTGATTTTGCACTGAAGACCCTTTATTATGGTGAACTTGAGAATACTGGGCCTGGATCTTATACGTCCAAGAGAGTTAGCTGGAGCAGCCAGATCCCACCTCAGCATGCTTCCTCGTACACGGTTCAAAATTTCATCCAAGGGGATCAGTGGATTCCTATAAGTTCTTGATTACCTTGCCTAGTGCAGTCTGTGCAGATACGATGATGCTCAACTTACACTATCGAGTATGTGATACAGAAATATAAGTGTTTTGTCAAAATATAAGGAAAAAATATTAAATTTTGGGGACCATCTCTAAGATTTGGCGTAATTATGTTATCTTTATATTTAATATATATTATGATGTGTAATGCAATTTAATAGAGTTATTTGCAATTTTGGTCCCACATTATAGAAGTTTTGGTAGAAATAGTCCCATACTTTTTTTAAAATAGTAACTTTTGTCCCGTATCATAATGATTTACTGCAACTTTGGTCTTGCTGTTATAAGATTTTGACGGAATGGTCATGAGCTGTGAGGGGGACACGGGTTGAATCAGTTTATTTGAGTTAATTTCATGTTTGGTTCCATACTTTATGGTGTTTTTCTCAAAATAGTTACATGTTTTCCGAAACAACCATTATTGCTTCCATATCTTAAATGTATGCTTTATTTTTGGTACCTCCATTAAAATATGGACGGAATTGCACGTAGCCACTAAGTAGTGATCCGCTAGTTTGCACTACAAAATAAATAATTATTTTGCAAGTAAAATTTTCGTCACAGAAGTAACAATTTCGTCACATTATCATAATGTGATGAAAAAGTTTTGTCACACGCTACTCACAAATAAGCCCTCGTATTAAGCGTAATGTAGGATGATGTGATGAAATGTAATTTCCTCACATATATAATTGCGAGGACAATTTCTTCGCAAATAAATGGTGTATGTGATGAACATGTCCACAATTTAATATTATTTTTGCTTGCAATAGATAATTTTCTTACAAGAAAATATTATATCCTATTAAATGTGGTCAAATATATCGTCACATTAAATTTCTTTTTCCTGAGATATTAACAAAATGTAGCTATAATTTTCTCGTATTAGAATTATTTAAAATTAATTTTAAAGTTCAATAATTTTATTATTTTATGATAATTTTCACATAATAGAATTATCCAAAATCTATTTTTAAAAAATTAAAAAATAAATTGTGATCAAAAATAATTAAATTTAAATTGAGAAACATTGCTTGTGAGGAATATTTCCTCAAATTAATATTCTAATGTGATATAATTTATTCATCACATAAATCATTAATTGCAATTTTATTACAAAAATAGTATTTAACAAGGTTGCGATTGTCGTCCCTATATCTTGGCTAATATAATAAATTTCGTACCTCAATTGAATTTGTCTCAAATCTAATTCAATATAATATTGACCTGAATCTTTTCATCAAAAATTAAAATCTTGTGTCAGCTAGATAATAAATTGCAAGACATTCCTACATTAGTTAAATTAAGAAATTATTAGAATCATGCATTACAAAAATCGAGACAAAATATCGGATGTAAATGATACTTGACATGCTCAAATATTTGAGTAGTTCCAAACCAGAAAAGACAAAAATAATGTATCCATTGATAGAATACATGACCAAAAAGCCAATTAGATTGGCAGTGTGGTTACTATCGTCAATCTTTATTAATGTAATATTATCCCGATGAATAGAGTAAGTATTCATCACTGACATTTGCGTTTGTTGTGCTTATTAATAACGTTGAACGATATTTCAACGTCACAACAAATGTTTACAGACAAAATATATAACTACATGGGCTGCACATTGGATGACGACTATGAAATCAACTTCTAATGGTTGGTCTGAAACATTCCAAGTCGAGGACCTCGAGACTGGGCATCGAGTGTCCTATTGAAACTTGCACTAAGTATTGCATTCACTGGGTGAGTGCCGAGTTTCATCGCAACAGACAAAGATCGTCTATGCAATTTTAGTGGGTTAGTTGGTATGGTAATCGACTGACTGAACTAATTCGCAGGAATCATATGAAAGTCTTGGAGGTTTAGTCGGTATGATTGAAATTTCCAATTTTGATAGTACGAGATTAGTTCCCAGACTTGAGGAATCATGGCAGCCACGTGCATACGAAGACTGTATCTTGAATCTGGCGAGAGGTGACTATGTTTTTACATGGCCATTATAAGCCTTGTCCAGTGCAGTCAGTGTATGTAGTGAGAATGGTGAATTCTAACAAAGGATTTGTCCCCTATCAGTATATGATGTCTCCTATGCGCTCTGAGATGATTTAGACTCTAAAAGTCTATGGGCATAGCAATCGATTGAGTAGGATGGGATTTCCTATGCCGATCAATAGAGTAAACGCATCTCGAGTATAAAACATAGTTGCCTAGTTAAGGATGGGAACCGAAGCCCAATTCCATACCCTAGAATAAGGTCGGGAGGTGGTTGATAGCTGTTCCATACCCGTATGGAGCTTGGAGCTTAAATGATCACGCCACTATTCACCTAGTTTCTAGCGCCATGGACCGTTGCTGGACGGCGACCCATGATAATGGGCTATTTTCAGTTATTGGTTAGTCGGAGATAATTGTGTTGAACACAAGCCGAAGTCTAGTTGAAGGTGAATCTAAAGAGTCATACACAAATCACTTAGAGGTAATGAAATTAATTTGAAAATAATTCCGAACGAGGTGAATTAGTTTAATTGGATTAAACTAATTCTTGTAGAGCATAAATTATTGGATTATTTATGCTAAATTATTCATTGGATGGATGATCCAAAATTTAGTTAATTAGATTACTAGAATTTTGGATTTGGCCTTTTGAATTAATTAGATTAATTTAAAAAAGTCTTGGGTTAATTAATTAGTGGATTTGAGTCACTAATTAATTAGAAGATGGACTTATCTAATTAATAAATTGGATTCATCAATTAGTAGAAATAATTAATTGGATTAATTATTGTTTTGGGCTTAATTAATCAAGTGCAATATTTAATTCGGCCTTTTCTGTTGGATATATTATTCAATTAGATTAAATGATAAGTCCAACATATTTAGTAATTACACTCTAATTAATTTGTTGAAAAATTCAGTGAGCATAATCCAAATGCACAAGCCTAGCCCCCGTTTGACTTTTACTAGGTCAAAGGTTGACTATTCCTTGTAGAGAAAGGTGTTAAAATCGTTTATACAATGTATGTAATTGAGATAAGTTTTGAAAGGTTGGAGAGATATGTGGAAGTTTCTTTATGGCTTAGAAGATTATGTAATCCTTCCTAATCTCATACAATCATTCCAACTCTAACACACAACACACAAGGGTCGATTTTGCTCTCCTATTCTCTATGGATTTTCGAACCTCTCTTTTTACATGCCTGACCGACGTCTCCTTTCTCCTACCTAGTGTTCTTCTTGGTTTAGAACCAAGTTAAGAACAAAGGAAGATCGAAACACACTAATCGTCTGGAGGAGAACAACGCGTGTAGCCGATCGGAGTAGAAAATCAAAAAAGGTATATCTTGTTTTAATATTGCTCTCGATTTTCTCCTTATTTTATTCCAGAGCCATGAATGCTTGTATTATTTATTTGTGTGTATATATATATATATATTTTGCGTTTATACACCGATAGTCTGGGAACATTCAATGGCACATCCTTTGAATGCGATTTGAATTTTGTACGTTTTTATCTTACCACGCTTCTGTCGCGTTCTCGGGCCGATCCACTTTCCTTCATCCATATCAATTCCTAAACATTTAAAAGTGCCTTTTAAAGCGAGACCAATATATCTTCATCCAAGATGCTATACCAATGCAAGTTATCAAGATTTGACATGTTCAATGCTCAAGTGGAAATGGTAACTAGTTGCTTAGAAGAACGGTGGTATGTGAAAACGAAGGAGTGATGAAAACTAAATTTAATTGTGATATGAATATCCCTTGATGATATTGAACATCTTGTGCGTGAAAATGAAACGTAAAGTGCTATGATGTGATATGAAAGAGCTATGATGCGAACTGAAAAGAGCTTTGATGCGAAATGAAAAGAACTATGATGCGAAATGAGACTGATGAACATATGTGGCATGTTAAGGAGATTCATTTATATGTTATGTAATGAATAGTGAGGTTGAGTTGGTGGAGAAAAACACTATATCACCTTTCTGGTAAGCGGCTAAGAAAAGACAAGTTCGATTGATTGTCTTATTATGAAATGATTAGCTGAGAAATGAAATAAAATGTGTTTGATCTAATTGATTATACTTTATATACGTTTCTTATTTTTGTCTTGGTTGAAACTATATTTGATGTACATGTATAGTTGGTACCGGTTATTTACTTATTGAGTTGCATGCTCATTCCTCTACTAATATTTTTCAGGTGTAGATGTTGTTGAGTTTGCTCACCGAGGGCTAGGTCCAAATTTTGAATTCCAATCAGGTCAGGCATGTATGCAGTTTGACGGAAAAGCGGATCCGCCCGGGAGCGCGAGCGGAAGGGAGAGATGCGTAATTTAACGGTATTGAAAACGTATATCATAATAGAACATCCCAAAGGGTGTTCCCTTGGGTGCTCAATCGGGCGTTCGATGTAGAATATGATAACGTAAAGTAAGTATATCATACAGGGCAGATAGACAATCATAAAGAGAATTACATATAAATAAATGGGGTTACCTTTGAAGTTATCTTCTGTGCACCCCTACTAGCGTTGTTCCCTCTCGAATGGATCGCAAATGTTCACCAAGATTCAAACGTACGAATCCTCTAGCGTAGTCTACACCATATCGGGAGAAGTCACGTTTTTCTTGGTAGAGAAAAACGGACCTAAGAAGATGAGATCAAGACAAGGATTACACTATTGTATTAGTGTATCCTTCTTAATCAAACTTTGTTCCTCAATTCATCCTAGATCAATGAAGCAACAAAGTGAGAGTGATAGAGAGCAAGAGAGGGGCCGAAAATGAGATCAAGAGAGAGAGGGAGCGAGATCGAGAGAGAGAGAGAGAGAGAGAGAGAGAGAGAGAGAGAGATATGAGAGTTCTCTTCTTTTCCCCTGAAAAATATGAATAATGTTTAATCCTCTAGTTGATGATTGTATATACTCATATATATACATCATTAATGTGAAATAATTGAAATGTGTCTAGGTTCATCCAAGGATGTCTGGATACATTCCAATCAATCCCCATCAATCTTCAATCAAGCCTACCACTTTATAAGGTATGATTAAATTGGCCCATTTATATAAAAATTACATAAGAAATAAATATTTGTACGTATACCGCCAAGGCGGTACCAATTGCAAAAATATAGCCGGTCACGAGCTTTGCCTACCACTTTACAAGGTATGATTAAATTGGCCCATTTATATAAAAATTACATAAAAAGTAAATATTTGCAAGTATACCGCCAAAGCGGTATCAATTGCAAAAATATAGCCGGTCGCGAGGCCATTATTTTATTTTTTTAAATAAGGGCCACTGGCCCAGCTCACGACCGACGGTCGTGAGCTGAGCCAGCAACTCTTTCTTTTTTTAATTTTTTTTTTAATTTTATTTATTGTAAATTATTAATTTATATTTAATTTACTAATTATATCTTATTTTATTATTTTTCAAGCTAATTATAATTAATTTATTACAATACAATAATGTAATTACAATTTTAAAATTCTTTTGTAATAACTAATAAACTTAGAAATTTACATAAAAAAATATAATTACAAAATTTAATAATATCCGCCTGTCCCACAATTACGTCTTTGACGGTGTCGCCTAGGTCGTCGTATTTCTGGACTTGATGGTTCATTTTTTTCTTGACCATCAATATCGACATGAATTTATAACCGACTAGATGATGTTGTAGAACTCGACTCCATTGGATCACGATATGCACTCCATGAGGGAAATTGGATAGGTGAAACATTACATACTAGTGCATATGTTTGATTTATGCCAAGACCAAGGTCAAGTTCAATATTTGTGTAATGACCTTCTGTATGTACTGTCATGTAAGGAGCCGACTGAAACCAATCATCTTGTTGAGGCGGTTTAGGCATGTAGCAATCTTCAGTAAAAAATTGAGATTGATGCACAGTAGATGGCCCAACTATCTCAACCTCAGGTGTATCTCTTTCTACTGTGCGAGCTGATCTCCTGCTACGACTTCGCGTTTGCCTATTGGATGTGGACGGAACATCATCTAGTGGCAATGGATTTTGAGGCCATACCTTGTCTCACTCGTTGATTTGTTGCAATTTGAACAACATTTCGATATATGTCCAAATGCATTGTCATTGCTTGACGATATGCCTCTAGTTGATCGGGTGTAGTTTCACAACTTATTCGAAGGGTTTCTATTTGGTCAAGCTAAAGTGAACCGAATATATTATAAGTGTGTAATTTTAAAAGTCTTAAAAGCAAAAATATGATTGAAATAAGTATGTTGACGAGATAACGTACCACCATTTGCCACGATGTTGCATGTCCAGGTTGGTACCCGCTTCCAACATGCATTTGAGCAGATGATGATATGAAACAACGTGTAATTTCATCATACCACTCCTCATATCCATCTTCTACAGTTATTTCATTAGATATGGGGGGTTGAATCACAATGGTCTCATTTCGTCTCTGCCATTGAACTATATATTCGATGTGTCGCTGATACCAATCTGTTCCCACACGTGATGAACAAGAGATACGATGTAGTTGCATGTCGCGGTCATTTTGCACTTCTGGAATATTTTGCCTCATCCCGAATTGGCGAAGAACTCGTTCGAGACAGTGCATCTCCACAATTGCATAGAAGATCAGACATGATGATGTCCATAATTGCAGGTTGCATTCTTGTGGCAACTCTCCAATGCATCGCAAGCTCATATCATACGGCTGCCAACAGAACTGGAATAAAAAAAATGTTGTAAATTTGAGTTTAATTAATTATAGTATAAAAAGTATAATTTTTTTAAAATACGTGATCATGTGACATGCAATCCAATACTTCTCTCATAGCTCGAATGGTATGGTTCACTGTTGATGTAAATCTGAGTTTGCCATTCCAATAGGAACCATATGGTGGCAATGGGAGGACACTATTTTCATCAATAACATAGTGCTCCATCTTAACATAACATTTTGTTACAATGGGTCTCAATAGACTGATACGAGATCATCCCCAAATCTTTTAAATAGTAAATGAGTTATTAATAATAAGATTTGAGGATGTTGTTCAAATGTAGAGACATAAATATAATAACTCAATCTTACTTGTAGCAATTGTAGTGTGCCTGCAATAACCTCTTTCCCTTTTAAACTTGCACCGCATAGTTCTCGATATAAAAATGTAAGTACGGGAGAGCTCTATTCGAAAACTCTCCAGTTACCTTGGCGCACTTCAAAATGGAATGATGGAACAATTGTTGAATGGGAACACAAATCATTCCAGCACTCAACCGGTACGTATGTGATCAAATATGTATTTTGGGCTTTCAAACCATGCATCGAGGGGTTTCAATATTGTCGCAAAGTCATAAGTGTAGATGGAACCCATTATATACGAAGTACAAGCATAAAATGTTGATTGCAGCTGCGATAGATGCGAATCAACAGGTATTGCCCCTTGCATTTGCTATTGTTGATGAAGAATCATATCTATCTTGGAAATGGTTTCTTCAGATGCTAAGCAAATACATCATCAGAGGGGTGTCGGGAATGTGCCTTATATCTGACTGCAATGTTGGCATCTTATCCACCGTAAAAGATATTCCTGACTTTGTTCCTCCTCGCGGTGTGAATAGATATTGCTTGAGGCATGTGTGTTCAAACTTCCACAATCAGTTTAAGAACGTGCAATTGAAGGATCTTTGTTGGAGAGCTGGCTCAGAATATCAAATTAGAAAATTTAATCGCACCATGGACGAGATTAAGAGTATAAAACCAGAAGCACACCACTGGCTAGAGCAAATTGAAAAGGAAAAGTGGACAGCTTCTCATGACGGTGGATGGCGATGCGGTATTCTGATCACCAACATGTCCGAATACATCAATGGGGTTTTTAAAAGGGGCACGCTGCTTTCGTGTGACTGCAATTGTTGAAATGACTTTTAACCGCTCAGTCCATTATTTTCGTGAGAGGATGGTGAGGAGTACTACAATGATAAACAACAATCAACTGTGGACGGACTATACATATAAAATGTTCCAACGGTGGTCCGCCAGATCTGTCGAGCATGTGGTCATGACATTCGATGAAATTAAACAGACTGCCTCTGTGGTTACAAGACATTATTATGGACAGGGGTCTAACACTCACGTTGTAAAAATTGCAACGCATGAGTATTCATGTGGAAAATGGAATCAATTTGGAATACCATGCTCCCATGCTCAAAGATATGCTGCATATAGGCTTAACGATGCATTAATGGTTAAGCAATATTATGCTTTAATGCCTAGCCGAATGACATATTCTGAATCTTTTTCAACCGATAATGGCGGAAGACTATTGGGATATTCCCAATTTTTAATTGGTCCACGACGATACTCTTCGTACATCAATTCATCCGGGTCAGTGCCAAAGTACCCGAATACCTAATGAAATGGATTGGGCCCAAGGTCGTGCACGACAATAAATTTGCAGTCAATCCCAACGAAACCAAGGTCCTTCGAGCCAAAATAACGTCCAAAGGCAGGGTCGTAGACGGAAAATTCATGTACCAAATACTTGAATACACATTTTTATGTAATTTTTTAGTGTATTATTTTTAATTCTAAATTTTTATAAGCATAATTCTTTAAATTATCATAAAGTCAATTATTTTTATTTTTTAATGAATAATAATTAGCTTGAAATAATAAAATAAGATTTAATTAATAAATTAAAATATAAATTACCGATTAATATAATTATACATTAAATATAATTAAAAACACGAATTAAAAAAAAGGGGTTGCTGCCCCGGGCAGCGACCCTTGGTCGTTGGCTCAGCCGGCGACCGCGAGTCGCCGGCTGGGTCAGCGGCCCTATTATAAAAAAAAATTAATGGCCGATCGCGAGCTTGGCTCACGATCAGCCATATTTTTGCAATTGGTACCGCTTTGGCAGTACACGTGCAAATATTTATTTTTTATGTGATTTTTATATAAATGAGCCTGATTAAATCATACCAAGTAAAGGAGGCTTGATTGGATCATTAATGTGATTATCGTAATGTGTCTAGGTTCATCCAAGATATGTCTAGATACTTCCAATCAATCCTCATTAATCTTCAGTAAAGGATGCTTGATTGGAATTGATTTGTTCCTTTCCAAAAAGGAACAAGTCAACTACATCAATCAAGGCCATCCATTTTGGGGGAAATACAATTTTTCCTAATTCCAAAAGTGGAATTGATATATCTCTTGGGCCAAGATTTAATGAATCGGGTTTTATTGTAATTCAATTACAAAAAGTCCAAGAAATAAATCTAATTTAATTCAAGATCCAATTAAATAATGCCATGGATCTTTTAATCCAACTAGAAGATCCAAACCCTTAATCTCTATTTAATTGATAAATCTCATCTATCAACCAAACGAGGGCCCAATACAATATCGGCATGTCCATCCAATGAATTATTCCTTAAATAATCCAATCATTTATCATCTTCCAAAATTTACTCCAAGTCAATTCCTTCATCTCCTCGGTAATGTGTGTGACCTTTTAGGTTCACCCCCAACTTAGACTTGGGCCAGTGTCAAACAGAAGCCCGTTACCATGGGCGGCCGTCTAGCAACGGTCCATGATCCTAGAGACTAGGTAAATGTTGGCATGAACATTTAGGCACTGATTTCGTACGGGTATGGTCCTTCCGTCTACCATCTCCTGGCCTTAGTCTAGGGTATGGAATTGGGTGCCGGTTCTCATCCTTGACTAGGAAACTATGCTTAATACTCGAGACTATGCATGCCTCATTACATTGACACAACGAACTATTCCCTGCTCGATCAACCACTGTAGCCAAAGCTTTAAGCAGCATCAACGTGTCTCCGAGTGCATAGGAGATACCTCTGTCACATACTGACTGCACTGGATAAGGCTTATAATGATCATCTTATAGAATGATCGCCTCTCGCCAGATCCAAGATACAACCATTGTGTGCACATAACTGTCGTGGTTCCTCATGTCCGAGGACTATTCCCATACTATCGGAAACCAGGGAACTCCAATCATACCGACCAAGCCTCCAAGGCTTCCATATATAACGATCCCCGTGAGTCAGTTCAATCGCCTCGACCCAATCTGTTAAAATAGGTGACCAGAAAGTCAATTAGATTGGCTGTTCTGGGAACTATTCGTCGATCTTTATCAAAGTACTATTATATTGATGGATAAAGTAAGTATTCATTATTGGCAAAATGTGTTTGTTGTGCTTACTACTCACATTGAATGGCGTTTCAATGTCACAACAAATGCCCACAGACCGATTGGTTAAACCCATTGAGTTGAGCTGCGCATAGGTTGGCGGCTATGAAACCAACTCCTTGAGGGTTGGTCTGAAACGTCCTAGTCGAAGACCTCGAGACTAGGCCTCGAGTGCCCTATAGAGACTCGCACTAAGTATTGCATTCACTGGGTGAGTGCCGAGTTTCATCGGTGCTAGACGTAGGTCGTCCATGCAATTTTAGTGGGTTAGTTGGCAGGGTAGTCGACTAACTGAACTGACTCGCGAGAATCATCATATGGAAGCCTTGCAGGCTTGGTCGGTATGACTGAAATTCCCGGTTCCGATAGTACGGGATTTGTCCTAGGACTTGAGGAATCATAGCAGTCGCATGCATATGAAGGCTGTATCTTGGATATGGCGAGAGTGACCATGTCTTTGATATGGTCATTATAAGCTTTGTCCAGTGCAGTCGAAGTATGTAGTGAGGATGGTGGATTCCAAGAGAGAATATGTCCCCTGTCAGTATTTGACAGCTATGTCTCCTATACGCTCTAAGATGCTTTAGACTCTTCAAGTCTACGGTCGTAGCGATTGGTCGAGTAGGAAATGGTTTCCTAGGTCGATAAATAGACTAAACGTGTCTCGAGTATGAAGCATAGTCGCCTGGTCCAGGATGGGAACCAACTCCCAATTCCATGCCCTAGACTATGGCCGGGAGATGGTCGACGAAAGGACTATACTTGTATCGAATTCGGAGCCTAAATGTTCACGCCAACATTCACCTAGTCTCTAGTGCCATTGACCGTTGCTAGACGACCATCCATGGTGACGGGCGTTTCTGATTAATGGTTAATAAAAAATAATTAATTAAATTTAATTTAATTAATCAATTGTTTTGGGCATAAGCCCAAGTCTAATTGAGGGTGAACCTAAAGAGTCACACATAAATCACTATGGAAGTGGTGGAATTAATTTTGAAATAAGCTAATTAATTTAATTGGATTAAATTAATTCTAGGAGAATATAAATGATTGGATCATTTATTGGGAAAATCCATTGGATGGATGGCCTACAAATTAATTAATTGAATTAATAAATTTTTTGGCTTAACACCTTTAAATTAATTAGATTAATTTATTGGATTTGGTCCAATCAATTAATTAGTGCTTGAGCTTATGTTTATTTAATTGGTTAAATAAGCTTTTGGATTTTAATAAGTTTTGATATTAATTTGATTAATATGGAACACATGGATCTTCATTGGACTTGATTTAATTTGATTAAATCAAGACCGGTCAAAATCGATCCATGACTTGAAATTCAAGCTCAAAGGTATGCCGTAAGTTGAAGATAAGTTGAAAATCCTCCATGTAAGCAATGATGTGGCTTGCCATGATGGGTAGTGGTGCACATGTTGTGCATAGTGTGTAGAAGTTATTTTGGAAATAACTTGTTTTGGATGTAATTTGATTACACTATACATAAGACATGTATACACTTTTCAACTCCCTAACTTGCTCTCTCCTCTCACTAAGCCACGAAAATTCCTATATTTTTCTCCATTTTTGAGTTTTCTTTGAATGAGATTCAAGATGAGAACATGAGGAATATGTGTACACTAAACAATAGTATAATACATTTTTTCGTTTCTTCCTTGATCTGGCTTCTACCTAGCAGTAGATTTACATTTGCTTCCATTAGTGTGGTGTGGAAAAATTAGAGGGGTTCTAATTTGAATCCTAAGGTGAATGAAAAGGGAATCAATGCTAGTTGTCGTTCTACATGTGAAACGAAAAGGTAGTGTTCCGATTTAAATTATTGTACTTTTTCGTTTCCTCCTCTAGCCACATGTTCAAGCATATTTTTTACTTATGTTATGATGCTTTTGAATACACCGAACGCCCGAGAATTCAAAGGGAACACCGCTTTGAAATTGTTTTAAAATTTCTTTTATTTTACGCTTCCGCCGCATTCTCCGACCGTACCGATTCTTTCAGTGGTATCAGAGCCAGGTTCAGTATTGTGGCTTTAGGAATAACATGTTTTGATGTGATGAGCATGTTCAACATGTTTAATTTTCTTTTGAAAAGCATGTTTTATGGTTTTAAGCATGATTATATGTTTAGAGAATATGCATTAATTTTGCTTTTAAGTATGGATATCCATGCATTTTTGAAAATTGGATTTTTTGTAAATGCAAGCTTTAGTTTCAGTTTAAATGCAGAGATTTAAAAAAAAATGGTGTTGGTCGCCCGATAGGAGGAGCAGGCGCGTGCGGGCGTCTCCTGTGCGCCTGCTGCTGCGCATGTGCGCGCGAGCCCACAACCGTCTGGGATGGCTGGCCGACATCACTGTTTTGTGTCGTTTTTGCCGTTTTTCCGGAAAATTAAATTTTTCTTATTTCTGCCAGTTTTCTAAAACTATTAATTTTTGGCATATTTTAATTTTTAGTTAAATTGAATTTTTCTAAAATTATTTTTATGCCTTAGATTATTTTAGAAATGGCTTCAAAAAAAAAAATAGTTTGTACATTGGATGTATAAAATGATATCCATCTTTCTGAAAGCATGCGTGGATCGTCCCGAGAGGGAGCCCGAATGCGGAAGCGCGATAAATTAAAACATGTTATAAACAAAAAGTAAATACACATTCAAGGGATGTTCCCTTGAACCTCCCGGGTGTTTGGTGTATCTCATGATCAAAATAAATATGCAATATCATGATGGCCATAGGGTTGTAACAAAGGAAACGTGAAATCTACCCATTGTCTATTTTTAAACCGCTACGTGCGTTGTTCTACGTTTTGCCACCAAGATTCCAAATTTTAAACCCTCTAAACTGTCCACCCAATCCCCGGATCTTGATCCACCGTGCTAGCAATAAATCAAGAGAAATTTATATAGTTCTCTTGTATCAAAGACAAGGAACTAGAACAATTTCTTGGAGAGGAGAGGAGAGGAGAGGAGAGGCGGACCAGAGAGAGGGAGACAGAGGCCGAGTGTGTGTGTGTGTGCGCGCGCTAGAGTTTCATCACCTAGTGGTGTGTGTTTCTATGAGTATTTATAGAAGGGGACTTCTCCTAGTCCTCTTCAAACTCTCATAGAGAACCATAGGCTGACTAGGATTTTTGACCTAGTCAAATCCTAGTCAACTTAGGTAAAAGACCAAGTCAAACTTAATCTTGGCCATTGATCTCTCCATTCAATCTCGTCCGTCCATCCCTTAGATGGATTTCATGGAATATTTTAAATCTTAATTTAAAATAATCCCTAAGTCTTTAAATAATTAAATAATTATTTTGAGCCTATTTCCTCAACTTAATAAATTCAATTTATTAGTTAATTATATTTAATCCAATTAAAGAATTAACATCCAAGAAAAGTGAACCAATTTAATCTAATTAATTTTCCTACCTCCCGGAATTAATTCCAAACTAATTCCTCTGCTACCGGTGGATTGTGTGTGACTCTTTAGGTTCACCCTCAGCTAGACTTGGCCGAATTTCCAATCATCCTATGATGGGGATTCGTCCGTCACCATGGGTGGTCGTCTAGCAACGGTCCATGGCACTAGAGACTAGGTGAATATCATGGCGTGAACATTTAGGCTCTTCAGTACGTTTGTCCTTCCGTCTTCCATCTCACGGCCATAGTCTAGGGTGTGGACAATAGGTGTCGGTACCCATTCCTTACTACAGCTTTCGCTCGTCCGTACCAAACATCACAGGGATCTCATCCCACTGTTCAGTTACTGTGGCCAGCTTTACTGAAGGACGAGTCTCAAAGTGTAAGTGAGATATCACTGTCAATCCTTTTGACAGGAGACGGATTCTATATTGGGACCTACTGTTCACACTACACACCTTGACTGCACTAGATAGCGCTTATGACAACCTAATCTCTTGACTTGGTATCCTCTTGCCAAATCTAAGATACAGGAACGGTGTACATGTGACCACAATAATCCCTCAAGTCCGAGGACCAAAACAGCACTATCGGAACCGGGACTTCGAGTCATACCAACCAACCTACTCAAGGTTTTTCATATGACGATTCCCACGAGTCACCTCAGTCAGCCGACACCAAGCTGGCTAACCCACTAACATTGCATGGACGACCTTCGTCGCTTGTTGATGAAACGCGACTGCAGTCGCTTAATGCAAGTCTCAAATGGACTCTCGATACCCTATCTCGAGGTCCTTCGACTTAGAGTATATTCGACCAATCCACATAAATTGATTTCATGACTTACCATCCTGTGCACAGTCCAGTTTCTTGAATTAAGCTTTCGGTCTATGGGTTTTGTTTGTGCATTGAATAATTTGTAATATAAAGCAGTTAAGTGAACAAAAACAAAGAACTAATGCCAACTATGAATATTACTTTTATTATAAACTTTATTTAAACACCAAATTGTCAGAAATAGATTAAATAAGCCTAACAGGATTGGCTTCATGGTCACCTATTCTAACACTTTTTAATTGCATTACCGGTTCTACGTGTAGTGAACAAAGTTTGGTTTTCATTTACGTTACATGTATATTTTGTTTACTTGCTTTAGCCACATGTCCAGCATTCTTCTCCTCTTTAATTCAGGCTTTGACATACACCAAACGCCCGGGAACTTCAAAGGGAACACCCCTTTGAACCCGATTTAAATTATGCCTTAAATTACGTTTTTACGCTTCCGTTGCGTTACTGGGCCATACCCGATTCTTTCAGTTTTTTCTGTCTCACCAGTCGTGGGGAGCAATAGTTGAGATATTTATTTGGTTGATGGGTCGGGCCTAACGCTGAGTAACATGATTCGCTTGGAGTCCTCGGGATCATATGAAGAGGCGAGGCAAAATAACTTAGGGATCTCATTGGATGAGAATGGTATAGGTTACCTCCCACAAAGCCTTCTTCCGTGTGAATCATAAAAGCGGGGCATGGGGAATTGCATTTGCGGACCTCAAGTCCACTAGGAAATCGTTTCCCGGAACCCCATTTGAGAGTGATGAGGCTTTCGCAGAAATAATGGGAGGGGTTAATGACTAAAGACCAAGTCTTAACTTGAACATAATATTACTATAATGTACTTAATGTTTTTCTGTTTACATTTTGAATGTAGATGTCTAAGAATCCACTAACGCCAATACCAGAGGCTAATAAATTTGATGGAACAAACTACAACGACTGGCTGCAAAATCTAATAATAGTCTTAGATTTTGTGAACCATACTTAAATTCTGGATAAGGATCTTCCTAAGACCTTTTTGGATGGGCCAATGCCTCAAGAATGTTTGGCGTTCGAGAAGTTGCATGCTGATCACCGGCAGGTCCACAGCATCGTACTGTTCTCGATGGCTAATGAGATCCAGAAGTACTACCATAGGCTGATGATGTTGGCTCAATTATGCTTTGTTTGCAAGATATCTATGCGGTCTCGGACCGACATGTTAGATACGCTACAACAAAGTCATTCTTCGAAGCTAAGATGACAGAAGGGTCGTCTGTACAAGAGCATGAAGTGATGATGCTATCCCTCGTGGAGAAGCTCAAAGACCTTCAAGTTGATCTTGAAAAAAAGACGTACATCGACGTGATCCTTAAGTCTCTTCCTACCTCCTTCGACCAATTTATTGTCGACTACAACATGATTGGCTTGAGAAAGACCTTCATGAGTTCATAAATATGTTGGTCTGATATGAGGCATCGATTGAAAAATCTGCGCCGGTGATACTAGTGGGAGAGGCTTCGACCTCAGAAGGGAAAGACAAGGGTGCCGAACGCTGGAAGAGGAAAAAAGCTAAGACAACATCAGCCGCTACTAGCACTTTGAGTGATCTTGTTACACCACTGGGCAGAGGTAAAGGAAAGAGGAAGAGGGTTCGGCAGTCAAAGTCATAGGTTCCAAATGATGTGTGCATTAACTGCCGCGAAAAGGGACATTAGAAGAGGGATTGTCCTAAGCTCCTCTCCAATGAAGGTGCATTTGAATTGAGTACCAACATGATTACTATTCTACTCTTTGGTATTGGATACCAGTTAATCATAATCTGCGAATGGTTTGCAGATGGTGATGAGTAGAAAGCCAAGACAGGTCCTAAGGTTTAACGATGGTAGGGCCATTGCTGAAAAACTGGGGACTAGTTAGGCTTAGCATAGCAGTGATCATTAGGATAGAATTAGATGGGAATATGTAACCTAGCATGATCGAAGTATGTTTTTATTGTATTATTGGACAGTTCTTGAGTTACATACGTTTGAACAATAAAATTACTTTATTTGACAAAGAATGGTTATTCTTGTCTGCTAGGTGGGATACATAATTATCCTTAAACACTATCTAATAATCGGATTATGAGTACTCAATATCAAATGATTAAAATGGATAATTAAGATAAACTTACAAATTTGGCATCCATAATCTAGGATGATTTTTTCTTTAGTTAAGGACGAGGAAGTTGGAAGATTCAAAGAGTCTAGCGATAGACAATTTGAGTCGACTAGCTTACAAGACCTCTCTAAGATTGAAAGACTGTAAAGCTTCTTTGTTGGACAAACTGGGCTTGCCAAAAGTCTCTTGGATTGGATCTCTTTTAGACATCTGTTGGTTACTGAATATACAAGACCATAAGAGGGTTCACAAGTCTAAGGACCTTATGTAGGTTTGGGGAATTAGACTTGGAGTGGTGAACCAAGCTGGTTGCAAAATTAAACCTCTCGATTAGATTGAAGGGGCGTGTATTTAGTACGAGTTCTTAAATATCCAGATGAGAATGAAATTCTCGCTCAGTGGAATTCTTCATGTAAGGACCATGGTTGAACGGTCTCTGATAAGGGAGAAATTGAACCCTGTTTAGACTTGGTTCGGTCGGGGTTTCACTGAATTACCTTAAACCGTCTAGACATGGACTTGAAAGGTTGCCAAGTTGAGAAACATGGCATTTTATAATAGTCATGATCTAGTTGCCATATAGGATATGGTTTAGCAAGCCTGTATCCTACAAAGTTCTTGAGTACATGGGATGGTCCCACATACGTCAGGGGACTAGTGGGAGACAAATTAGATTGGGTGTCTGACTTGTGCAGGTTTAATGGCAGAATAATGAAAACATCATTTGTAATTATATTATTCCACTGACTATATCCTAGTCCTCCTAGGGATAACCAGAACACCTTAGTTACTTGAAAGGTACAGGTTTATAGGCCTATCCGGTCAATTGGATTATGATCCAAAGATACAAGGAGAAGCGATGTTGGACACCGGATTCGAATCAATGGCTTAGATCTATTGATCTGTCGTGAAAATTCAAACATGGTTTGAAATTTTGTGTAACTGGAATATTCGTTTTGATAGGTTCATATGGAGTATGACTCGATCAGTAACGGGCTTTAAGGTCAATGGGAGGATAGTTTTGTTCCGTGTTTAGTGTATAACGTCTTATTCATTTGGAATGAATTTAAGATGTTAGAAAACACTGAAACACGAGCATTGTTCATGCAATTCTCCACTAAAGGAATTGGATTTCTTTATACGGGGTAAGTTGTTCAAGACTCAGTCACGGTAGACTGATGAGAAAACTTAGATGTTTGACATCCCCTACATCTTTGCCTTAGGCAACATGAAAAGGTTGTTTGTGCATTGGGTCTGATGTTCTGTATGCTTTGGGCATAATAACAGTTATTGGGCTTATGCCGAGGAGGCAGTAGATGTTAGAATAGGTGACCATGTAAGCCAATTTTGGCAGGAATATGTAACCTATGTCTAGACAATTCTTTGGTATTTGATAAAAACATTTATGAATAAAGAAGTAAAAATTCATATGGCAATACTTTGTTTACGTTCACTTATCTGCATTTACATTTCTGTTCACTACGCAAACAAAGCCCACGGACTGAATAACGTTTTCGGGGACTGGGACTACGCTTGGAGGTAGGTCCATGAAATCAGTCTCACCGAATCAGTCCGGAAATCTCCAAGTCAAGGAATCCCGAAAATGGGTACCGGGATTCCCTTTGAGACTTGCACTAAGCATCTGCTGTCGTATTTCATCGACGGGTGACGAAGGTCGTCTGAGCAGTGTTAGTGGGTCAGCATGCTAGGAAGCAGCTGACTGAGGTGACTCGCGGGAACCGTCTTACGGAGGACCTTGAGTATGGTCAGCAAGGTGTGACGTGTATTCCTGGTTCCAACGGTACAGGCCAAGTCATTTGACTTGAGGAACTGCTGAGTTTACCTGTGCATCAGGTCTGTATCTTAGATATGGTGAGAGATTGCCAAAATACTCTTGAGTAGTCATAAGCCATGTCTAGTGCAGCTCGGGTGTACAGAGTGACAGTAGTTTCCAAGAAAGGATCTGTCTCCTGTCAAAAGGTATTGACAGTTGAGTCTCATGTATGCTCTGTGTCTTGTCCCTAAAATCTGTGGCCACAGTAACTGAACAGAAGGGAAAGGTTTCCCTTGCGGCGTTTAGTAAGGACAGACCGACACTTAGGTCCAAAATGGGTACCTGCTTTTTCCGTGCCCTAGACTCTAAGTGATGAGACCGAAGACAGAAGGACAAGTGTACTGTTAGAGCCTAAATGTTCATCCCCGAATATTTCACCTAGTCTCTAGTGTCATGGACCGTTGCTAGATGGCCACCCATGGTAACGGACGGATTCTAGGAATCCGACCAAGTCTAGCTGAATGGTGAACCTAAAGAGTCACACACTATCCACACACACTTAGTATTTAATTTGGAATTAAATATTGGAGTAAAGGAATGATTAAATTAGATTTAATCGGGTCCTATATTTTCTTGGAGAAATTAATTCCTTCTATTTGATAAAAGGAATTAAATTAATAAATAGGATTTATTAAAAGGGTTGATTTAATGGGCTTAGAATAAATTATAATATTAATTTATTATATTATATTTATTCTTTTAGCCTTTTGGAATATTTAATAGGATTTAAATATTCCATTAAATTAAAATCAATGGTTGAGATGGAAAGGGGAGATGGAAGGCTAGGATTCGTTTAACTAGGTCAAACACTAGTTTGACTAGGACTTTGACTAGGTCAAAATCCTAGTCAAATTAGGTTACTTAGAGTTTGAGTTTAAAGAGGATTAAACTCTTCCTCTATATAAACCTCTAGCTTCCAACATTTATGAGATTGATGATTCTTGAAAACACACACACAACACACACTCTCTCCTCTCCTCTCTCGTCCGCCCCTCTCTCTCTCTCTCACCAAGAAAGTATTTTCTTGTTCTTTTGTTCTTGGAACAATTGAACTAAGGAAGATCGATCCCGTTAAATCATAACGCGTGGTTGATCTATCCTCTCCAAAATAATACTTGTTCGTTGCTAGCACGACGTGCAAGAATACGTGGGTGGATCGTGTGTCACGATTTGGAGGATCTCAAGAACGAGGTCTTGGTGCAAAACGGGGAACAACGCGAGTAGCAGTTGAAGACGAAAACGACAACGGGTAGGTCTCGTTTTAAGATTTTCGTCCCTCTTTAATTTTCCACTCTATGGCCTCCATGATTTCTTTATTTGTTTTATGATCATGGGATACACCGAACGCCCGGGAACCTCAAGGGCACACCTCTTAAGCGTGTTCTTTAAATTAAAAGCATGCCTTTTATTTTAATATGTTTATTTTTACCGCGCTTCCGCATTCGCGCAATTCCCGGGACGATCCACCGGATTTCTTTCAGTAGACAGCTGTTGAGAACAGTCTTTAATACCTGAATAAGGATTAAAGAAGTGTTCTTGATGCACATTTTGTGGAGGGTTGATTCTGGAAGGCTATAGCAATACTAGCTTCTAGAATCATGTGAACAATGTCTCAATATGTATGTACATTTGGACTTAATGGTAAGTGTGGTGGCTTGAAAAGGTTTCAAGCGGGATACCATGACATTTCATAATGAAAGTTGAATCTATAGCGACTTGAAAGTCATTTTTGGAAAGCGGTTTGGATTGAAAACCACATCCATAGGATGGATGTGGTGCCTACCACGACCGAGCCAATAGTTGCCTTGGAGGCAAACAATTAGGCTTTGGCAAAAGCTTTTGGGCCCGACATCTCATCACAGATTCATGGAAAATTCTTAGACAACCGCCATTTGCAGGCAGCAAGGTGGGAAGAGGTGACACGGTTGGACCGTATCACTTCGGCAGAGAAATATAGTAGACCCACGAGACCGAGCTGGTATCGTAGATTACTCATGCTCAAAAGACTCTGAGCAACATGGGTAATTGGCTTTGTGGTCAAGTGGGAGATTGTTAGAATAGGTAACCAGAAAGTCAATTACATTGGTTGTTCTGGGAACTATTCGTCAATCTTTATCAAAGTAATATTATATTGATGGATAAAGTAAGTATTCATCATTGGCAAAATGTGTTTGTTGTGCTTACTACTCACATTGAATGGCTTTTCAATATCACAACAAATTCCCACAGATCGATTGGTTATACCCATTGAGTTGAGCTACGCATAGGTTGGCGGCTATGAAACCAACTCCTTGAGGGTCGGTCTGAAACGTTCCAAGTCGAGGACCTCGAGACTGGGCCTCGAGTGCCCTATAGATACTTACACTAAGTATTGCATTCATTGGGTGAGTGCCGAGTTTCATCGATGCTAGACATAGGTCGTCTATGTAATTTTAGTGGGTTAGTTGACAAGGTAGTCGACTGACTGAACTGACTCGCGACAATCGTTATATGGAAGTCTTGGAGGCTTGGTGGGTATAACTGGAATTCCCAATTCCGATAGTACAGGATTAGTCCTAGGACTTGAGGAATCATGGCAGTCTCATGCATATGAAGGTTGTATCTTGGATTTGGCGAGAGGTGACTGTGTCTATGATATGGTCATTATAAGCCTTGTCCAGTGCAGTCGAAGTATGTAGGGTGAGGACAGTGGATTCCAAGAGAGAATCTGTCTACTACAGCGGTTTGGATTCGAAGTATTTGACAGCTATGTCTCCTATGTACTCTAAGATGGTTTAGACTCTTCAAGTCTACGGTCGTAGCGATTGGTCGAGTAGGGAATGGTTCCCTAGGTCGATCAATAGAGTAAACGCGTCTCGAGTATGAAGCATAGTTGCCTGGTCGAGGATGGGAACCGCGCCCAATTCCATGCCCTAGACTAAGGCGGGGAGATGGTCGACGGAAGGACCGTACCTGTATGGAATTCGGAGCCTAAATGTTCACGCCAACATTCACCTAGTCTCTAGTGCCATGGACCGTTGCTAGACGGCCACCCATGGTGACGGGCGTTTTTGAGTAATGGTTAATAAAAAATCATTAATCAAATTAGATTTAATTAATCAATTGTGTTGGACACAAGCCCAAGTCTAGCTGAGGGTGAACCTAAAGAGTCACACACAAATCACTATGGAAGTAGTGGAATTAATTTGGAATTAATTCTGCAAGAAGCGAATTAATTTAATTGGACTAAATTAATTCAAGTAGAATATAAATGATTGGATCATTTATTGTCAAAATCTATTGGATAGATAGCCTAAGAAGTAATTAATTGGATTAACTAAATTTTTTGACTTAACACCTTTAAATTAATTGGATTAATTTATTGGATTTGGTTTAATTAATTGATTAGATCAATTAATTAGTTCTTGAGCTTATGTTTATTTAATTGGATTAAATGAAATTTTGAATTTCAATAAGGTTTAATATTAATCGGATTAATATGGAACACATGGATCTTGATTGGACTTGATTAAATCAAGACCAGTCAAAACCGGTCCATGACTTGAAATTCAAGCTCAAAGGTTTGATGCAAGTTGAAGAGAAGTTGAAATCCTCCATGTAAGCAATGATGTGGCTTGCCATGGTGGGTAGTGGTGCACATATTGTGCATAGTGTGTAGAAGTTATTTTGGAAATAACTTGTTTTGTGTGTAATTGGATTACACTACACACAAGGCATGTATACACTTTTCAACTCCCTAACTTGTTCTCTCCTCTCACTAAGCCACGAAATTCCTCCATTATTCTCCATTTTTTATTTCTCTTTGAATGAGATTCAAGATGAGAACATGAGAAATACGTATACACTAATCAATAGTGTAATACATTTTTCGTTTCTTCCTTGATCTAGCTTCTACCTAGCAGTAGATCTAGATTTACTTCCATTAGTTTGGTGTGGACAAATTAGAGGGGTTCTAATTTCAATCCTAAGGTGAATGGAAAAGGAACGAAAAGGGAATCAATGTTGTCGTTCTACATGTGAAACGAAAAGGTAATGTTCCGATTTGAATTATTGTACTTTTTCGTTTTCTCCTCTGGCCACATGTTCAAATATATTTTTACATATGTTATGATGCTTTTGAATATACCGAACGCCTGGGAATTCAAAAGGAACACCCTTTTGAAATTGTTTTAAGTTTCTTTCATTTTACGATTTCGCTGCGTTCTCGGACCATACCGATTCTTTCATAGTCGACCAACCCACTAAGATCGTATAGGCGTCCCACACCTGTCGCCGATGAAACACGACACTCATCCAATGAATACGACTCTTAGTGCAAGTCTCTATAGGACTCTCGATGCCCAGTCTCGAGGTCCTCGACTTGGAACGTTTCAAACCCAACCCTCATCAGTTGGTTTCATAACCGCCATCCAATGCGCGGCCCAACTGCATAGGTTGTCCAATTGGTCTGTGGGCATATTTTGTGATGTTAAAACATCTCATTAACATAATCGGTAAGCACAACAGACACATGTGCCAATGACGAACACTTACCATGTTCATCAACACAAAGTTACTTTTAATAAAGATTGTTGAATAATTCCCAAAACCGCCAATCCATTTGGCTTTCTGATCACCTATTCAAAAAATCTCCCACTTGACCTAAAGTCAATCACCCATTTCTTTCAGATTAATCTGATCATGAGCAATCTGCGATATCGGCTTGGTCACACGGGTCTACTACTATGTCTGCCAAGGTGATGTAGTCCAACCGCATGTCCCATCGCTCTAAACAGATAGTGGTGTCTAAGAATTTTCCATGGATCTTGTGATGAGATCTCAGGCCCTTTTAGGTTATGCCATAGCTCAGTTGTCATCCTCCAAGGTGACTACTGGATCGGCTATGCTAGGCATCGCACCCAACCAATGGGTGTAAAAAAAATTTCAGCCAAACCACTTTCTAGAAAAGACTTCCAAAGTCTCCGTACACTCGACTTTAATGATGAAACGTGGTATCCCACTTGAAACCTTTCCAAGCCACCACTTTTATCATTGAGTCCAAACGTACATAGGTATTGAGATTAAAACATTATTCACTTGATTTTGGAAGCTAGTATCGCTATAGCCTTCCAGAATCAACTCTCCATTCATGTGCATCAAGAACACTTCTTTAACCCTTATTTAGGTGTTAAAGAAAGTTCCTAATAGCTGTCTACTGCCTCCTCAATGCACCCCCAATCTCCATTGTTATGCTTTAAGCATAAACAACATCAGGTTCAATGCATCAACCAACATTCTTATTTTGTTTACGGCAAAGACATAGGGGATTTCGAACATCTAAGCTTCCTCATCAGTCTATGGTGACTGAGTCTTGGACAACTTGACCCTATGAATAGGAATCCAATTCCTTTCATGTAGAATTGCACGAACAATACTCGTGCTTCAGTATTTCCTAACATCTTAACTTTATTCTAAACGAATTAAGACGTTACATACTAGATACTTGGAACACAATTATCCTCCCACTGACACCAGTGCTTGTTACCGATTGTGTCATACACAGTATGAGTTCGTCAAACGAACATTCCAGTTGCATGTAATCTCAAATTTAATTTGAATTTCATGATGGTTCCCATGGCTCCAAACCACTGATCCAATTTGATGTCCAACATCGCTTCTCCATGTGTCTTTTGGACAGTAGTCTAATTGACCGGTCAAATCTAACAACCCGTACCTTACAGATAAATAGAGTTTTTCGACTGTCCCTAGGAGGGCTGGAATATAGTCAATAGGTGAATTGATTACAAATGACGTTTGCTTTATACTACTGAAGTATCGCTCTAATTGATTTCTCAGGGAGCTACTCCTCACGTTGGTTATCCTATGAAGTCCAATTTCTTTTGGGATAAATATGAACCTATGCAAACCTAGTTTGCCTCCCACTAGTCCCTTGACGTAAATAGGACCATCCCATATACTCAAGTACTTTGTGGAGTACAGTCTTGCCAAACCATATCTAATATGGTGCCTGGATTACAGCTTTAAGAAAGTTCCATGCTTTTCAACTCGGCGGCTTTCCAAAAGTCCACGTCCAGATGGAGCAAGGTAACTTGATGAAACACCGATCGAACCGTGTCCAACAAGGTCCGATTTCTCCCGTATCAGAGACCGTTTAACAATGCTCCTTACAAGAAGAATTCCACTGAGTGAGAATTCCATTCTCATTTGGATATTCAAGAACTCCCACTAGATACACGCTACCTCGATCCAATCGAAGGGCTTAGTTTTGCAATCAGTTTTGGTTCTCCACTTTAAGTCCAATTCCCCTCCAAAGGTCTTTAGACTTGTGAACCCCCTACTGATTCTGTGTATGTAACAACCTACAGATGTCTTATTGAATCTAATCTAACAGACCACTTGGCAAGCGTACTTTGTCGCACAAAGAACTTTACCGCCATCTTCCTTCTCATAAAGGATTAGTAAGTTTAGTAAACTCAGTTTGTCTATTTCTAGATTCCTTGGATGTACGAGCTATCTTATCCTGACTAGAAGAATATGGTCTAGCTTTATATGTCAGATTTTGTAAGTTTTATCTTGATTATCTATCATGCAGTTTGATTTTTGAGAAAACATAATCTAATTATGGAATAGAGTAAAACAATTGTGTAGATAGCACAACAGACTCATCGTCAAATAAAAGGAACTCTTATTGATTAACTTGTATTTCAAATTGTCCAACAATGAGAAAGACACAACTTTGATCATGCTAGGCTACACAATTATATATTGTCCTTAACATGATTACTAACGGCTAAGCCTAACTAGTCCTATAGCTTCTGCAGCAATAGCCTTACTATCGCCTAGCCTTAAGACCATCCGTCTTAGCCTTCTACTCCTTACCATAATCTGCAAACCATTTGCAGAAGTGAGCTTCCAAAGTAGGTATCCAATACCTAGGAAGTAGAATCAATAATCATGTTGTTCAATAATGATTTTACCTTGATTGGAGAGGGGTTCAAGACACTCCCTCTTCCAATGCCTCCTTTTTGGCAATTGATGCAAACATTATTAGCAATCCTTGATTGCCGAACCATCTTCTCTTTTTCCTATTATCCTCGCCCAACAAGGAAACAGGAGCGCTCCAAGCGCTTGTAGCGGCTGATTCTTTCTCATCCTTCTTCCTCTTCCAGCGTCCAGCACCCCTGCCTTTCGCTCTTGAGGTTGAAGCCGCCCAAAACAATATCGATGGCGCAGATTTTTCAATCGTTGCCTCATATTGGACCAACATATTTATCAACTCATGAGTGGTCTTCTCAAGCCCACTCATGTTACATTTCACGATAAACGGGTCGAAGGAGGGAAGAAGAGATTGAAGGATCACGTAAATGTACGTCTCCTTTTCAAGATTAGCCTTGAGGCCTTAAGCTTCTCCACAAGGGATAGCATCTTAACCCCATGCTCTTGTACAGATGATCCTTCAGAAATCTTCATTCTGAATAATGCCTCCATTGCTGCATATCTAATATGCCAGTCCGAAAGCGCATAAACTTACTTCATACGGACCATTACCGAAAAGACATCATCCAACATGTCATATTGCTTTTGTATCTCATTAGTCATGGAAGAATGACACTGTGGACTTTGCGGTTGTCATCTAGCCATTCCTCAAACGTCAAACGTTCTTCTAGCGATGACCCTTTTGGCAAGGTTTATGGAAATGGCTTATCCATGACATAAGCCTGGTTCCCGAAATCGAAGACAATCCTCAGATTTCGCAGTCAATCATTGTAATAGGTTCCTTTGAATATATTAATCTCAAGGATAATGGTAAGTGGATTCTTAGATATTTCTACATTCTAAATGTAAAGCAGAAAGTAAGTAGATTATTCGTAACAATGTGTTCAAGTTATGACTTGGTCTTCAGTTTTTAACCCCTCCCACTATTTATACAAAAGCCCACCACTCTCAAGTGGGATTTCGGGAAACCTTTTTCTAGTGGGCTTGGAATCCATAAGCATGATCTCCATGCCCGCTTTTACAATTCACATGAAGAAAACCTCATGGGAGATATCCAATATCATTCTCATCCACTGAGATTCCCAAGATGTTTTGCCCCACCTCTTCACATGATTCCGAGGACTCCAAGCGAATCATGCTACTCAATGTTAGGCCCGACCCATCAACCAAATCATGCCTCAACTGTCGCCCTCCATGACTCGTGAGACAAGGAAACATCAAGCGCATTCTTTTTATTCATAACAATGGTGCAGCTTTCCCCTAGTCCAAATGTGCCACGACTCATGAGACCACACTTGGGTAATGGTAGCTTCCTCACCACATTGTTGTGGATGGAAGGCTTCGACGGATCAAAACCATTTTGGTCCAAGTCCATCATGGGCCTAATATTTTAACTTGATGTCAGGCCCGACCCATCAACCAAATTATACCTCAACTGTCGCCCCCCACGAATCGTGAGACAGGAAAACGGTGAGTGTATTTCTTTATTCACAACAATTGTGCAGGTTTCCTCTATTCAAATGTACCACGACTCATGAGACCACATTTAGGTGGCGGTAGCTTCCTCACCAGAATGTTGTGGATGGAAAGCTTGACGGATCAAAACTATTTTGATCCAAGTCCATTATGGGCCTAACATTTTAACTTGGTCCAACCAAGTGAGAGTTCGATTTGAATAGATGTTGACTGAGACCTCATCAAATTAATGTCTTGCATGCATAAATATCAAATATTATAAAGCATTTAAATAAATGTGCCGCATGTAAGTAACCTAGTATACCCCTGTGGGATGATCACAAGCCCAATTTAGGCGACCCACTGAGCCCGCAATGGGTCTATAGTTTGTCTAGGGTGGTCCTACACTATTACAAAATAAGTAAACCCATTGTCATTCCAATGGGCCTTGTACTCTACTTGTTTCACCTTGATGTCTCACCTTGGGCTCTTCGTCCAACGTGGGCCTCCAACTCCATGGGCTTGCTTTATTACATGAAACGCAAAAGCTCACCAAAAATTCCTAACTTCTCTCATTACAGTGGAAGTAGAATACACGAAATAGAGGAAAACAAGCCTTAACATCATGAAGCGAAATAGCGGGAGATAATAGTCCCAAAATAAGAGGCATGTAGGCCCAACCCAACAGCAATGTAAAAAGCATACATCCATATACAAGGTTTAGGGCTTTAGTGTTCATCCCATGTTGATCCAATCAACGTCAACGCACGATCATACCAAATAATCATGCTCATAATAGATAAACAAAATACTTATGTGATATCCAATATCACAAGCCATAAACATATGAATAATTTACAAGTTCAAATTCTAAATTTAATGGACATCTCCATTCACAATGCATCCAATGCATGCTAAAACCCAAATTAATCAAGCAATTTGATAATAGAAAAATCCAATTAATCCAAATCAAATATGAAAAATTAATCCATTCTAAAAAAATATGCAGAATAGTTTTAGAAAATCAAATTTTCATAAAAACTTCAAAAACGGCACAGATCGACTGTCGTCCATAAAAAAAAAAAAAAAAATTGTTTCATTTCCGCATATTAAAAGACTGAAAATGAGGCATGTAATTTTGAAACTCAATCCACAAAATACATGCATGATGTCCATCAAACTTAAACATTTAAACAAGTGCATTACTTCATATATTTACGCAATAAACATGCTCAATAAAGCCGTAAAAGCAAATTGCACATGTAAAGAACATAGATCTATGGCCCCTTGCATCGAATCGGGCGTTGATACAACTTGAAGGACAAGCGAATCCACCTAGGAGCGTGAGCGGAAGCAAGAGATACAGAATGTAATGGTATTTAAAATGCATATCATAATAAAATATACCAAGGGGTGTTCCCTTGGGTGCTCAACCGGGCGTTCGAAGTAGAATATGATAACGTAAAGCAAGTATATCATATAGGGTACATAGACAATCATAAAGAGAACTACATATAAATAAACGGGGTTTACCTTTGTAGTTATCTTCTGTGCACCGCTACTAGCATTGTTCCCTCTCCAATGGATGGAAAACGTTCATCATGATTCAAACGTATGAATCCTCTAACGTAGTCCACACCACACCGGGAGAAGTCATGTTTTTCTTGCTAGAGAAAAACAGACCTAACGATGAGATCAAGACAAGGATTACACTATCGTATCAGTGTATCCTTCTTAATCTAGCTTTGTTCTTCAATTGATCCTAGATCAATGAAGCAACAAAGTGAGAGGAATAGAGAGCAAGAGAGGGGCCGAAAATGATATATATATATATATATATATGAGAGTTCTCTTCTTTTTCCTAGGAAGAGATGCATAATGATTAATCCTCTTGTTGATGATTGTATATACTCATATATACATTATTAATGTGATTATTGGAATGTGTCTAGATTCATCCAAGAATGTCTAGATACATTCCAATCAATCCCCATTAATTCAATCAAGCCTACCACTTTACAAGGTATGATTAAATCATACCAAGGAAAGGGGGCTTGATTGGATCATTAATGTGATTATTGGAATGTGTCTAGGTTCATCCAAGGGATGTCTAGATACATTTCGATCAATCCCCATTAATCTTCAATCAAGCCTACCATTTTACAAAGTATAATTAAATCATACCAAGTAAAGGAGGCTTGATTGGAGTTGATTTGTTCCTTTCCAACAAGGAACAAGTCAACTACATCAATGAAGGGCATCCATTTCGGGGGAAGTCCAACTTCTCCTAATTCCAAAAGTGGAATTAATATATCTCTTGGGCCAAGATTTAATGGACCGAGTTTTATTGTAATCCAATTACAAAAAGCCTAAGAAATAAATCTAATGTAATTCAAGGTCCAATTAAATAATGCCCATGGATTTTTTAATCCAATTAGAAGATCCAAACCGTTAATCTCTATCTAATTGATAAATCTCATCTATCAATTAATCGAGGGCCCGATATGATATCGGCCCGTCCATCCAATGGACTATCCATAAATAATCCAATTACTTATCATCTTCCGAAATTGACTCCACGTCAATTCCTTCACCTACTCGGTGATTTGTGTGTGACCCTTTAGGTTCACCCTCAACTAGACTTAGGCCCGTGTTGAACAGAAGCCCGTTACCATGGGTGGCCATCTAGAAACGGTCCATGACACTAGGGACTAGGTGAATGTGGGCGTGAATATTTAGGCACCGATTTCGTACGGGTACGGTCCTTCTATCTACCATCTCTCGGCCTTAGTCTAAGGTATGGAATTGGGCGTTGATTCTCATCCTTGACTAGGCAACTATGCTTAATACTCGAGACTACACATGTCTCATTGCATCGACGCCGGGAACTATTCCCTGCTCGATCAACCACTGTGACCACAGCTTGAAGTAGCATCAACGTGTCTCCAAGTGCATAGGAGATACCTCTGTCACATATTGACAGGGGACAGATCCTCTTCTTGAAACCCACCATCCTCGCTACACATTCTGACTGCACTGGACAAGGCTTATAATGACCATCTTACAGAATGATCACCTCTCTCCAGATGCAAAATACAGCCATCACAGGCACATGACTGTCGTGGTTCCTCAAGTCCGAGGACTACTCCCATACTATCGAAACCGGGGAACTCCAATCATACCGACCAAGCTTCCAAGACTTCCATATGATGATCCTCGCGAGTCAGTTCAGTCGGCTCGATCCCAGTCGACCAACACACTAAGATCGTATAGGCGTCCCACGCCTATCGCCGATGAAACACGACACTCATTCAATAAATACGGCTCTTAGTGCAAGTCTCCATAGGACTCTTAATGCCTAGTCTCGAGGTCATCGACTTGGAACATTTCATACCCAACCCTCATCAGTTGGTTTCATAGCCGCCATCCAATGCGCGGTCCAACTGCATGGGTTGTCCAATTGGTATGTGGGCATCTGTTATGACGTTAAAGTATCTCATTAACATAATCGGTAAGCACAACAGACACATGTGCCAATGACAAACACTTATCATGTTCATCAATACAAAGTTACATTTAATAAAGATTGTTGAATAATTCCCAAAACCGCCAATCCAATTGACTTTCTGGTCACCTATTCCAACATAGACCCATACCTAAGCCCATAGATCTAAATTGGGCCCAGACCCAGACCCAGGCCCATTAAATTAAAATGAATGGGTCTGGGTCAGGTAATATACCCATTGTTACCCCTACCCAACCCATACCCAATTCTTTCCCTAATAATCTAAACAAACACACTCTTGAAAACTTCTCAACTCAACACCAAACCCGCCGTAGCCGCTCTCAAACCCGTCGTCACCGCCAAGCGTCTCTGTCAAACCCGCACCGCTGCCTCCACCAAAATCGCCGCTGCCTCTACCAAACACTCCACCGCCCAAATCGGCCTCTTGAAGTCCCGCCGCTCACCAAACCCGCTCCTTGAATCTTGTTGTTCCCATTTTAAAGAAACAAACATTATATTTTCTCTTGATTTGCATTTTTTTAGTATTATGTTTGTTGTTGACGTGGACCAGGTGAGCATTACTCTTGATTTGCATTTTTACACCCAACCTTGAGACAAAATTGGATTAGACCAGTTTGATGTGCATGTCCAATAGATTACTGGTCTCTATGCATGTAAGTGATGAGTGAGAGAGAGATATGGTAGAGAAAGAATTAGTGTTTTAAAATCCAACCCGCACCGGCCAGTCGAACTGGTAAACCCGTGACCTGGTCCTTAAAATGGTCCGGTCCAACCCATAAAACCAGACTAGCCTCAAAACCTTTCTATTTTTTTAAAACCGCTCGAACCACCGGTTGACCCGGTCCTGAATCAAATGAACCAGCTGGTTCATGAAGTTTTTCAAAATTTTGAAAAATTGATACAATTTGAAATTGAATCATGACATTTTACATGAAAATTGAGAAAAAAAAACCAACAAACCAACACCGACATTTGAATAATTATTTGAATTATATATTTATAAATGAACAAACTCATTAAGCCTGTAATTCAATTAAATTTTTATCTCCTATGATTACTTAAGTTTTTAATTAAATAATTAATAGAATAAGATTTATATATTATTTTAAAAATGGGGGATGCTAGCTATTTATTGGTGATTAAATTAGTTATACCTTAATTATAATGGTAAATAGTTCGTTATTTTTGTTATTTACACAATTCTTCTATTTTTATTCTTGGCTTAAATCTTTAATATACTTATTTTACTATCAAATTTTTAGATACTTTTAATTCCCATATGAACTAAAAAAAATTAATATTCTTGTATTTTTTATTATTTTAATATAATTTTATATATTAATTTTTATCATGACATAATTATGACATCACTGGTTCGACCACGGTTCACCCGACGGTTGAACCAGTGACCCTTGACCCACTCAATTTTTCGGTTCGATCAACGGTCCGGGTTTTAAAACATTGGAAGGAATGACAGAATTGGATTAGGACATTTTTTTTTTAAAACTTTTTGGGTCGGGTTGGGTCTGCACCCGACCCAATAATTCGGGTCTAGTAAAATATTTTCGGGTCTTGGGCCAATTGGGTCTCAGACCCATTGAGTTTGAGTCTCTACTCTAATTATTTTATTAGGTATGTTTAGGGTATGGGTCTGGGTAGGACAAGGCCCTACCCGTTGACAGACCTACTCTCTTCCTTTTCTTTTTTCTCTTTTTTTTTTTTTTTTTTTTTTTGATGAATTAGTGATGGACTTTTATAAAGAACCAAAATGCAATAGCAAACATTGTCAAAATTACAAACCTACAGGCTACTAAAAAGAACATAACTACACTAAAATAGGTCTATACCATGAAAAGCAACCTGAAGCAAATAAAAAAAACTAACAGTGATAAAAGCCTAAGAAAACTCATGAAAGCAATAATCATCTGCATTTAAATAACACCTTGGCCACTTGATACTCCTCCAAAAATTGAATAGCACTCCTGAAAACCTCCAGTAAGTCTTGTTGCATACCTTCCATGACACGTTTACACCTTCTTTTCCACATGGCCCAACAGGTGCAGAAGAAGTAATGTCGAACCTCCAAGCTAACTTCATCGATAACATGGATCATCCATTCAGCAACACCCTTGGTCCAGCATGAAACAACTTGCCATGGAATTGAGGAAAGAGCCCAGATTTTCCGCACCACAGAACAGTCAAGAAAAAACATGGCGAATGGATTCGGTGCCGACCCCACATGAGCCACAATAGTTGTCAATACCCTTCACACGTTGGGAGAGCTTCTTAAGCGTTGGAAGTGATTCTGTACATAGCCGCCATAGAAAAACTCGAAATCTAGGAGGTAACTTGTTGTCCCACAAAGCCGGCCATAATGATCCTCCACCATTACGTAATAGGAATCGAGAACCTGAAGTAGAGGCCAATCCCCTATCACGCATTGAAATAGCCTGCTTGTAAGCACTCTTTACTATAAACATACCTCCTTTACTTAACCTCCACTGCCACCGTCCTCCCTCTGCTCTATCCTCCCACACACAACCTTCACCAACAACCCCCTACCCGCAACAATACTACGCCACGTCCATGACAGCCTAGACCCCATATTAGCCCCCCAAAAATTCCCATCAGCGAAGTACTTTGCTCGTAATACCCTAACAAGCAATGAATTTGGTCGTGTAAGAATCCTCCAACCTTGTTTAGCGAGGAGGTCCATATTAAAATCCTTTAAACAATGAAACCCCAGCCCCCCCTCCTCTTTCCTATCGGCCTACACATTCGAGCCCAAGCAACCTAATGTATACGCCTCTCTCCCCTATTATTCCACTAAAAATCAGATGCTGTCGATTCCAACTGGCGTAGAAAGTAATCAGAAAGCCGGAAACAGGACATGGCATACATTGGAATTGACTGTAAAATGGATTTTATCAACACACCCTTCCCTGCTTGAGACAAGAACTTCACACTCCACCCATTCGTCTTTTCCCAAACCCTATCTTTCATATACCTAACAATAGCCCCCTCGATCTCCCTCCCACCGCTGACAATCCAAGATAACGATCATGGGCCGCTACTATCGTGACCCCCAAAACAGCCACCAACTCCCTCTTCTCTCCCACCCCCACCCCCTTACTAACCACCATACTAGATTTTTGCAAGTTAATCTCCTGCCCTGACGCCCTCGCATAAATCTCCAAAATCCTCCGTATCTCCCTCAACTCCTCTACCCTGACTCTACAAAAATCAACGTGTCGTCGGCAAATAATAAATGTGACACTGAAGGAGCTGACAGAGCCACAGATACCCCCAACAAGATTTCCTTCATGCTTTGCTACTTGGATCAAACTGGATAAAGCTTTTGTACCAAAATATAAACAAAAAAGGGGACAAGGGATCACCCTGTCGAATGCCCCTCTCCGGACTAAAATACCTAAAAGGTTCACCCTTCAGAGTTAATGAATATGAAACAGTTGTAACCAAAAGCATAATCAATTCTACAAAATGATGGTTAAATCCAAACCTAATCAAGACCCCCAGGAGAAACGACCATTCAACCCTATCATAAGCTTTGCTCATATCCAATTTCAAAGCCACACATGTATTATTCAGGTGAGTTGAAGTTTTCAAATGATGATGCAATTTGAAAGCTAGTAAGACATTATCAATGATCAACCTACCTGGAATAAAAGCAGATTGTGAATGAGAAATTGACGTATCATGCATGGGACTAAGACGATTCGACACACATTTAGAAGCGATTTTTATGATGACATTGCACAAGCTAATGGGACGAAGCTGTCCCACTGACTCAGGTGCAGCACACTTAGGAACCAACACAATATGAGTGAAATTAAATTTATTGAGAAGGACATGATCATTAAGAATACGGAGGACGGCAGTAGTAACATCCGACCCAATTATATGCCAGAATTTCTGAAAGAATAAAGGGGGCATACCATCGGGACCGGGGGAGTTAAAAGGGAAAATACCTAATGCCGCTCGTTTTACTTCGTCAGTAGAGATTGGTTCAGCAAGAGAGTGGTTCATCTCAGGAGAGACACGTGGAAGCATAGTGGAAAGCACTTGATCTAAACATGAAGCAGATGGCCGGGATGACGAGAAGATAGACCGAAAGTATCAAAGGAGAATCCCTCATCCACCCTATCTTGCCACACCCCCTCTTCATCCTTCAACCGAGTTATCACATTGTGATGACGCCGAGAAGATGCATAAGAATGGAAGAACTTCGTATTTCCGTCACCCTCACACCAACCAATGCGCTTTACTACATTGTTGCCACTTCAACATTTCCCTACAATGATGATCATCTATCTACCTCCGAAGTGATGCCATCTCACTAATCTCAATAGGACCCAGTTGTGCACTCTGTAGCTGACAGTATCTTTCCTCAAGCTGTTGGACGTGATCCCTAGGCTAAACAAAGCTTTCTCTATTCCACTGCAATAAACAGAGCTGACAACTCTGAATTTTCCTAAATAAACGTTGTTCTAGATTAGACCCCACATCAGTCTTCCATGTTTCCTCGATCACTTTACCACATTCTTCCGAGTGAACCCATTTCGCTTCAAATCTGAACTGATCCTTCCGCCTCACACGCTCCCCACACCCTCCCGGATCCCAAAGTATCCTCAGCATAGAATGATCAGAAAATGAAGTTGGAACATGTTGTACATGAGTATTTGGATAGCGGGAACACCATTTAGAATTTCCACAGTTCCCCCTCACCTTGCTAAAACTATGTCCGGATGCTGCCGCCGATTGCACCAAGTAAACTGAGGACCTCTAAAGCCAAGATCACATAAGTCTGAAGACACCAGAGCACGCCGAAAATCCTCGATCAGCCATTGTGGTCGTGCGGCCCCTGATTTCTCATGTTGCCCTAAAATCTCGTTAAAATCTCCTACACAAAGCCACGGAGCAACGGATTGAGTACTTAAGTGAACTAGCCTATCCCATACCACCCTCCTACGTCGAGCATCAGGCTCGCCATAAAAACTTGTGAATCTCCAATTAGCACAGTGAGGTTCCGACAACACATCTACATCTATGTGATTTATAGAAAAAAAACGCAGGTGAACAATAACATCTTTCCTCCACAACAAAGCTAGACCACCAGATAATCCCACCGACGGAACAACAACACCAAACATCTCAAGCCTATCCCGAATCCTCTCAAATCTGATTCTGCTGCATTTCGTTTCAGTAAGAAACACCAACAGATTGCAAAATTCTCGGATCCATTCACCGAGTTTCCGAACTGTCGAGAACCCCCCAAACCTCGATAGTTCCACACTGGCACTCATGGCGAACTGTGGGGCTGAACCTTAGCCTCCACCGACATATCCGAAGCCACCTTCTCATCAATCAACGGCCTCTCCCCATCACCAAACCCCTCTTCCTCTTACCTCTAAACACTCTCATAGCCTCATCCACCCCCTGACCCCTTCTCCCTCGACTCCCCCTAGAAACAACCCCCCTTCCTGCCGAAATTTTTTTCTCTTCTTTACAATCGTTGTATTTAATTGTCAATTTCAATTTTAAGAGAACTAAAAACACTGCCTCTATAATTGCATGATACAATTTATCTAATTATGATCCAAGACATTTAATATAGTAAATAGTTACTACATCTTCGAAATTCATGTTCCAACACATAAGGAGATAATATTCCTAGTATTAAAATTTGTGCAATTCCACGTAGTTTCCTTCATTTATAAAATTGATCTTTTCACAAAAATAATTGTGTCCTTACGACAATCACTACAAAAGATAATGTCAGCAACAACATTTTTTTTTAAATAGTGAAAGTTATTATTAATTTATGTCAGCAACGAATTTAGAGAATAAATATTTATTTGATAATTAGCTCATCATTGATTTTAGTAACAAATGTTTTTGTTGTTGATTTTGCTATAAACTTTACTATCAAAAATATTTGTTAGTAAAATTATGGGGGAAACTTTTCAATATTTTTGCCAAGATCAACTATAAAGTTTTGCAACATCAAAATTCATTTATAAATATACAAGGAAATATTTTGTTTCTTATGTTAATTTTAAAATCAAAAGAACCTAAAATTCTTATACCTTGCTATACTATTCACCAATAAATTTACTCCCAATTTTAATTTTTTTAGTTGTTGGCATAATTTTTTGTAGTGAATTTTGGGGAAGAAATATAAAAGTTTAATTTCTAGCAATTGAACTAATATTTGGATTAAGTGCATTTTTAATCTCGTAACTTAGGTTATTTGGCGTTTTCGTCCTTTAACTTTCTAGGATAGCATTTTGATCCTGTATCATTTTTATTTTTGCAATTTCAATCCTTTTGTTCGTCGGAGTTCACCTCCACTGGTGAGAAGGGTGAACTCCGGCAAAAGAATGACTGAAATCATAAAAATTAAAAAGATGTAGAACCAAAATGCTACTCTAAGAAGTTAAAGGACAAAAATGCTAACAAAAATGGGTCAACAGGAATGAAAGCCCCAATTTTAAAATGTCATGTGAGAGGCACATGCACTTTTTTGGCGAGACGCGTGAACTCCGGCGAAAAAAGGATTGAAATCACAAAAATTAAAAAGATACAGGACCAAAATGCTATCCTAGAAAGTTAGAGGAAAACGTCAGCTTAAGTTACAGGACCAAAAATATATTTAAGCCCTAATATTTAGTTAAGTTGGCATCACATTTTCTCAATGAAAAAAAAAATCTTGGGTTCAAATACAAGTTTCCCACTCCTACCCCATTGAAAAAAAATAAATAAATAAAAAAGAAAAAAGTAACTAACACTGCAAAAGCACCAACATGCGAAGCCTACCCATGCTTGCCAAACATTTGCTTTGCTTTGAATATAAAGTATTCACGTCTTTAGTATTATTATTTCCTCACCTTATCCTCCTTTTCATTCCTGGATTTTTTTTAGTTAATGCAAAGCTGTTTCAACAAGATTGCCTTTTCTGGAGGCTATAGGCTCTCCGGATTCTGGCCCTCCAGAGAGGCAGGCTACAGACTTAATGAAAGGAAAATTAACACGTTTTGCATATTGGATTTTTTTTATTTCAAATCATGTTATATTTTCTATTTCTATACTATATACATATTTTGTGTACAAAAATTATTGTTATTTATTTTATCTAAGAGAAGATTTTATACACGTGAGGTGTATATATATTAGATGGGTTTAAATATATTTTTGGTTCCGTAACTTAGGTTATACGGTGTTTTCGTCCTTGAACTTTTTAGGTTAGCATTTTGATCCTTCATCTTTTTAATTTTCGCGATTTCAATCGTTTTTTTTTTTCTAATGAAATTCACCCTTCTCGCCGAAAAAATGCATGTGCATCTTATGTGACCTTTGAAAACTGGGACAACATACTATTCTTATTGGATCAATTTTTATCCTTTAACTTTTTAGGGTAATATTTGGGTCTTACATTTTTTTATATTTTCGCGATTTTAGTCATTTTTTCATCGGAGTTCACCCTTCTCGCCGGTGAAGGTAAATTCCGGCGAAAAGAATGACTAAAATTACAAAAGTACTATAAAAAGTTAAAAAGCGAAAACGAAAATGTCAATGGGAGAAAAAATGCAATTAATTCTATTAAATGAAATAGAAATTTCAATATAATTTGGAATGAAAAATACAACCCGCACATTTTGGCATGCATTTTAGCTATCCTACAACCACATAAATACATAAATTTACAAAAATAAATCCACATAATTTTTTGACATTTAAATTTTGTCTAAATGTCTGAGTTCGTTCGGTTTTATATGCTGGGTTTGCAGCTAACAAATAAATATGACTTTGACGCATGAACACACAAATTTGTATAATATGGGAAATGACAATCTTGTCTAATTATTTTTATTTATCAATGTTTGCTTAATTTTGTTCAAGCTTGTGGTGCTTAAATTAGAACCAACGTCGCTTTCTCTTTTTTTTTTTTTTTTCTAATTAAAAGCGATAATTACAAGATCATATCAATGTTTTTTAATAAATTAAACAATTTAACAATACATTAATTCGATCCATACATCAATATGTCTAAAAACTCTAAGATAAATTACAATAAACTCACATAAAATGAGATAATACTCATACGTTCGATACGACTCGAACCTATAATCTCAAACTTATTCATGATAATTCAACCTTAACCACCAGGCAAAGATATAATTGATAGAACCAATGTCATTTGTAGCTAACAAATAAATATGATTTGACACATGAAAACACAGTTGACATCAAAATTTTGTAATAAATTACAAATTCAAAGCCCAACAAAATTTACTAATAATTGTCTTCTAAATTAAAGTACTTAACAAATTTAGATTTTACGTATCTCAAAATAATAAATTCATAACAAATAAAGAAAAAGTATTCTCAAAATAATATTCGCAAATTTGCAACTATTTTGTCCAAATTCAAAATTTGTGTGAACTGCATCTAATAATAAGGTAAAAGTATTTACAACTTTCAAGAGTAATGGTTTTTTTTTTTTTAAGATTCATTTATTTATGTTTTTTTTAGAGATTCATTAATTAATTTATTTTTTTCCTTTTTCTTTTATAAAGAATTTTGTATAAGTAGTCTATACATATTTTTTGCTTTGTATATCCGTAATGTATATGGTGGAGGGGGCAGCGGAATACTTAGCGAAAGGTGCAAGGGTTCAGTCATAAAAAGGATGTCCCAACCAACAATGGTGAGTTGTTATATTGCCATGTCACAAGCTTTAAGTTCTTCCCCAATCATCTTCATTTGGTTAAGTAATGGTTGTCAAGACTTTAAACTTAATCTAATGTAGCAACTCTAATGATTAGCACCAACTTTATCAAAAGAGTAAATTACATCTACTTCCCATGAGGTTTGGTATAATTACAAATACCCTTGCGTTGTTTGAAAAATTACAAATATTTCCCTGAGGTTTGTAACCGTCTAACAAATAACCAATTTTCAGCAATTTTTATGGATGAACTGACCCAAATGCCCTTATGCTCTGAATTATTTTTATTTAATTCTTAAATTTTTTTTGGATTACAATGTGCAAGGAGAGGTTTCTTAAGTTTTTTACACAGAGGAGTAATAATGCAATTTGCCTTGGCCGATTTTTCTACAATTTTAATAAAAAAAATTCAAGGGCAAAATGGTCAATGTTAGGCCTTTGGTTAAAAATTACAAACCTCGGGAGGTATTTGTAATTTTTCAAACAACGAGGGGGTATTTGTAATTATGTCAAACCTTAGAGAAAGTAAATGTAATTTATCCTTATCAAAATATACTTTCCCTCGATCCAAGTTTCATAAGTTTGACGCAAGAAATTGTAAGAATCGCATTAGGAAGCCCCCGATCATAATTTTTCGATGTTTATGTAAGCAAGATCATAAGAGGAGTATGAAGATTATAAGAGAGTATAATGTGTCAAATATTGTACATGGAGCATGAAAAATGGGATAAATGTAATTTACCCCCTATGATATAAGAAATGAGCAAATCCCCCCTCCCTCCCCCTGAAAAAATAATTAATAAATTACCCCATGTGATTTTAAAATTAACAAATTACACCCCTCCCCCCCACCCCTCCCCCCCTTTTCCCTTGATAGGGGGTAATTTGCTTCATTTCTCAAAATACATGAAGGTAATTTGCTAATTATTTTTTTACAGGGGAATTTTTGCTCATTTCTTATATTACAGGAGGGTAAATTGCATTTATCCCATGAAAAACTAGTATTTATAAATAAGTCGAGTTTTAGCATTTCTTCTAAGATCATCATGAGTCTGTATATAATCGAATTCAAGTTAGGTTGGGCCGATCGAATACAGCTGGAAAATAAAAGATACGGATCTTGCCATGTTTGTAATTAAAAGTAGAGTTTAGAAATATTTTTATAAAATTTCAAAATCTTTAAGGTAGCCCCACATCAGTTATGCAGTTTTGACCTCAAAATCATGGTAGATTATGTGGTATGGGTATAATTTTCATTGTAAGTACAAATTCTAATTAAAATATTCCTTTGTGGACTTGCATCCAACCACTAAAGGTACCTGTTTTCGCCTACTAATGCTATGCTGCTACTATCAAATTAGGGCTAAATGCTTTTTCAGTTCAATAAATTTAAATTATTTTTTTTTTATACCACAATTTAAATAAATGATATTGTCAATTCCATAAAATATGATTTAGATATATAAATTAAACGACGTGGTCATAATTTTATGTATTTTTGTCCCATAAAATACGATTTTAAGTATTTTTAGTCCTAAGTTAACGGCTGTTAACAGACATGTGCAAACCACATGACTTTTTGGGACTAAAAGCACCTAAATTCGTATTTTATGGACTGAAAAAAAAAAAAAAAAAAAAAAAAAAAAAAGAGAAGAGGAGAAGGGGGAGGGAGGAGGCAGCGATATATGTATGGAGAGAGAGAGAGAGAGAGAGCATTTTTTTGTTGTTAAAAATATGTTTGTTATGTTAGGGGTAAAATTGAAATATAGCAAATCAATAAGGTTATTTTTGTCTTATCAACTATTAATTGCATAGAGCTTATAAGATCTTTTTAAAAAAGTCCTAACTTTTTTAAAAATATCTTATAAGATCCAAAACATCTTATTTTGACATCTTATAAGTTCTTTTTTAAAAAATTTACCAAACGATTTGTGACATCTTAAAAGCTCTCAAACAACTTATAAAATATTTTGAAGAGCTTTTAAGCCTAGCTAAACACCCTCTAAATATGATTTCAACTCGATGCCGATAATTTAATCTTAAAGGTAATACACACATGCACTCAAGACAATTTATCTGCATACTTGAGAATCTTTGTCCAACAATTAACATCCCTTAGTAATTGAAACAAAACGATTACAATCATAATATTTTATTCACCATCATAATACTCATTAATTAACCTAAAAAATGACAAATTAAGGTGAGATTATGAGCAAATTTGAGGTCATAAGTTTGAATTTCATCATACGTGTGAGTACTTGTATCATTTTATGTGAGTTATTATAATTTATTTATTGTTCTTATATTCATATATTGTATTGGTTGATCGATGTATTATTTAATTTATAAATATAATCTTGCAATCATGAATGTAATTACTATTTTAAAAAAGAACCAAGTTATGAGTTGCAAAAATAAGATCCAAGGAGAGCATTCAATTTCTCTAAATAATCCGAATAAATAAATAAATAAATATATAAAAGGGCAATAACCGAAAATGGCATTAAGCTTTTGCAAAAGCAAAAATATAGAACTCCGTGTTTCATAACACTAAGTGGGTGTTTGGTTAAATTTATTTAAAAGATTTTATAAATTCATACATCTTATAAAATATTTTAGAATTTATAACATTTTAAATTTTATTTTAATAATAAGTTCATGAAGTGTTAGGATAAAATTAGATTATATATATGGATTTTATTATATGTTAGCAACATTAAATTTGCAATTAATTTGAAGGAATTTGTTGACATATTAAAAATAAGTTAGCAACTCGTAATATCTTATTTTTAGAGCTTATATGCTCTTTTCCTAAATAGTTTACCAAACACTTTGTAACATCTTATAAGATCTCAGATATCTTATAATATATTTTAAAAAGCATATAAGCTTACCCAAAGACTCTCTAAATTGGAAGAATACATGCTTGTCTAAACTCCTTAGTAATTGTATAGGGTGTTTGGTTAAATTTACTTAAAGTATCTTATAAGAAGTTTTCAAAACTTATAAGATATTAGATTTTATTCTAAAAATAATCATATAAATTGGTTGAATAAATAAGATTATGGAACTTATTAATTGTTAGTAATAGAGACTTCGTAAAATTTATGGAATTTTTAAAATTTAAAAAATAATTGAGAATTTCTTACTTTTTCTAAGCCTTAGTTTGCAAGGGCAGATAAAGATTTAACCCAAAAATTTGAAATGAATGGATTTCAAATCCAAACATTTAAAATCTCTTATTTGGATTTTTCAGGAATTTGTGCAAAGATTTCAAATTCATTTGACTAATAATTTTAGAGCATTTTAAAAGCATTTCAAATGAATAAATGAAGGATTTCAAATCCATTGGTTTATTTTATGAGCCAAAGAAATCACATATAAATTTCGACTATAAATTTTAGAAGTCTACAAAATTTAGATCTGGCAATCAAGTGCATCATAGATAAGTTTATAGTCTCTTAACATGTTATTTCCATAAGCTTATTCTCTAAAAATTTTACCAAAATACTTTTTAATATCTTATAAGTTCTTATATTTCAAGAAATTTATAAATTTATCCAAACACCCTCATAAAGGATAATATGATTTTTGGTCTAATAAAAGGTGGATAATGGGACATTAGACCAAATCTCAACTTTTAACCAAAAATAGAAACATGCCAGCTAGACAAAGGCATGCCATACCACATTCTTGCAAGATATCAAATCATACAAACATCTACTAATAATGCTAAAAAGAGACACCTCAGTCCAAACAAAAATGGTGTCAGGCCAATTCTAGCTTCCATATAACACCCCTTCAATGACATCTCCATTAGCTCTTGACTTGATTATTGAGTAGTCATTACTGCAAAACAAATGACCATTTAACAAGAAAAGGCACAAATCCATCCCGCCTAGCTCAATTAGTAAAGTTAAGGTCTATGATTTTTAGGTTATGGGTTTGAACCCCATAGTGTATGGGATGTTGTTCTATTGTACAGTAAATGTTGTCTTTCTACTGTAATTGTAGGTGTTATTTAGATTTTATTTAGGATAAATTATATCTACCTCCCCTGAGGTTTGACATAATTACAAATATCCTCTCATTGTTAGAAAAATTACAAATACCCCCTGAGATTTGTGAACGTCTAACAAATAACACATTTCCATCAATATTTATAGATGAACTGACCAAAATGCCCTTTTGCACTGAATTATTTTTATTTAATGCTAAAAAAATTTTGGACTACAATGTGTACGGGAAAGGTTTCTTATGTGTTTCACACAAAGAAGTAATAATGCAATTTGTCTTTGCCGATTTTTCTATAATTTTAATAAAAAATTCAAGGGCAAAATGGTCAATTTTAGGCATTTGGTTAAAAATTACAAACCTCATGAGGTTATTTGTAATTTTTTAAACAACAAGGGGGTATTTGTAATTATGTCAAACCTCAGGGGAGGTAGATGTAATTTACCCTTTTATTTATGCGATATTGTTGTTCAAGGTATGATTGTTGTAACTATCTTTGTTAAATATTGATATTCGATAGGATTGATTATAATAAATTTATTTTAATTAATAATAGTTTCATCCCTTTCACTTCAAAAAATAGAAAATAAAAGCACAAAACTAAGATGGGGGTTAGTTTAATTAGGTATTATGTATTAGTTCTTGGGGTTAATTAAGAATCATAATAACCATGTTGATTAATCACATCACACCTTCCTTCAAGAAGAGTAGATTTGGATGTTTGGTTAGTAAGATACAACATATTAATCATTGCCAGTTTCCAACCATATACATCATCAACCAAACCCTTGTTCCATTAACCTAATCCAGCTGCTCTACTCTTCTTCTCATAGTCTTTTGATTTTATATTTAATATTAGGATAAATTACATTACACTTTCAAAAGTTAGTCCAAAATACACAAACACTTCTTGTAAAATTACAGTTATAACCCTAAAATTATAATTATAATTACAATTATACCCCCTATTCAAAGGCAAAACTTACACAAACAAACACCCTTCTCAGGGTATAACTATAATTTTGTAAAAGACATGGGTATTTGTGTAATTTATCTAACCTAAGGGGTGTTAATGAAATTTATTCTTAACATTATTAATTTAAAAATCTAGTTGTTGGTATGGTGAACCGAACTCGATCTAACAAGTATTTGTACTTTGACCCATTCCAAAATCAAGGTAAATGTTTTTTCTTTCTTTTCCTTTTTTGCTTTATTGCCAATAAAGAGGGATGATTATCTTTTTTATTTTTTCGTTTTTGAGAAAACCCAATTTCATTAATCAAAACTCCCAAAAAACCACGAAGTCGAAATGGGCACTCGAAAAACGCTCGTGACAGCAAAACATAAAACCACAGAATAAGTCACTTTACTATATAGCTATTTCTTGGTTGTCTATGATGTAATGTGCTTAATGGAGATGTTAGTAATAATCATATACTTATAAGGATATAAAAGTGATTTTTATATGGGTTAATTACACCTAGATTCCCTTTAAAAATATAAAAATACACTTTTTCCCAAAAAAATTTTTAAAATTATACTTACACCCCTCTGAAAATTCTTCGTTTACACCTGACCTCCTTCCGTTAGAGTTTGAATGGAAAATGTTTAAATTAGCAAAACAAATTACATAAATTTTTAATTTTTCCAATCAGTAACATTCTTTTGTATATACTTATGAGAAGATAAATGTAATGTATATATATGGAGTGAGGTTAACAGTATTCTATTTTTTTCTTTATAAGTGAAAATTATTACATGAGAATGTTAAACGAGGGGTAAAATTAAAAATTTATGTAATTTTTTTGGCTAACGTCAACATTTTTCATCCAAATTCTAACGAGAGAAGGTCAAGTGTAAACAAAAAATATTCAAAGGCGGTGTAAGTATAATTTCAAAACTTCTTTAGGGGAAAGTATAATTTTGCATTCTTAGAGGGGATCTGGATATAATTAACCCTTTTTATATATAAAACCACATAATAAATATATACACCCTACCAGACCATAACACTCTTAACACCACTGATATATTATTTTTTAAACCAACTTTAATATTCAGGTTTGACAACTCAATACTCTCACTACGGACATTGAACTTAAAAAGCAGTACGTGTCGAGGGTAATTTTCCTGTTCAACTTTTCGTTTTATTCACAACCACGTCGGTAATGTAGAGATGTCATTCTCGCAATATATTGAGGAAACTTATACTTTTGGTAATTATTTGTACCTAAGACAGGAGAATTAAAATGGACGCTACTCAATTTTATATAGACCCTCCTTCCATGCTCTACTCTCTACCTGCTCAATATTCCCTCACTTTCTCTTCCACCATTTGCAGAGGGGCTCTACAAGCACACGAAGAACTACCAACTCTCTCTCTCTCTCTCTCTCTCTCTCTCTAGGTAAAATGATTGAATCTACATTCGTGAAGGTGGAACTCTCTGCAATCATTTGTTATCTTTGATCTGCTTCTTTAATGTCAGCAAAGCTTGTTTACTGGGATTGTACATGATCTTTCACCATAAATCATTAATATTACATCGGTTTTTCGTGGAAAATTTGTGGTAATCTGTATGTATATTGCATGGCCTTCTGATCTTCATGTATTTTGCTTTTTAAACTTCTTTCTGGAATCTTTTAGTTTATGTTATAGTTTAGTAACGTTGATTTGATATATACCATAAATATCGATGATTGTTTTGCTTATTAAAGCTTGATATCTTGTTGAACAGATTGTGAAAGGAATGATCAGTAGTTTCTGAAGCCTCATGGACACCAGACAACGACTGTGAGTATACTTCTTCGTTTTCTTCTCCAATTGAGAATCAATCTGTTAATCAGTATCACAACTTGTCAATCAGAATCAGATAGAAAATTTTATCCCCAGCCGACAGGAGTAACATTAGTTTCAATTTGTTATTGTTGTGAAACATCTAAAACATAATTAGCCTGGTTGTCCCCAAAACCTATGCTCGTGTCGAATCCCGTCTTCTCCAACAAAGGTTCCAACCGGAGGTATCGTTTCTTGATCCTTCTTTCTTACAGTACAATGCTTCTAATTCCTTCTGATGATGGAGTTTCGAGGGCTAAGTTGCTTAATAGTTCGCCACAGATCACGTTCAGTACCGGCCTCTGCTTATGTAACGACTAAAGAGCGCTTGCGGATCATGATTATGATAATTGAACAGCTCACTAACTGAATAATCATTAAAATCCTCTTAAACCTGCTCGTGCTTCGAAATTCTTCAACATTAACATATATAGCTTAGTTGGACTGGTCTGTTTATTCTAATTAATATTTGAATGCCTTATTAGCAGCGATGATGCGTACAAAAGAAAGTTACAGAAGATCAAAGTGAAGAGCGTCGAGAATCCTTTTAAACTTGTCATTGCTGGGAAGAGCAGTAGATGCAAGCTGCATCCGTTGAAATTGGTTCTGGTTATCATCGTACTCGGGTCTTTTCTTCTGATATTTTCATCTCCAACTGTCTGTCACCAGAAGAGTATATCTCACCAAGTTTCTAAGTAAGTCCTACTCTCTGTGTTGTTTCATACTCATAATTATAGCTAGATTGCACTAATTTATGCTGCACATATCATCTGCCCTGATATTGAGCCTTGAGATGATTATATCTATAGTCTGGTGATGCTGCAGATCCAAAGTCGAAGTAATATGTTCGTTGAATTTGGATTGGGGACGTACTTCCGTGGTTGATGTTTAAAACGTGTTATACTCGTGAAACTTATTAAGCAGTATTTGAAAGCAAAGCACAATAGGCAATGATGAATAGCTTACTTAATGCAGGCAACGTTTTGTGAACAGGTTGATATGGGGTGGATCAGATCCTCGTTATGTATCAGATTTAGATATCAATTGGGAAGAAATTTCGAGTGCATTGAAGAAGTTACCTAATGACGAGAAAATTCAAGGTGTTGGCCTTGTAAATTTCAATGAGCACGAAATCCATCAATGGAAGCAGTTCATTCCCACTGCCAGTCACTTGAGTCTGCACATTGATTACGCTGAGAAAAACGTCACCTGGGAATCTTTGTATCCTGAGTGGATTGATGAGGAACAGGAAGAAGAAGTTCCCAGTTGCCCTTCTTTGCCAAAAGTTGAAGTGCCAAGGCAACGGCTTGATCTCATTGCCGTTAAACTTCCCTGCAGAAATGAAGGGAACTGGTCCAGAGACATTGCTCGACTGCATTTACAGATCTCTGCTGCTGGTTTAGCTGCCTCTTGCAAAGGCACGTACCCTGTGTACGTGCTTATCCTGTCACGGTGCTTTCCTATACCCAATTTGTTTACCTGCAAGGATCTTGTTGCACGTCAAGGCAGCACATGGTTATATAAACCACGTCTGAATGCATTGCGCGAGAAGCTTCAGCTCCCAGTTGGATCATGTGAGCTTGCACTTCCTCTTGGAGCCGTAGGTAATATCAATCCAATTCCTCTTCTTCTTAGCATTTAAAGTATAACTAGAAACGTCAACATAGTACTAGAGTGAGGCCAAGCAAGAGTTTCACATATTAGGCTTCACAAAAAAGAGAATACTAACTGCAAGTGTAGGAACATGTTACTGGCATTATATATTAAATGATTTTCCTCTCCAACAACTTTAACTTTAAAATCAAATGCTCGTTCAACTTTGGTGTTCAGTTACGTTGTGGAATTGTGATCATAAGCTCAATCAAAACCGATAAGGATCATAAGAAGTTACTAACAAGGTTCTATAATGAAAGCAGACAGGGATTATTCGGGAAGGAGGCAACGAGAGGCATACGCCACAATCCTGCATTCGGCACATGTCTATGTTTGTGGAGCCATAGCGGCAGCCCAGAGCATCCGCATGGCAGGGTCTACTAGAGACCTTGTAATTCTTGTTGATGAAACAATCAGTGAATATCACAGGAGCGGACTTGAATTGGCCGGCTGGAAGGTCAGGACCATAAAGAGAATAAGAAATCCTAAAGCTGAGAAAGATGCTTACAACGAGTGGAACTACAGCAAGTTTAGACTATGGCAGTTGACAGATTATGATAAAATTATTTTCATTGATGCTGATTTGCTCATCCTCCGAAACATTGATTTCTTGTTTGGGATGCCTGAGATCTCTGCAACAGGCAACAACGGCACACTTTTCAACTCAGGAGTTATGGTGATAGAGCCATCGAACTGTACGTTCCAGCTTTTGATGGATCATATAAACGAAATCGAATCATACAACGGTGGCGATCAAGGCTACTTGAATGAAATTTTTACCTGGTGGCACCGGATACCAAAGCACATGAACTTCCTGAAAAATTTCTGGATTGGTGATGATCAAGTAGTAAAGCAGAAGAAAATTCGACTCTTCGAGGCAGAACCACCAATTCTTTACGTTCTTCACTACTTAGGAAATAAACCATGGATGTGCTTCAGGGATTATGACTGCAACTGGAATGTGGATATCTTACAAGAATTTGCAAGCGATGTTGCTCACACGAAGTGGTGGAAAGTCCATGACGCCATGCCCGAAAAATTACAAGAGTTTTGTCTGCTGATATCGAAACAAAAGGCGCAGTTGGAATGGGACAGAAGGCAAGCAGAGCAAAGAAATTTCTCAGATGGGCATTGGAAGATCAGAATACAAGATAAGCGTATCAAGAGGTGCATTGATCCCTACTGCCATTGGCAGAGTATGTTACGGCATTGGGGAGAGACAAATTGGACAGAGAGTGAATTCGCTGTTCCGACACCACCCGCATTGACCACAACCTCTGCTAGTTTATGATCAATAATTGCTAGTTTTTGCTTCAATCACTAGACCGAGATTTTTGGTTCAAGGACTAAACTTGTCAGCATGCCTGTCTTTTCATTCTGAGTTCTTGTCAGTTAATTAAGGACGCAGCAGCATAAAGGGGCTTCAGACGCACTTGAAATTGTTTTGATATTTTTTTTGAAGTTTCTCGGGTATCCGACTGCTCCGCAGATGATATTGGGCTTCGGATACTCTATTTCCGATTAATGTTACATGACATCTCCTATCGCTTCTCTAGATGATTGTTATGTGGATAGTTTTGAATTGAATATGTTGATAAGTGATTTGGGTAAGTGATATAAAATATTTTGTGGAAAGCATACGACAAGAGAGAGAAAATAGAGAAAGATGATCTGAATAAAAAACAAAGAAGTCTATGGCAAGACAGAGAAAATGTTAGGAGCCAAGGATTCTATTTTCTTTAGGGTTAATTACACTTACACCCCCTCTGAGAATGTATAATTACACTTTCCCCCAAAAAGGTTTTGAAATTACACTTACATCCCCTCCGAAAATTCTCTGTTTACACCTGACCCTCATCCGTTAGAGTTCGGACGAAAAAATTTTCACGTAAACAAAAATAATTACACAAATTTTCAATTTTTTCCATCATTTAACATTCTCATGTATATTTTTGTACTTATAAGAGGATAAGTGTAACGTATATGTATGGAGTGAGGCCAATATTATTATATTTTTTCCTTATAAGTACAAAATTATTGCACGAGAATGTTAAATGAGAGGTAAAATTGAAAATTTATGTAATTATTTTTGTTGAAATGAACATTTTCCGCCCAAACTTTAACGAATGGAGGTCAGGTGTAAACAAAGAATTTTTAGAGAGGGTGTAAATATAATTTCAAAACTTCTTTGGGGGAAAGTGTAATTATGCATTTTCAGAGGGGGTCTAAGTGTAATTAACCCTTTTTTTTTATTGGTGTTGGCCTAAGAAGATGAACAACAATCAAATGGATTTTGCTGAAAAATTGAGAACTTACTTGAAATAGGAAAGGTTGAGTTTGTATCTTCATTAAATAATTCAATTTCATGTGCCGGAGTTCATCATTCATCTTCTTGGACTAACAACAAAAAATATAATAAAATAATAGAATCCTTGTCTTCTTCTAACATTTTCTTTCTCTTGCCATGGATTTTCTTGTTTTTTATTTGGATCAATGTTCTCTACTTTCTCTCTCTTGCCCCCACGAATTCGACAAAATACTTTCTCTCCCTTGCCAAATCTCTTATCAACATATTCAATTTATGATTATCCACGTCGCACTCATCTAGAGAAGTAATAGGAGATGTAACATTAATTGGGACTAAAGGATCCCAAGCCATGATATTGCATAATTTAAATCTTTTGTTATAACTAGGGATGGACATCGGGTCGGGTTTGCCGAGTTCAGATTTGTCAGGTCGGGTAGTAAAAAAATGTACCCGATCCCGAACCCAATTATGGAAGGTACCTTTCATAATCGAGTTCGAGTTGGGGTTCTGGAATTAACAGAAAAAATTCCAACTTCTTCCAACAGAAATAGAAACAAAATTTCTGCACAATCATGCTCAGATTCAACAAAAAATCCAGACATTGGTTGAGATTCAACAAAAATTCTAGATTCAAAAAATTCCTAATTTCACTTCCAAGTTCCAGGCTCCAGCAAATCGCCCAATTATATACACAGTCATCCAATTTCTTTTAATACACAGTTATCAAAATTACAAACCCTCATCCCTCTCTAACTCCAAGTCTCCAACCACAAAAAAATCAGAAATTGCAAATTTGAAACTCAAATGGGTGCGAATGTGCGATTCAAACTCAAAGTCAAAGCAAAAGGGCACGAACTCACCAGGTGGTTGACGGCGCAGGAGAAGTGGTCGACTCGACGACGCGGCAAGGAGAAGAGACGAGTGAGAGAGACACGGGTTTCTTTTGGCAAATGAGAAGAAGACGAGACAGAGATTCTTTCGGGGTTAGAAGGGAAGGTCAAAACTGAAAGTGAAAAGGGGTTTTTTTTCTTCTATGTGCAGTCGGGTACCCGATCGGATATATCGGGTTCAACTTGAATACCCGATACCCGGCCCGATGTATAATAGGCGGGTAATGGATTACCCAAACACGACAAAAAACCCGAATTATCCAACCCGTCTAACCCGAACCCGATCGGGTCGGATCGGGACACGAAGAAACCCGATCCGAATGCCCACCCCAAGTTATAACTAGTAATAAAAATGTGCGTTGCACGTGATTCATATCATTTTATTAAAATAATAGTATAATTTTTAAATTTAATAATTAAATATGAAATATTTTAATTAATTTAGAATAAAAAGAAATGATTTCTCAAAATGTTGATCAACTTGTAAATTGTCCTAATATGTAAATTTAAATAAATTGAAGATACTAAATTTAGATAACAATATAACTTAAATATTTTATAATCCAATGTGTTCATTAGTCTTTCTTTTTATTTTTATCTTGATCCCTAATAATGTTTTTTTCTTGCTTCTCTTAATCGATTTTATCATGTACTTTCTTTTCAAATTGTTAAGAGTTTCTTCGATGTCGCTCAAAATTTGAATCTCAAATTGTTTTTTTTTTTTTTTTTTTTCTTCTTGCTCACTCCTCTTTTTCTCAAACTGATTTTATTTTTTCTTCTTGCTCACTCCTCTTTTTTCTTTTAATTTTCTTTAGTAGAGACCTCCTCATTTTTTTTATCCATCTCAATTATTGTATTGTTTTCTGCCTAATAAGCTCCATTTTTGCTCCATCATTCTGTATTCTTTCAGTTAATGTCTTCCTTTTCTTTTCTTTTCTTTTTTTTGATTTTTTTTTGTAGATGTTATTTCTTTTTAATGGTCTCTGCTATGACGTTCAATATGTCATTGATCACTTCTACCTTTTTGTTGATTGCAATGAGAAATTGTAACTCTCCATAAGTTTGTACGCTCAGTCCTTGCCCAATGTAAAAAAGAATTTATATAAAATATTGTTGATGGTTAGTTGAAACTTTTGAATGGCCTCAAATAACTAAATAAAGAAAGAATAGTCATCTAGTGACAATAGCTTCAGCAAAGAATATTCCTAACTTACATGAATCTATTATATATGTCGCTTGCGTATGCTTCATACTTATTGATGTACATAAAAATGGGCTGGTCCAAAAGAAAAAAGGAGATCCGCAAGACCAAAGGAATGCAAGGCTCAAAATGCCCCCCGAGGAGGCCCATTTCGTCCCCAGGAAGCCCACTCCTAGTAGAGCCCCCAGGGAGTCCGACAGGCCTGCAGAAAATAAATTGGCCAAAAGAAGTCCAATCGGCCCAAATCTGAGAGGGCCCCGACCCAAGTAGGCCAAACAAGCCCCCAAGGAAGCTTAGGGACTTGAAATCCCCCAGCCAAGGTCAAAGCACCTCTCACATGGCGTCCACGGGCGACCTAGATGGCATCCACGTAGGATCTCTAGAGGCACTCCTCACAAAATCGGATAAGGACCAGCAGCTCCCTCAGGGACACGTGGTGCTTCCAGAGAGAAGTACAATAAACCTTAAAAGTTTGGACTCCAGCTGGGAGAAGGCATTTCCTCAACCGCCTCCTGAAAATTCGGGAAGGCATCCAAGATATTAGCAACATACTCCAACTACCCCCAGAGAATTGTGGGTCTCCAACTGCCCTCCCCCAAATCTGAGGGGGATCCTCCAACCTCAGAGGACTCTCCACTGAATCTAAGGGGGATGCAATATTATCTAACAACTTTCAAGTCATGCTCCCCAAATCCGTGATCTTCTCCAACCGACTGAATGTTGCCTATAGATAGAGACCTCCCCTAGCGGGAGAAGACAAGTTTTTCACCCTCCTATGACAACTTGAGCCTATATTCTCCAATTTTCACCTTCATTCTACCACTTTAGCTTGAAGGAACACTTGTAATTTGTACTTGAAGCTTGATTTCAACATCAATCTCTCATTTGTACACGCAAAATGAGGAATAACACTCGCATTTTCACCTTTTCATTTTCTTGCGTTTTACTTTACCATTTCGCACTCTAACTAGATCGAGCACCACATTTTTTGCTCGCATCATTTAGCGCCGTCTGCGGGAACACAGAGTTGAGACGTGAGAACGATGGAAGCTACCAACACCGGAGTTAATGCCTCCTTGGATACCTCCTCTAGGAGGACGGTCCCCCTCACGCTAGGGGGCCTCCAACCAATGATTACTACCTCCGTTCAGGGCCCGACTTTAGCAGCCATGCCGTCATCTGTGCTTAATGTTAATATCCCTACTAACTCAACTTTTAATGTGCAGAAAACCTTGCGACAGGACATCCCCTCAAGAAGAAGGCTGGAGCACCCGTCCCCACAAAAAGGTGCCTCCAGAGACTGGGAGGCACACATTGATAAGTTTCAGTGGGAACTCCTAAAACTGCAAAGACGTGTCTTAGGGGTCCCCCTGGGCAAGCAAGAGGACACCCCTTTCAGCGACGAAATCTTGGCAGAGGAGCTCCCCCTCAACTAGAAAGAGCCCAATCTGCCGGAGTACGATGGAACCACGAATCCTCAAGAGCATTTGTCCTGCTTTGAGAATGTTTCCCTTCTCCACCGTTATACCGGTGGGGTCAAGTGTCGTGTGTTCCTAACCACCTTCACCTAGTCAGCCCAGCAATGGTTCAATCAATTGCCCATGGGATCAATTCGATCATTTGAGGAATTTCGCTCTCTCTTTCTACATCAATTTGCCTATAGTAAACGACCCCAAAAGACAACCATGAGCCTATTTTTCTACACAACAAAAAGAAGGAGAATCGTTGAGGGAGTATCTCCAGCGTTTTAACTTAGCAGCCTTAGAGGTCCCTTCTGCTACCTCTGATGTATTAACTTGTGCTTTTACGCAGGGATTGCAGGATGGGGATTTTTCAAGTCCTTAGTCAAGAAGCCTGCTCTTAATTTTGACAATCTACTAGCCCGAACCGAAAAATACATTAATCTGGATGAGGCTAGAGAGTATAAGAATGGAGTCCTTGGTGAAAAATGCAATGAATGGGAGGACAAGACCTTGCTCCATGCAGACTTCGAGGAATAAGCCCTCCTCCATGGAGGCACAAAAAGTTCTGCCCCATGGCAGGAGCCCCCTCAGAATAAGTTCGGCCCCCTAGCAGGAACACCCTCAGAATAAAACCTGCTCCCTGGCAGGAGCACCCTGAGAATAAGTCCTGGCTCCTGCCCCCTTAAAATAAGTCCGGCCCCCTGACAGGAGCCCCCTCAGAATAAGTCCTGTTCCCTGGTAGGTACCTTCTCAAAATAAAACCGTACCCTATGTTAGGTACCCTCTTAGAAAAAGCCTTGTCTTCCACACAGGCACATAAGCCCTCCTCCGTGGAGGCATCCAAGCCCTCCTTCGGGCAGGTACCTGGGCACTTCTCTGGGGATGTGTAAGTTCTATTCTGAGTCAGCATAAAAAGCGTTGTCTTCCACACAGGCACACAAGCCTTTCCCCGCGGAGGACCTAAGCCTTGCTCCGAATAGACACTTATCCCTCATCTGGCGAAGTCCCTAAGTCCTGCTCAGAGTAAGCACTCTCATAATCCCTCTTCCGTGGAGACAAATAAACCTTGCTCCGATCATGCACCCTCTAAAAAGCCCTACTCTCTATAGGCACGAAGTAAGCTTTTCTTTCTCTAAGCATGCTTATGCTACTAACATTTCCTTGCAGAAAAATGAAAAAATAAATGGCCTTTTGTTCGGGCCAGTCTCTTGCCTCTGCTAAACAAAAAACCTACTTTAATAAGTGTCGAAATCTCCACCTATTAGAGTGGGGGGCAAAATGATGTACATAAAAATGGGTTGGCCCAAAGAGGCCCAAATGGCTCAAAAGAAAGAAGGAGATCTGCAAGCCCAAAGGAATGCAAGGCTCAAATTGCCCCCCAAGAGGGCCCAATTCGTCACCAAGAAGCCACTCCAAGTAGAGCCCCCAGGGAGCCCGATAGGCCCCCCATAAAATAAATTGGCCAAAAGAAGCCCAATCGACCCTAATATGAGAGGGCCCCGACCCAAGTAGGCCAAACAAGCCCCCAAGGAAGCTTAGGGACTAAATCCCCCAGCCAAGGTCAAAGCACCTCTCACATGGCGTCCATGGGCAACCTAGGTGGCATCCATGTAGGATCTCTAGAGGCACCCCTCACAGAATCGGATAAGGACCGGTAGCCCCCTCGGGGACACGTGGCGCCTCCAGAAAGAAGTACAATAAACCTTAAAAGTTTGGACTCCGGCTGTAGCCCCCTCTACAACACTATGCTTTGATACCACTAATTATAATACATCCTCCATAATTAAACCCAGTTTACAAGAATTTTATGTTAGAACCAATAAATCGTGAAGTACAAATTTAAATAAAAATCTAATTTTGTAGCTATGACGTCTATCACATTTTATACATAATGGAGAGGCTAATTGGTAATCATTAAAGTAAATATAAATTTAATTCTAAGTTATTGGTTGAAATTTGAGTTTATTAAAACTTGAAGGGGCTAAATTGAAACTTTATAGAATATTTATGGTCAATTTATATATATAATGAAGTTGAGGGCTAAATTATAATTTTAATAAAAATTATTAAAAAAAAAAGGGCGATTACTGAATTGGGAGGACCGCCCCTCCCAAAAGTTTATCTGTACAACAAATATATATATATATATATGTTACAAAAAGAGAAAAAGAAAGCAAACACACTCACACTTTACACAAAACACACACACACTCACACTTTACACAAAACACACATACACAGAGATTAAAAAGCAAATAGGCGTTCGGCGATCCGAGAGGTAAAATTTTAATTTCAAAAATTATTATTAATTTATATAATTATATTATTTGGTTAGCATTTATTAAATATACTTTGTACTATCTGATTTACTATTTAATCAGAAATTTTATTAAATTTGAGTATTTATATAAATTAGTGATCGGGGATATATTTAATTGGAATGGGGGTATTCTAACCAATAAATTAAATTTTATTTAATCTATTAGATTTAGTCGTTGTTATAATGGATTATCCAAAATTTATCGGATTTATTGACCAAATACATAATTATATGTACTAGGTCCGAATAATTGTTATAATTGTGAAGAATTGGTAAAAATTAATAGGGATAGTAGAAAATTATGTTTGAGAAATATTTAGAAATTATATTTGAGAAATATCGTATTTATTAAAAAAGAATATGAGATTTTTGTAATAATTTCATTTAGGAGTATTATAGAGAACAATATTGTAAAAATATGAGGGGTTTGATGAAATCAGCTCTTAGGAGTTAATTGATAAATTATACATATATCGGAAAAGCTTATAATGTCTAATTGTTTAGATGAGGAATGAACGGAGGGTTGAATTTCAATATAAATTAAATATTAAAGGATTGGTATTAAATATACGAATATTATTTAGAAATTTCATTCGAAAAATTTACGATATATTGATTATGCCTAGTATAACCTACATAGGATACGGGGATAAAGTAGAAGATTAATCAACTCCTTCTATTAGCATAATCATTTTGAGATCGATGTAAGTATAGTTAATTGGATATATATATATAAGTCTATATGGGTGTACTTGTTGGTTGTAAACCTCATTGGTACTTGTAAATGCTTATTTGGATTAAGTGGTTATTTTATAAAGTTGGCTTTATGTGTTTATTTGTGATTATTTATGTATTATAAAGATTGACGGATGATAGTCTTATATTACATTCGATTGTTGCATGGAGTTGAATGAAGAAGTCAATTATGAGTATATCATTAAATTGTGAAAAAAGAGATGACTTACCTAGTTGGGGAACATAGTTAATGGTTTGTGATGATGTGATTGATGGAGATGTGCTTGACGATATGATATGAGAAAAATGAATATAAGCTAGGTACCATGGCGCGTAGGGTACCGGGATATTCCGGGTAGCGGGGAATATCCTGTGCTGATAGCTACACGCTGGGGTGGTGTGGGGATGCCATGTTCGTTGTGATGTTCTGTGTTGATATTGCTACACACGCAGATAGTGTGGGGATATCACATTCAACGGGTATCCTGTGTTGTAAATGATGTGACATGGATTGAGATGATGATAGCCGGCTGAACCATTGACTGATGTACTCCAATTACAGTAAGCAGTGCCCTAAGAATATAAAACTGTGACTTAAGATATTGTATTGTGTATTAATGCATGATCGTTGCATTGAATACTTTATGGCTTTATTGTGATTACATACATATATATATTGAATATTTGTTGGTTTGTGACATGGCGTGTATCTATACGTGTATATAGCCTGATTAGATATACTTATTGAGTAGGCAGCTCATCCCTTGCCAAATATTTTTCAGGAAATAAGTCACAATGACTAGCCAAAGGGTGAACCATAAGCCAATTATCAATATTACTAGGTGGGTCAGCAGCGATATCTTGAGTTCGGAGTCGTAGTTGCATAATTCCGTATGTATAAGGCTTTCAGTCGATTTGTATTCTAAGTTTTGTAATAACTAGGAACTGCACCTTTCCCTTTCCTTATATTTATAAATACTAGCATTGATGATTAAATACAATATTTTGATGGTGCATGTCATTCCATGATGTCTCGGTATTATATTGAGAAAAATGTGGTTTATCTTATTAGGTTAAATGTGGATTTCTTATAAGACGGAATGTAATTACCGAGGGGGTGTTACACCAGCTGGGAGAAGGCACCCCTCAACCGCCTCCTAAAAATTCGGGAAGGCATCCAAGATATCAGCAGCATACTCCAACTACCCCTAGAGAATCATGGGTCTCAACTGCCCTCCCCTAAATCCGAGGGGGATCCTCCAACCTCTGGGGACTCTCCACCGAATCTGAGGGGGATGCAACATTATCTAACAACTTTGACGTCATGCTCCCCAAAATCCGCGATCGTCTCCAATCAACTGAATGTTGCCTATAAACAAAGACCTCCCCTAGCAGGAGAAGACAAGTTTTTCACCTTCATGCTACCACTTTAGCTTTGAGGGAACACTTATAATTTCTACTTAAAGCTTGATTTCAACATCAATCGCGCAAAACGAGTAATAACACTTTCATTTTCACTCTTTCATTTTCTTGCTTTTATTTTATTATTTCGCACTCTAATTGAATCAAGTACCACATTTTTGATCGCATCACTTATATATATATATATATATATATATTATCAAAGCTTTTAGAATTGTATGGTAATTGCTCCATTTATTTGTTATTGCATAAGAATTCAAAGTTATATTTTTCCTATTGTAGTTTAATATACTTTTAAGTGATCAATTGTCAACTGTTTTTCTTAATTAATTTTTTCAACTAAACCAAAAATATATTAATGAAAGGAAAATCCTAGGTCAATTTATCATATTTAGTTAAAATAAACACACACTAAGTAAATATTTTTTTCTATAAATATTGAGAACTAAAGAATAAAAGTTGCTAGAATTATGCAAAATATACCAAGTAATAGATATGTGTACTTATAATGAAAATATTCTAAGTTTAGTTAAGGAATTAAAATATGTATTTATGGTAGTTGATATACTTCAATTTACTATATAAAACACTAATTTTGTTATCAAAATCTATTTGTGCAATTCAATATGTCCTTTTGCAAATGTTTAACTTAATATTAAGTAATTATTTTATTTCTATCAAAATTAGTTTATATGACTCTTGAAAGGTATTGATAAATTTATGTTGACTTACGCAATATTGCAAAATAAAATAAAATAAAAAAGAGTAATAAAGTATGATTGGTCAATTGTGGTTTATTTAATTTTTAATAGGCCAAATTGTTCATTCTTATATACTAACAACTTATAAATGACCTAATTAATAGTTATTTTTATAATAACTATTATGATCTTATTTAGTAACTATATTAACAATAAACTATATTAACAAAATTATAATATGTAATACAAAAAATTCAAATGACCTTTTGAACCATTCATACTTTTTAGGGTTAAATACAGTTGATACCCTTAAAGTATCACCCAAAAGCCGTTACAATTTTCACCGAACTATGTAACAGCCTCAGGGACCATTACAAACATTGACCTAAAGCAGAAAATGATTTTGTATTTCTGTTTGGAATGGCCAGGGTGAATTAATAAAATAGTTATTTGGTACGGCTTTTATTACAAAGAATGTGATAGTAGTATATCACTATTGGACCAGTCTTTTCAGTTGTATTTGTAGCGGTTAGGTTTTTTTGTTGTAACGATTTTTGTAACTCCTATTGTAATACCCATGTAACCAGTATTGTAACGGTTGTTGTGACACCTCGTGCGCATGCTTGTTATGGGTTTGTAGCAGTTTTTGAAACAGTTTTTGTACCTTGTGTTGGAGCGGTTATCTAAACAGTGTTGTACCATTTCTTGTAACTGCTTTACATCTGGCGTTTGTAACGGTTCTGTAGTTATATATGTGTCTTTTGTAACGGCTTTTGGAACGTCCCAATTTGTGTGTTGGTGATATGTGTCCCTAGAACCCATGCTAAAGTAGTTACCAAATTTTATTTTAATTTTTTTTTATCTTAATACAATATTAATTTAATTTTTGTTTATAATATTAATTTTTATAATTTACTATTTAATTTGTTGAATATAAAAATGTAACGGATTTTGGTAGCAAGAAGAAGTAACAATATAAATAACAAAATTAAATTTTTCTTTACAGAATTGTTTTTAAAATATAAAAACAAATTTTGAAAGAAAAAAAAAGATAGAAACCACGAAACCCGACCCTAATCTAGATCCGGGTCGAGCTCCTCGTCTTCTGCCTCATTGTCATGCTCCGAGGATCAACTGGATCTTGGGACGGTAGCGTCGGCGGAGGCTCAGACCTATCGGTGGTCAGACGTAGCACAATCTCCTCGAGCCTGCTAACCCAATCATCGAGGTCCAGGCCTTGTGATGGCCGGGATGGTGGAACACATGACGAGCTGACTGCGAGGGTCCAGCGATCGAGTGGTGGGCCTCAGAGCCGAGTCCGAATACCCGACCCCTCTTCCGGCCGCCTATTGCCGCCATCCACAACTGGTGCTCGATCATGGCCATCGAGCTTTGAGAAGAGGATGGAGGATCTGGTTGATCATTTGGTGGTTGGGTTTGTTGTTCCTCCACCATCCTCTCGAACGCCTCCTGTGAATAGAATACTGGATTTAGTATGAAAAAAATCAAATTATAATATATATTGGAAAGGAAACTGAAAATAAACTTACCGCCCTCGGGCCGCTCCATTGGCCATTCTCCTTTCTCTTGTAAACTTAGGAGAACAGCTCCATCTGCTTGACCGAGCGATCGAGTTGTGCCTCCTGTCAAAGACAAATTTAATAATTAATTAATGCATTTAAAATAATGAAATCACTTAAAATATACTTAATACTTACAATCTTCTTCTTATGGTGGCCAACGGATGACGAGTCCCTTTTATAGACAGTCGCTGTTGTGGCCAGGTTGGCTGCCCAATTGGCCTTATTCTTGGCCGACATGTCCTTGAAGTCCTGGTTGTCCCAATACTTCAGCAGTTGTCGCCAAATCTGCTCGACAGCCAAAGCGGTCGGGACAACCAAGCCCGAGCACCGTAGAATTGCTTCCGCAGGCACCGTTCGGCCTGCCACCGGACGACCTTGTACATGGACTTATCGTCGCAGTCCCACCAGTAAGTAAGTTGCATATTGACATAGTAAAAAAAACCATTAGTAATCGATAATCGATAAAACGTAATTTAAACGTAATTAAATATTAATTACCTTAATGTTATCAACCAAAAACAGAATATGCTCCTATGGAATATTCTTTATGCATCCCCAAGGATGAGGATAGTGGTTGCGCACCGTCGCATTGATGGCATTGTGGAAATCTCGGTCCAACCTGAAAAAATAATTACAAATTAAATTGGATAAAATAAAATAAAATAAAAATAATTTAATACATTTTTGTATTAAATTACCTCGCATTGCGAAAGTTGATGTAGTGACGTGCAGACGGAGGTGGCACTGGAGGCGCAGGTGGTGATGGTGGTAAATCCCATGGCTGAGGAGCCGGGGCCTGAGAACTGAGGCCCCCAAAGCCTATTAACTGCCGACCTCCGTAGTCGATGACACCGGAGTGGTCGGGTCGACTGGCGAGACCTGTGGCACTGGAGGCTCTGCTGGTGGTTGTGCGAGTGGTGGGAGTGCAGTCGCTCCAATGGCGGGAGAAGGAGTAGTCTGGCCACGACCGCAGCCATTACCACGTCAAGGAGGGGTCAGAGCACCGATCGTCATGAAATCTATACATTAAAAAAATTATATTGATTATATTTTGTATAAAGTAGTATTAAAAACTTTACTGTATTCTAAAATAAATTTTTTATTATAAATTATATTAAATCAATTCATTAAAATACCCTAAAAATTCACATAATTTTACCAAAAATTTATAGAAATTCCCTAAAATTCCCTAATAATTCCCTAAATTTCCCTAAAAATTCACATAATTTTATAGAAAATTTACAAAATATATAGAAATGTACCTAATTTGCAAAATTTACAGCAATTCCCTAAATTTCCATAAAATTTCCTAAATTCCCTAAAAATCCCGAAAGTTCCCCAAAATTCCCTAAAAATTCACATAATTTTAATAAATTGATGAAAATTCCCTAAAACTACATAAAATTCCATAAAATTACAGAATCTACAAAAGAATTACTAGAAAATTCCCTAAAACTACATTTTCAACAAATTTCATACATTTTCATAAAATTCCATAAAATTATAGAATTTATAACAATATTACATAAAAATACTTAACACTACATTTCCAACAAATTACTGAAAATTACATATAGTTCCTAAAATTACAAAAAATTACAGAATTTACAATGTAATTATAGAAAATAACATATATTTTCAACAAATTACTGAGAATTACATATTTTTCCTAAAATTACAAAAAAATTATAGAATATACAATGTAATTATAGAAAATTACATAAATTTCCAAATAATTACTGACAATTACATATATTTTCCTAATATTAACAGAATTTACAATGTATAATACAGAAAATTACATACATTTCCAACAAATTACTGAAAATTACATATATTTCCTAAAATTATAAAAAATTACAGAATTTACAATGTAATTACATAAAATTACATACATTTCCAAAAAAAATTACTTAAAATTACATATATTTCCTAAAATTACAAAAAATTATAGAATTTACAATGTAATTACAGAAAATTACATAGATTTCCAAAAAATTACAGGAAATTACAGAATTTACAATTTAAAAATCTGAAAATGTTCAGAAATTACAGAAAAGTGAAAGCATAATTGGGCCAAAATTCAGAAAAATTTCAACATATTTCATGCGCATCTCCATCAGAAATTACAACAACATTAATTTCAGGAAAAAAAAATTCCAACCTATCTCCATCATCATCATATTTCATGCTCATATCCATCATCATAATTTTCATATAATTTCAGAAAAAATACAACAAAAAGTTATACATCTCTATAATCATTTTCAGAAGAAAAAAAAAGGGGAAACTTACCTGGTTCGCGCGCGCGCGCGCGAGAGGGAGAGAGAGAGAGAGAGGAGAGTGGTGGTGGTGGTGGTGGTGGTGGTGGTGGCGGTGGGCTGAACAAATGGAGAGTGGTGGTTGCGATGGAAGGCGGTGGTGAGTGGTGACAGTGGTGGTGGTGGTTAGTGGTGGTGGTGGTGAGTTGTGGTGGCGGTGGTGAGTGGCGGTGGAAAGGGGAGATGTGAATCGCACAGGGGAGGGCGGGGGGGATTTCAGCAGGTGGGAGACAAAAATGGCTAAATGTCCATTTATATACTAAGACTTTTTGGAGCGGCTTTTGTATTACACGTCTAACGTATAGCCGTTACAAAATATATTTAGAAACGACCGTCAAACTATTATTAAAGCCGTTACAAACGTAGAAACGACATCGTTTGTACGTACACACAATCAGAATCCGTTTATAGAGCCGTTACAGAGTGAAGAACAAGGTTTGCATAACAAAAAATACGATGTCATTTTTCGTATGTAGTGGAAAAGCCGTTATAAAGAGGATACAAATTGAAATTTCATTAAGAATTCATAAAAACCCATTTCGGCATCATTAATGTTAGATAGAGATATAGAATGTGTGAATAACACAATTGAAATCATAATACATTTTGAATGCAAATTGGTATATGGTCACATAATGAAATAAATTTGTATATGCATAGTTGTTAGTATTTCGCTGATGTAACTTTGATTATATATTGTTGTACGACATCGCTTAATCAGACCATCAAATAAAAGATCCGACCATTAGATATGGTCAAACGGGTAAAACAATACACTTGATGAAGTTTTGTACTAATTTGATTTACGGATGTCGAGATATCGTATTCAGTACATAATAGTAGCTTGTGATTCGGTGCATTATTGAAACAGGCCGTCTGATTTTAAATCGGATCGTGATATGTGATCAAAATCCCAAATTCTTAAATATAATCAAGTTTAGTATGAATCGAGTGCACGGATTATAAGACACCGTACCAGGAATGATATTTTTTTTATATGTACACACTAATTGTAACGGCTTTACGAATAAATAGTTATTTCTAAAATTGTAACGGTCTTTGTAATATCTCTTGTAATATTTGTTAAAACTTTAGATCTCCCTCCAAATTTTTTGGTTTTCCGCCAAAATAATTATTTTTGAAGCGGTGTTTGTAACGGCTTATGTGAGAGCCGTAACAAATTTTCTATTTCCCTCCTAAATTTTAAATTGGCGGGAATATGAGGTGCCTTTTTTTTTACCGGTTTGGAATGATTTTTGTATCAACTCTATTCTTGCAGGCCGTTCCAAATAGTAATTTTTTCTAAAATAAAGATATTAAATATTCATAAAATAAAATAATATTAAATATTTCATTACAAAACACTAGAAACTCGGTGCCTCATCTTCATCAATGTCATAGTCCTCAAAACTATCCTCGTCATCCTCGTCTTCTTTGAAATCCTATGGTAGGCGTGTGGATCGTCCCTGGAAGAGCACGAATGTCGAAGCGCGATATAAAATAAATTACGAAAATTTAAAGCATGCTCATACATGAATTGAAACAACACGTTCAAGGGGTGTTCCCTTGAACCTCCCGGGCATTCGGTGTATCTCATGACTAAATTAAAAGCATGAAATTCATGGAGGCCATAGGGTGTAGAAATCGAAAAAACACCAAAAAACGAAATAACCTACCCGGTTGTCGTTTTGTCTTCAAACCGCTACTCGCGTTTTTTCCCGATTTGCACCAAGATCTCGAATTTGAGACCCTCTAAATCGTACACGCAATCCACCCACATATCTTGATCCTCATGCTAGCGAAAAACCAAGTTTATGTATTTAGAGAGGGTGGATCGACCAAACGTTATGAATTAACGTGATCAATCCTCCTTAGATTTAATGTATGAAACAAAGAATCAAAAGTCTTGTTCTTGGACGAGCAAGAGGAGAGAGACACGAGTGGTGTGTGTGTTTCTTGAATTTAATCATCATTCTAAAATGTTAACCTAGGAGTATATATAGAGGAAGAATCCTATTCCTCTTCAAACTCCAACTTTAGAAGCTTGGTTTGAATAGGATTTTGACCTAGTCAAAGTGCTAGTCAAACTAGGCTTAGATTGGTCAAATCAATCTTGGCCATTCATCTCTCCTCTTTAATCTCAACCATCCATTTATTTTATGGAATATTTAAATTCCATTTAAATAATCCAATGGACTTTTAAATAAATAAAATAAATAATAATATTTATTTTAAGCCCACATAATTTATCCCAATAAATTCAATTTATTTATTTAGTTAATTCCTCATAATCCAATTTAAAGGAATCAACATCCCAAGAAAAACAGAACCGATTCAATCCAATTTAAATCGTTCAACCTCTCTAAATTTAATTCCAAATTAAATACTTTTGATGCGTGCGGATTGTGTGTGACTCTTTAGGTTCACCCTCAGCTAGACTTGGTCAAATTGCCAACCATCCTATGACAGGAGATCATCCGTCACCATGGGTGGCCGTCTAGCAACGGTCCATGGCACTAGAGACTAGGTGAATGTTTATGGTGTGAACATTTAGGCTCTTCAGTACGTCTATCCTTCCATCTACAATCTCACTACTTAGAATCTAGGGCATGGAAATGTAGGTACCCATTTCAACCTAAGCCTTGTCTTGTCCACACTAAATGTCACAAAGGTCCTACCCTTTTGTTCAGTTGTTGTGGCCACAGATTTATAATGGACGAGTCTTAGAGTAAAGTGAAATATCACTGTCAGCCTTCTGACAGGAGATTGATCCTCTCTCGGGACCTACTGTCACACTACACATTTTGACTACACTAGATAGGGCTTATGACTACCGAGTGACTATGACTTGGCAACCTCTCGCCATACCTAAGTAACAGACACGGTGTGCAGGTGATCTCAGTAATCCCTCAAGTCCAAGGATCAACTTGTACTGTCGGAACTGGGAATACAAGTCATACCTGACTGACCCTACTCAAGGTCTTCCATATGACGGTTCCCACGAGTCACCTTAGTCAGCAGCCACCTAGCTGGTTGACCCACTAACACTGCATGGACGAGTCTCGTCACTTGTCAATGAAACACGACTGCAGATGCTTAATGCAAGTCTCAAATGGATTCTCGAAGCCCTATCTCGAGATTTCTTGACTTGGAGTATTTAAGACCGATCCCGAGAAACTGATTTCATGAACCTACCTTCCAATGCGTAGTTCCAGTTTCCCGAAATGTGATTTCGGTCTGTGGGCTTTGCTTGTACACTAAACAGTTAATATAACGCAGTAAAGTGAACACAGACAAAGTATAAGCCAAATGAATATCACTTTCCTATTCATCACAATTTATTAAAACTCTGAAATTGTTCAGACATAGGTTACATTAGCCCAATCAGATTGGCTTCACGGTCACTTATTCTAACAATCTCCCACTTGACCTAAAGCCAATCGCCCATATTCCTAATCCCCATCTTCTCAAGATGTTATGTATGAGCAGTTTGTGACATAGGCTTTGTCAATGGATCTGATGTGTTGTCTGCTGAGCTGACTCGGTCCATCCGGACGTCACCTGTTCCTACCATTTCCCTCAAAAGGTGGTAGCGTCTAAGAACATGCTTGGGTCGGTGATAGGATCTCGGTTCCTTTGCTTGTGATTTCACTCCGTTGTTACCACAGAAGATAACCACGGGCTCGACAATGCTACGCACCACACCCAACTCTTGGATGTAGTTTCTCATCCAAACCGCTTCTTTGGCAGCTTCTGAAGCTTCTATGTATTCGGCCTCAGTGGTGGAACCAGGCGTGCTTGCTTGCTTGGAACTTTTTCATGCCACCACACCATCATTAAGTCTGAATACATAACCCGACTGAGACTTGGCATCGTCGCCATCCGCCTGGAAGCTAGCATCGCTAAAGCCTTCCAGGATTAACTCTCCGTCGCCATAGACCAAGAACATTTCCTTAGTCCTCCTCAGGTACTTAAGGATGTTCTTGACCGCATTTCAATGTACCTCGCCTACATATGTTTGATATCTACTCGTTACACTTAAGGCGTAAACGATGTCAGGCCTCGTGCAGTGGACATCGTACTGGATGCTGCCCACGGCAGAAGCATAGGGGATGCTATTCATCCTTTCAAGTTCCTCATCAATCTTGAGAGACTGTTTCTTGGACAACTTCATCCCATGCCTCATGGGAAGCAAACCTTGTTTGGAGCTATCCATGTGAAATCTTTTCAGGATTTTCTCCATATACGAGTTTTGGGTCAATCCTATCATTCTCTTAGATCTGTCCCTGACGATCTGGATGCCTAGAATGTAGGAGGCTTCACCCAAATCCTTCATGGAAAATTGAGTGGATAACCATGCTTTTGTGTTACTCAACATTCTAACATCATTACCTATGAGTAGAATGTCGTCCACATAAAGCACTAGGAATACTACAGAGCTCCCACTGCTCTTCTTGTATACACAAGGGTCGGATTCATTTTTGATAAAATCATATCCTCGTATGACTTCATCAAAGCAAATGTTCCAACTAGGGGAGGCTTGTTTGTGGCCATAGATGGACTTCTAGAGACGGCAGACCTTCTGCTCCTCTCCGGTAACCGTGAATCCTTCCAGCTGATCCATGTAGATCTCTTCCTCACCGAAGTCGTTGAGAAATGCCATTTTCACGTTCATCTGCCATATTTCATAGTCATACCATGTTGTTATGGCAAGCAGGATTCCAATGGACTTAGCCATGGCTATTGGCAAATAGGTATCCTCAAAGTCGACTCCGGGTCGCTGAGTGTACCCTTTTGCTACTAGCCTAGCTTTGAAGGTCGTAACTTCTCCATCAACGCCAAGTTTACGCTTATATACCTATTTACACCCGACTGGTTTAACGCCTTTGGGTGGGTCTACAAGTGTCCAGACTTGGTTCTCGCTCATGGCGTCCATTTCGGCTTTCATGGCCTCAAGGCTTTTTCCCGAGTCAATGTAAGACATCGCGTCCCCGTATGTCTTGGGATCCTTGTCCAATTGATTGGTCACGCTTAGGAAGCCATATCTCACGAGAAAGCGAGGCACTCTAGCTGACCTACGGAGGAGGGGAACGTCAGTGGTGACTGTGGGTGTAGACATAACAGGAGCTTGCGGTTCAGGTACCCAGGTTGGCTCTTCCTAAGGTTGTTCGACTTGCCTGGCGTGCTGAACCTCGTGAGGTCGCTCAACCTGTTGGGTATCTATTCTGAAACCTCTAAGTGAGGTATCCACAGTTTCTGGTGCTGATGACTGATTTGTCTCACTTGACTCCTCAAGAATCAGTTCATCACGTTGGACACCCATTGGAAAATCCTTGTTCCAAGAACACTGCAATCCTTGAAACAAACACCATCTGTTCCAAGGGGTCATAGAAATAATAACCTGCAGTTTCTTTAGGATATCCAACAAACCTGCACAAACTAGACCTTGATTCTAACTTGTCTCCATTAACCTTGACGTATGCAGGGCTACCCCACACTTTCAAGTAGTTGTAGGATGCAGGCTTGTCGAGCCATATCTCATATGGTATTTGGGTCATTGTACTTGTCGGCGCTAGGTTTAATAACTTGGTTGCGGTTTCCAGTGCGTAGCCCCAAAAAGACAAGAGCAATTCGGTAAAACTCATCATAGATTGGACCATGTATAACAAGGTTAGATTCCTCCTTTCAGAGACGCCGTTTAATTGCAGTGTCCGGGGAGGTGTCCACTCAGAGACTATACCATTTTCTTTAAGATAATCGAGGAATTCATTACTAAGGTATTCACCACCTCGGTTTGCCCGCAGGACTTTAATTTTTGCACACAGTTTGATTCTCGACTTCAAGTTTGAATTATTTAAACCTCCCAAAAGCTTCAGACTTGTACCTCATCAGGTCAACATAACCGTACTGTGAATGATCATCGGTAAAGGTTATGAAGTAGGAGAACCCACCTCGGGCTTGCGTCCTTAGTGGTCCACACACGTCTATATGGACCAAGTCCAAAAGACCTGTGGCAAGCCTGCTTTGTCCTACAAAGGGCTTCTTGGTCATTTTCTCTCTAAGGCAGGATTCACAAGTTAGTAGATCACTCCAATCCCCAACCTATAGGTTGTTTGAGTCTACCAATTTCTTCATCCTTTATTTGGAGATATGACCTAGCCTTGCATGCCACAGTCGTGCGTTTTCATCATTATCTACTTTACGTTTGTGTTGAGCATTCATAACGAACTTTGATTGTTGTAAGATATAGAGACTGTTATTAAGCATACCAAGCAGATGAGTAAATCCACCTTTCATCAAATAAAAGCAATTTTTATTGATTGAAAACTCATTACCACTATTGTCTAACAATGGAATGGCAATGATATTTTTAATCATGCTAGGTACATAATAAACCGGCTCTAATTCTATACTAATATGATTACTAACTACTAAGGTGGCGGATCCTATGGCTTCTGCTGAGATGGCCTTGCCATTTCCAAGCTTTAGGACTATTTCACCGCTACTCAGTTTTCTGCTTCTTTTCAACACCTGCAAGTCGTTGCAAATGTGAGCTCCACAACCTCTAATACCCAAGAGGCAGAGTTAGTAACTATATTAACCTCAATCACAAATATACCTTGCTTGGACAGGAGTTTGGGCAATCCCTCTTCCAATGCCCTTTCTCACGACAATGAATACATATGGCATTTGCCCTCGACTGTTGCTTTGAGTCAACCTTCCTTTACCCTTTGCCTTTCCCTACCTTGGCAGCGGGAACACTCTTAGTGTTGGTAGCTGATTTGACGGCCTTTCCCTTTCCCTTCTTCCTTTTCCAACGCCCGGCACCCTTGCCTTTCGTCTTGAAAGTTGGAGCTGTTAGAATAAGTGACCAGAAAGTCAATAGGTTTGGCGATTTGTAACCTATTATAAAACTCGATGTAAATGTAATATTAATATGTGATGAATAAAATGAGTATTCATCACTTTTGGTGCTTACTTTGTTGCGCTCATTTCACATTTGCTAAAACGGTGTTTTACTTATATCGCAACAAAGCCCACAGACCACGGTTAACAACTCATGCAGTTGGGCCACGCATTGGATGGTGGTCATGAAACCAACTGATTTAGAGTTGGGTTTGAAACGTTCCAAGTCGAGGACCTCGAGACAGGGCATCGAGAGTCCTATTGAGACTTGCATCAAAAGTCGTGTTCATTTGATGAGTGTTGTGTTTCATCGGCGATAGGCGTGGGACGCCTACACGATCTTGATGGGTTGGTCGACTGGGATCGAGCCGACTGACTGACTCGCAAGGATCATCATATGGAAGCCTTGGAGGCTCGGTCGGTATATTGGATTTTCCCGGTTCCGATAGTACGACGAGTAGTCCTCAGACTTGAGGGATCACGACAGTTGCGTGCATAGGACGGTTGTATCTTGGATCAGGCGAGAGGTGATCATTCTGTAAGATGATCATCATAAGCCTTATCCAGTGTAGTCGGAATGTGTAGCGAGGACGGTGGATTCCAAGAAGAGGATCCGTCCCCTGTCAGTATGTGACAGAGGTATCTCCTATGCACTCGGAGACACGTTCATGCTGTTTAAAGCTGTGGCCACAGTGGTTGGTCGAACAGGGAATGGTTTCCTGTGTCGACGCAGTGAAGCATATGTAGTCTCGAGTATTAAGCATAGATACCTAGTCAATGATGGGAACCGATGCCCAATTCCATACCCTAGACTAAGGCCCGGAGACAGTAGATGGAAGGACCGTACCCGTACGGAATCAGCGCCTAAATGTTCACGCCAATTCACCTAGTCTCTAGTGCCATGGACCATTGCTATACGGCCACCCATGGTGACGGGCCCTTGTGGGACACGGGCCCAAGTCTAGCTGAGGGTGAACGTAAAAGGTCACACACAAATCACCGAGGAGGTTGAGAGATTGACTTGGAGTCAATCTCGAAGGATAAATAAGTAATTGGATTACTTAAGGGAAAGTCCATTGGATGGACGGACCGATATTGTATCGGACCCTCGTTTAATCAGTAAATTGGATTTTCGATTAAATATGGAAAGTTGAAATGTCGGATCTTTTAATTGGATTAAAAGATCAACGGGAATAATTTAAGTGGACATTAAATTAGATCTAATGTTGGGTTCATCATAATTGGATTACGATAAAACCCGGTCCGTTAAATTTGACCTGAGAGGAGAAATAATTCATATTTTTGAATAGGAAGATAAGCATGGCCGAAATGCTCCCTTGGAGGAAAGCTAAAATGAGCCATGTTTCATGCAAGGTGGTATATTGACTTATCTATTTTGGAAAGAGACAAATCAACTCCAATCAAGCCCTTCTCTTTTGGTATAATTTGATCATACCATAAAAGTTGGTAGGCTTGATTGAAAAATTAATGGTGATTGATTGGGATGTATCTAGACATCCTTGGATGAACCTAGACACATTCCAATAATCACATTAATTATGTATATATATATGAGTATATACAACACCTTGTGTAAGAGAATTATTAATCATCTTTTTTAAGGAAAAAGAAGACAATTTTCGGCCCTCTCCTCTCTCTCTAACCCTCGGCCATCTCGCTCTCTTTTTACTAGTGTTCTTCACTTGATTTTGAATCAAGAGGAAGAACAAAGTAGGTTTAAGAGAACACTAATTCATAGTGTTCTTCTCTTAAATCGATTCCTTCATAAACCCGTTTCACTCTAGCAAGGAGAACGCGTGTTTCTTCCGGTGTGGTGTGGATCACCTTTGGAGAATCCATACGTTTGGATTTTTGAGCATTCCGGTGAAGGAACAATGCAAGTACCCGAGCACACGTAAAATCTACAAGGTAACAGTTTATTACGCTTTAGTAGATCTTTTCCATTCATTTATGCCCTATGTGTTTTATGTATGCTTTTAATATTAACACATCCTACATCAAACGCCCGGTTGAGCACCCAAGGGTACACCCCTTGGAAAACGTTTATTTAAATTTGATTTAAATTTACGCACCATTTCTCGCTTTCTCGCTTTCGCTCGCGCTCCCGGGCGGATCCGCTTGTCCTTTCAGAAGCTTCTCCAAACAATACCGACGGCGTAGACTTTTTTGTCATTGCCTCGTATTGCACCAACATATTGATTAACTCATGGATACCCTTCTCAAGAGTATTCATGTTGTAGTTAACAATGAATTGGTCGGATGAGGGTGGGAGTGACTGAAGGATCACATCAATGTACGTCTCATTATCGAGCCCTGCTTTGAGGTCGTCGAGCTTTTCCACCAAGGTAAGCATCTTGACCCCATGCTCATGTACAAAGGACTATTTGGTCATTTTGGTTCCAAAGAACGCCTTCGTCGCGACATACCTAGTATGCCGGTCTGTGACCGCATAGTAATCCTTCAGGCGAGCCATTATGGAAGGGACGTCATCTAGCCTCTCATACTGCTTCTGAATCTCATTGGTCATAGACGCAAGTATGACGTTACGGACTTTTCGGTTATCCTGATGCCAAGTCTCGAACGTCTCACGTTCTTCGGGCATGGATCCTTCCAGAAAAGTCTGAGGAAACGGCTTGTCCATGACATAGCCTTGGTTCTCATAATCGAGGACTACCTCAGATTTTGCAACCAGTCATTGTAGTTGGTTCCATTAAACTTGTTTGTCTCAAATACGGTTGATAATGGGTTCTTAGACATTGTTTTAAATCTACATTTAAAAACAGAACTTAATCAGTAGAATTAAATAAAAGGTTTTAATAAAAATTAAAGACTTGAACTTCAGTCATTTAATTCTCCCACTATTTCTACGAGAACACGACACTCTCAAAATTTATTTTCGGGAATTTTTTTCCTAGTGGGCTTGGGATCCACAACGATATCTTCCATACCCCGCTTTTACGATCCGCATGGAAAACAACCTGTGGGAGGTATTCCATACCATTCTCGTTCCACGAGATTTCCAAGATATTTGCCTCACCTTTTTACGTGATCCCGAGGACTCCAAGCGAATCATGTTATTTGGGCGTTAGACCAAACCCAATCAACCGAATTATAGCACTCACTACTACCCGCACGACTCGTGAGACAGGCAACAGGAGTGTACTGTTCGTTCATGACAAAGTGCAGCTTGTTTTCAGCACAATAGTCGTGCCATGACACGTGAGACCACGCTATCGACTAAAACTAGCTTCCTCACTTTGCCATGGTTGGAAGGCTTGGACGAACTCCTAGAGTCCTAGTCCATTTATTAAGGGTCTAATATTCAACTTGGTCCAACCAAGTGAGAGTTTGATGACCGAGATCTCATTCATACATACATCCATAATGCATTATAAACATTTGCATGCCATCACAGCAATACGATAAATAAACCATGCATTCACCATAAAAGCCACACGTAAAAATTAAAAGCCTAGTATGCCCCTGTTGGATGATCACAAGCCTGAATCCTATGCAACCCACTGAGCCCGCAGTAGATCTATGGTCAATCTAAGGTTGGCCCTATACTATTACATTTAATAATAGTAACCCATCAACACACTGACGGGCCTTGCCTCGTTCTCCGCCGGGCCTCCATGGAACTCCTTGGATTCTCCTTTCTGGGCCATCCTTCATCTCCATCATGGAAATAAATATAAAATACTTCCTCACCACTATACTACTCTTATTAAAAATTTAAAAAAAAGAAACCCCAACGATAACCCAGGGGGAGTACAATTGAAGGGAGATAGAAAGCCTTATTATTCCAAGGCAACCAAAAAAAGAGGAGGAGAAAAACAAATAAGGCACACAGGCCCAACATAAAATTAAAACCATACATTCGGTCTAGGGCTTATGATCATCCATTCTCAATAAACGCACATAATCCATGATATCCAATCATCAATTATGCACATAAGCCATGATATCCAATCATTTAATTTATAAAAGAATTAAGAAGACAAGGTATACATGTAAGCCTGGTGTGGCATTGGTAATCCTTTTCTTGCTAGAAAATTCTTTCCTCATTATTCAAAAATATTAAAATTTTGAGGTTCCAAACCAAACAAAATAAAACATTTTTCCAAATAATGTCTTCAAGAAAACAACAAAATAAATAAAATAATTTTCAAAAAATATTCCAAAAATAAAGAAACAAGAAAACCACCAGAACGGCCAAGGGCCACCACTACCGGCGGCGGCCTACCAGGCCCTGCCTGCCGCCTGCGCGCACAAGCGTGCTTGGCCATGCGCGCGCGCCCTAGCCGCACCACTGCGCGCACGGTCCTGCCTGCGCGCGCACTGGCCGTGCTGGCCGGGCGGCAGCGCACAGGCGTCCCTACCCTGCCGCGCAGCCCTCAGCGCGTGCACGCGCATCAGGCGCGCCTGCCAAGTGCGTGTGGGCAGGCTCCATTGCCTGCTTGTGCGCGCGCCTAGCGGCGCATCCCATGCGCACACGCGCGGCCTGACTGGCCGCTTGTTTGCCGATCGCGCACGCATGCAGGCACCTCTACCTGCGTGCGCGCGCACCTGGCAACACCTGCAGTTGTGCGCGCCTGGCCAGGCGGCGGGCGCACTGTGTGCGCAGTCAGCCATCGGCTTCCGCGTACATGTGTTTCTTGTTCTGTTTTATTATTTCTGCTCCGTTTTCCAAGAAACACCAAGAACTCATGCACTACCAACATGATAAACGACATGCTTGTAAACATAAAACAAGAATCACGTAAATCATTCTTTTACACGTTTTTCATGCTTTAATACACATAATACCCTATGCCTATACACCGAACTGGGCTCTGATACTACTGAAAGCCTATGGTAGGCGTGTGGATCTTCCCGGCAGGAATGCGAATGCGGAAGCGCAATATAAAATAAATTATGAAAATTTAAAGCATGCTCATACATAAATTGAAACAACACGTTCAAGGGGTGTTCCTTTGAACCTCCCGGGCATTCAGTGTATCTCATGACTAAATTAAAAGCAAGCAAATCATGGAGGCCATAGGGTGTAGAAATCGAAAAAACACCAAAACGAAATAACCTACCCGGTTGTCGTTTGTCTTCAAACTACTACTAGCGTTGTTCCTTGTTTTGCACCAAGATCTCGAATTTGAGACCCTCTAAATCGTACAGGCAATCCACCCACGAATTTTGATCCTCGTGCTAGCGAAAAACCAAGTGTACGTATTTAGAGAGGATGGATCGACCAGACGTTATGAATTAACGTGATCAATCCTCCTTAGATTCAATGTATGAAACAAAGAACCAAAATTCTTGTTCTTGGGAGAAGGGAGTGGACGAGCAAGAGGAGAGAGACACGAGTGGTGTGTGTGTGTGTGTGTTTTTCTTGAATTTCATCATCATTCTAAAGTATTAACCTAGGAGTATATATAGAGGAGGAATCCTATTCCTCTTCAAACTCCAACTTTAGAAGCTTGGTTTGACTAGGATTTTGACCTAGTCAAAGTCCTAGTCAAACTAGGCTTAGATTCATCAAATCAATCTTGGCCATTCATCTCTCATCTTTAATCTCAACCATCCATTTATTTTATGGAATATTTAAATCCCATTTAAATAATCCAACGGGATTTTAAATAAATTAAATAAATAATATTTATTTTAAGCCCACATAATTCATCCCAATAAATCTAATTTATTTATTTAGTTAATTCCTCATAATCCAATTTAAAGGAATCAACATCCCAAGAAAAAGAGAACCGATTAAATCCAATTTAAATCGTTCAACCTCTCTAAATTTAATTCCAAATTAAATACCTTTGATGCGTGCGGATTGTGTGTGACTCTTTAGGTTCACCCTCAACTCGACATGGCCGAATTCCCAACCATCCTATGACAGGAATTCATCCGTCACCTTGGGTGGCCGTCTAGCAATGGTCCATGGCACTAGAGACTAGGTGAATGTTTTATGGTGTGAATATTTAGGCTTTTCAGTACATCTATCCTTCCATCTACAATCTCACTACTTAGAATCTAGGCATGGAAATGTAGGTACCCATTTTCGACCTAAGCATTGCTTCTTCCACACTAAACGTCACAGGGGTCCTACCCTTTTGTTCAGTTACTGTGGCCACAAATTTATCAGGGACGAGTCTCATAGTAAAGTGAGATATCACTGTCAGCCTTCTAACAGAACATGGATCCTCTCTCGGGACTTACTGTCGCACTACACATCTTGACTGGACTAGATAGGGCTTATGACTACCGAGTGACTATGACTTTGTAGCCTCTCGCCATACCTAAGATACAGGCCTGGAGTGCAGGTGATTAAATCCCTCAAGTCCAAGGATCAATTTGTACTATCGGAACCGGGAATACAAGTCATACCTGACCGACCCTACTCAAGGTCTTTCATATGACGATTCCCACAAGTCACCTCAGTCAGCAACCACCTAGCTGGCTGACCCACTAATACTGCATGGACGAGTTTCGTCACTTGTCCATGAAACGTGACTACAGATGCTTAGTGCAAGTCTCAAATGGACTCTCGATGCCCTATCTCGAGATTCCTTGACTTGGAGTATTTCAGACCGATCTGGAGAAACTGATTTCATGAACCTACTATCTAATGCACAGTTCCAGTTTCTCGGAATGTGATTTCAGTCTGTGGGCTTTGCTTATGCAGTGAACAGTTAATATAATGCAGTAAAGTGAACACAGACAAAGTATAAGCCAAATGAATATTACTTTCTTATTCATCATAATTTATTAAAAGCATAGGTTACATAGCCCAATCAGATTGGCTTCACGGTCACCTATTCTAACATTCTTCGTCTTCACGTTGCGCTGTTCGAGAAGTTTATGCTCCATGTTGGCGTGCTACCGGAAGATCAACAAAAAGTTGTATACCATGAGGATCATGTAGGCCGTACGTTTGATTGTTCGTAGCAACTTTAAGGACAGGTATGTCTTCATCTGGTTGATACGCGATATTGGTCCATCGAGACTCGTCAGTTACTCTCCGAACCTTGGTTTTGCAAACGGCCATCTAATCCTCTTTATCTCTCTTCATGTTCGGGAACTCTATGTAGTAAACTTGTACTGCTTGTTGTGCCAGTATGAATGGTTCATCTTTTTGGTACAACTTTTTGAAATTAACATCAACGAGGTGATACCAAGGGTGTACCTTCATGCCTCTAATCAGATCGGCCCAACGACACTTGAACACGACATGCAAGTTCGGAATAAGTGGGTATGTCAACTGAATTATCTCTTCGAGTATCCCGTAGAAGTCATTGTCCGTGTCTGTGTACGATGAGCTCTTCACACACACCCCACAGTCCATTGTTGACTTGCCCACGTTGTGACGGACATGGACCCCAATAGTGATACTTAAGGAGCTCCTGATCTGTGTCATTCAATTTGGGATAAACCAACAAATTTAATTCGTACAGATACAAATTAATTACAGGACATTGGAACCAAATCAAGAATACAAAAAACATCAACTTACACGACGTTTGAACCAATCCTTGAAATCAGTTGCTACCAGTTGATCAATAAATGGATCTTCCGAATGGTGGCCACACCCATATAGTTTGTTCAGGAATTTCCTGATTGCAAATACATATTAATGAAAATGCACACTCACATGTCTAGATTTACCCATATATATGCATATACTTACTCGTAATATGGCGTGACTACTTCACAATTGCACAACACATACCTCTCCATTATATGTCGTTCTGGACCACTTAGCTATCTCTTCTTTGAGGCACCACTAGTTCGGCCAGGGTGATTAAAAATAAACCGTTGGATGTTGTCGTTGTTCGTTAGACCATCGTTTCGCTCGGGTCTGCTTCGTTTGCAAAGAACGTGCGGCTCAAAGTAGTGGGAAGTGAATAGTCTGATTTCCTCCACAATGTATACCTCCACAATTGACGTCTTGACGTGTGGTTTGTTCTTCACCTTCTTCTTCAAACTGTGAAGGAATCTATTCATACGAATATTTATTAACATACGGATGACAATAAAAGTGCAACAAATTAAATAAAATTTACAAAAAATAAATAAGAGTAGCCTCGTATGGCAGGTGAACAATGAGGTGCTCCATTTAGTCAAAGAAAGCTGGTGGAAAGATTTTCTCAAGGTTGCACATGATCACGGCTACATTGTCTTCCAACTCCTGTAGTTTGATGACATCAAGCGTAGTCGAGCATATATGCTAGAATAGCAAACCCACCTCTGTTAATGCGTTCGACACATGCTCAGGAAGCATCTCAAGGAAGACAATTGGGATCAACTTCTGCATAAATACATGACAGTCGTGGCTCTTCATGCCGTGCATCCTTAACTCCGTGAAATCGACGCAACGGGCAATCTTAGATGCATAACCATCAGGAAACCACAGACAACGAATCCAATCACATATCCTCCTCTTTTGCTCCTTCGTCAGGGTATACACCGCTTTAGGCATCGTGTTCAGTCTTGTTTCGTCCAACTCAAACTCTCGTCGATTGCATCTAGTTTTCAAGTCCTTGCGTGCATTCAGATTGCCTTTGTTTTTCACATCCATCTGGTGTTAAATATGTTTTCAAACACGTTTTTCTCAATGTGCATGACATCAAGGTTGTGTCGCGATACCATATCCTGGTGGGAGTGTCATAGGTTCTTCAACAGCAGGACTGAATTTTGCTACTCAATCGCGAATCTGCTCTCTAATTAGTCGCGGGCGTGCAACCTTCCTTTCCACTCGATTTCTAGGAAGGCTTTCTTATTCCTGCGGTAAGGATGGTCTGTGGGGAGAAATTGTCTGTGGCGGTCAAAGTAGCACGCCTTCCTACCGTGCTGCAGATGGAATGTCCGTGTGTCTTCCATACAAATTGGACACCCCAAAATACCAGTGGTACTCCATCCAGACACCATCCCATGAACAGGTAGGTCGTTCACGGTCCACATCAATGCCATGTGCATCATGAATACCTGGGTTGGTGGCATTGTCGTGCGTCAATACAACCACATGCCATAATTGCAAAAGCTCCTCGATCAACGACTCCAGATACACATCAATCAAACGCTTCGGATTTGTCGGGCCAGGGATCACCATCTTGAGGAACATATACTTAGACTTTATGCACATTCCCGGTGGGAGATTGTACGGTGTGAGTATAACGGACCAACATGAGTAAGTTTTACCATACTGCCCATGCAGCGCAAATCCGTCCGTGCACAGCCCCAGCTTTACATTATGGGGCTCCAATGCAAAGTCAGGATATATCTGGTTGAAATGCCTTTAAGCCTCTGCATCGGATGGATGACATATGGAACCCTCCTCCGTATAATGTATGGCATGCCACGTTATGTGCTTAGCAGTCACTGTCGAAACATACAACCTTTGCAGTCGGTTAGTAAGTGGCAGGTACCTAAGAATGATATACAGGGACTTCTAGCGGCGGGGGTCTCGCTGCCTGGTCGGCTTGTACCTAGCCTCTCCACAAAACTTGCAGTATTCCAAATCAATATCGTCCTTCCAGTACAACATGCAACCCTTTTTACACGCATCAATCTTCTCAACAGGTAAACCTAAGTCTCTAATCAATTTCTTCGTACTGTAGTAATCACGGGGGAAAGTGTGATCGCGGGGTATTATATAATCAACCCTCTGGAACATTTGATCATATGTGTGCTCGGATAAATTGCCCTCTGCCTTGATATTACCAAATTAGCAATCGACCCCAACTGAGATTGGGTACAACCGTTCCACAACGGCTGGTCGGCAGCGCGCACTACATTGAAAAAATAATCGGACAACCCTGACACATAATCATATGGCCCACCCCCATACTATGAACTAGGACTGGCATCAGTAGAACATGAGCTCGTACCATCATCAGGCACACCCTCGTGGTAAGAAAAAAAATAACCCGGGCCGGTTGGATTATAAACCATCTTCTGCGTCAAATCCATCTGTTGTTGATCACCCTAATGCGAACTACCCTCATCCTGAGTAGCTGGGGTTTGCTCCTCCTACGCTGGAGGGGCAGTGACAGTATCAAAGTACTCTGTACCCTCTCCTCGCCGTGAGAAGTCCAATTATAATATTCCGGCATAAACCTACGCCTATATAAGTCAAAATTGACCTCGTCAGGTGTTTTGAACCTTCCGTTTTTGCACCTCGCACATGGGCACCTAATCTTATCTCCGTCCATATATTGATGTTGAGATTAAGCCCACTCTATGAAAGTTTTAACACCATCCACAAACTTCGGCATAAGACCCGCCCTATTCGGGAGGTTCTTCTCATACATCCATTTTGTCAATTGCCTTAACATGATGAGAATAACATATACGCAGACATACATTTAGAATAACATATATATATATATATATTGTCAACCCATAGAAAGAATTAAACGAAATTTATTTTTAAAAAAAAGGTTCAAGTTGTTACCTGGTCAGGGCAACTTAATAGATCAACGGTAACCGAACAAGTGTATGTGAATGAATTGTGGTCGAGAGAGATTGAGAGTGTGTGTAGTGTACTAGAACAAAATAGATAAATTGAGAACAAAACATGCAACAAAATATATAGGAAGGATTTTGTACCGGCCTTTGCAACGGCCGGTCTGACAAAAATATAGCCCTTAAAATATAACCGTTAGAGACATAAATTATTGGAACGGCTTTTGTACCAATAAAATCTTCAAGACAAAGTCGTGGAATTGTAACGGCTTTTGTTTTACCATCTATTATTTGCACTTCGCAACGACTTTTATGTACATAACTTGTAACGGAATTCGTCCATTTCAATAGACAGTTACAAAATTAAGAGACCTGTATAAAAGCCGTATCTATTTTGTAACGGAAATTCATTTTGCAACAGCTTTTATTGCAGCTTGGGTCCATCCACTTACAGACCGTAACAATGTTACCAAGTCCATTCATTTTGCAACGGCTTATATTTTGTAACAGTGATACTCACACAATTAGGTTGTAATAGCTTTTGTAGCGGCTTTTCCTACGCTCTTGATATCAATTTCATTCATTTAACATTGTGACGTCAACAAATAGTTGTCATTACAAAGTTGTTGCAAAGGCCATTGATATTGTAACGGTTTTGTAGCTGTTACAAAAAACCCGTTACCAAATCCCGCATTTTTTGTAGTGATTTGTTGTTGTACAACTTTTATGCCATTAATATAAAAAACAATAGATGTAAAAATAAAGCATTCAGGATTATACTAAGAGATTCACTGAATAGTTGAATTTTCATAAGTAATTTCAATTTAATAATATTCGATTCTTATATCAACTTTTATTCTCTTTAGTAATCATGCTTTTTAAATTTTTAAGTTACTTTTATAAATTTATTTTTGGAAAAATATATTAATTCTTTTTTTTTTTACTAATTTCAACATAATTAGCTCATTTTTTATTTATTATTTTATTGTACTGAGTTTATTATCAAAATTTATTAATTTTCTAAATATGAAAATGTAATTGTACTAATGTGTTAGTATACAATTATTTTAAAATCTTATTTTAATTTTTATTGTGTTAATGTTTACTCACCATTTAACTTTCTTATTTTCGTAAGGGAAAATAGCATTTTTCGTCCTGTAAGTTAGGTCATTCCATTTTAATTTGGTCTGTTGGTTTTGGGATTCTCACTTTGGTCCCATAAGTATTAAAAGGTAGCACTTTTGGTCCCATAACACTTGTTTCTTGCATATTCAAAAGAAAATGACATGTGTCCTTTCAGTGCATAATAATACAAAGAGGACCAAATGTAACAACTTTTATGCACTTTTTAAATTATAAAAATAGTTATATTTGTTTCGTTAGAACCTAAGATTATGTCAATTAATTTACTTCACAATAAGATAAGATTTTAAATTAAATTATTTATATATTATAATTTACACTCTTCTTCAATGTCAATGTCTTTGAGAGGGAGGGGGAGGGATGTATGGTGTTTTTAGCGTATTAATATTAAAATAAAATCAATTAGTCAGAAGTCATCGCTCTTTTAAAAAATTTCAATAGCACTTCTAATTTAATCAAATTGATAATTTTTATTTGTAATCAAATTTTGATACTTATTCGTTAACATTATATATATATATATATATATCATAGATAGATAGATGTAAGTTTAGATTGATATTTTTATATTATTCATGTGTTGGTCATTTTCAATTTTAATGTTCTATAGTAAATTAAATTTTTTTTAATATAATTAAGATTTCTTATAGCAAAGTTATTGTGTTGAAATACTATTTGCATGTTTATTCTTTTAGTTGAATCTGTTATTCGTTCTCTGAGTTGTTTAGAGCAATTAGGATTATTAAATATTTTTGTTTTTTTTATAGAATTTTATTCTTTTATAATTAATTATTATTTATTATTAAAAGGAATACTTAAGTAAGGGTATAGTTGTACTTTCACAATGGGGAGCAAACACTTGTGGATTCAATATAAAAATATTGTTGAAGCTCCTTATCTTCGATTTTTTTTAGAAGAAATTCCATTTTAATAAAATTGATCATTTTTTATATGGTAGGTTTTATTATGCTTCTTATGCTATTGTTTAATTTGGTTATATTTTTTGTTATATTATGCCTGTATATTTAATATATATATATATATATATATATGTTTTCTTTTACTACTATTTTTAATGACATTGATATTTATTTTATTGACACTAAATGATTACAAACTAATTATTTATTGACTATTGTTATAAAAATGTAATCTAATTGGACCATAGTACCAATATTTGAATTGTAAGATCCTATAATGTATGTTAATTATATTTCAGTATCAAATTTTATATATTGTCAAAGTATTATTTACATGCTTTATTACCTTCTAAATTTTGAAAAAATATTGTATAAAATTTTATTTTTTGCCTTTATATTGCAAGTTTTAATTCTATACATTTTAGTTTGACATCTTGATCTTATTTTCATATGCACCTATTGGTATAATATATTTCTTATTCAATAAAATATTATGTTACAACTTAATTCTTTACGTCACATTTTTTGTTGTAATATTTTTATGCTATTAATTAATATAAAAAAAAATAGATGTAATAGTAAAGTATTCAGGATTATATAATACTAAAAGCATCAAGTATTAAGAGATTCACTCAATAGTTGAATTTTCATAAGAAATTTCGATTTAATAATATTAGATTCATATATCATTTTTATTTTGTAAACACATTTTGATATTTATTCATTATTTATATATATATATATATATATATTTAAGTTTAGATTAGTATTTTATGAATTATTCATGTGTTGTTTCTTTTAAATTTTAATGTGTCATAGTAAATTAAAACTTTGTTAATATAATTAAGATTTTTGCTCGCAAAGTAATTGTGTTGAAATAGTATTGGCATATTAATTTCTTTTAGTTGAATATGTTATTCATTTTTTAAGTAATTTAGAGCAATTAGGACTCTTTAAACATTTTTTTCTTTATAGAGTTTTATTTTTGAATAACTAATTTTTATTTATTATTAAAATGAGTACTTAAGTAAGGGTATAGTTGTCTTTTCACAATGGGGAACAAACACTTGTGGATTCATACTTTTATATATAGACTATAGTACAGATATATAATTTTTGAAGCTTAGTATCTTATGTACTATTCCGATGCTATTTGTTTTAAATTATATTGTGCCCTAGTAAATAATATTTTTAAAGTATTCGAATATCTTCTAACAAATTAATCACGTCGAAATATTATTAGCCGATTAATACTTAAAACATTGTATCAATTAGGCTTTCCATAAGCCTCAGCAAAAAATAGATTAGTTCATCCTAACTAGAACTAAAGCTAAGCAGAAAGTTGTAGAAAAACTCATGGAGTAGAAAATCGAGAGAAAACGGTTGTCACTCTGGTGCCGGATTAACTTCTCCACTTGGTCGCCGTCTTATTCCTTTGTTCCTAAACGTGGATCTTTGCGTTTCTTTTTGCTGAAAATTAAATTCCCCTCATCTCTCCATCTTCTCCTCCTTTTGTAATAAGTCCTAATTATGGTAGGAAGGAAAATGATTCTACCTACCATAGAACTCTTTTTCCTTCACTTATCCTTTCCTTACCAAACTTCTAGGGCTAATTACAAAGGAAATAGAAGTCTTCTCATATTGCTGGAAATTAGAATTAAGATCAGCACATCTGCGATTTTTGCCCAGCGCATGTCTGATAACCCGTTGGTCATGGGTTGGTTTTTGGCACTTCTGTCGGGTGAAATTCTAATAGTCTGTGGGTCACAGGCTAACTTGTATACGTTTATATAGAATCTTGGATTTTTCTCCATATTTAAGCCATTTATTTGCTTTTGTCTTTTGTCCACGAAAGCTCCTAAAATGTCGCAAATGCAACCAAGAACAAGCATCATATCAAGAGAAAATAAGGATATAACAACGAAATGTGCCATATAATTTCCTCTAATCAAGCTTTGTCTGTGAAATACAGTAATAACATATAATATAACACGACAAAGATGGCCAAAGAATAATTGTATTCATGATATTTAACATTACACTGAATAAGATTATTAACAGTAGATAACAAAACAGCCAACTAATTGGCTTTCTGGTCACCTACACTAATAGACAGGTGGGGGGCCCGGCGGTATTTGGCGAGGGTGGGTCAACGGGCCACGGAAGAGAGAAGAGAGCAGTGGAGGACGGAGAAGGAGAAGGGGGCGGCGCTCGTCGATGGCAGGGCAGGGGCGGCAGAAAAGAGAGAAGAGAAAAAAGGGGAAGTTCAATTGGGAATTAAATCCTAGTCCTAACCCATAACGAGAGGAGCTATTCAAAGGGCTGCTTAGGAGGCCGAAAATCATCACATAATTAGCTTCGATTTCCATGCTCCCTCTCTCAAAATAGCCTAGAAAATTAGCTTTCTCTAAACACACACACACACACCAAAGAGAGAGAGAGAGAGTGTGTGTGTGTTATTGGTTCTTGCCCTACTTCTCCAGAACCCTGCCTCGTGTCTTCATCTACCTAGCATCGTCCTTTCTAATCGGTGAAGGTGATTTCATCTTGGTAGTGTGAACTGGCTTTGGAGGGAGAACATATGTGCTCTTGCTATGAACGAAGATACAAGGCAATCCTTTTACTAGAATTGAAGGCGTCGTTCCTGTGGCTTGCTTCGGAAGGGGATCGTCCTTGAGGATGTTCAAATCCAAAATCCAATTTGATGCGGTGAAAATTCGGATTACTCAAGTACAGTAGGTGATGACTCTCCCTCCTTGTCGTTTTAGTTTATAGGGTATTTATAGAATACTTCGTGTTCACCCCATATTTGTTCGAGCCCATGCGTATCTTTCGAAGATATTATGTAATGATGCTTTGGGCGGTTGGGGGATTTGATTTTAGATTGTATGATATGCTCGTAGATTTTCTAATTCGAGCCCTACATGACTTCTAATTCTTTGCTGCTACGGGTTGTGGCCGCCTCGTGTGATATGGCCTCATAGATCTCTTTAAAACGAGGCTTCTGATTGCTACTGCCCTCATTTTATTTTTGCACATGACTTTGTCGAGTCGGTCTCGTACAGGTGGCTTGCCTCGTATGGAATAGGTTGCCTTGTACTTTCGTTCTTTTCGAGAATTAGGTGAGCTTCGGGTGCAGTTGGGAGACTCGTATCTGGGTACCCTCGTATATTTCAGAGAGTGCTTAATACGAGGGTTTTTCAGGGATTCCTTCATTTCACCACATCACTAGTCCCCCGGTTTCTTTTTTATTTTAAGGAAATAAAGAATAAGTTATTGGTTTTCAATGGAACCCTGAGGAGTTTATCCCTTCTAATGCTGCCACGATTGCCGAACTCGAATCGGTGGAAGCTCATAACTTCAAATTTTGCAGCTCTTGGGAAGAAGTCCGAGAGTAAGAGGAGCAGCTGAGAGAGATCGAACATTTGAAGAATTATTCTGCTTTCTTATGATGTTGAGGAGTCCTCTTTAAAATTTCAAGGTTGATGGTTTTGGTTGGGCGCGCGATATGGATCATTAGTAGACTTTGTAGACTTGTAGACTGTAGATTGTAGGTTGTAGACCTTTTTAGGCTTTATGGGCCCTTTAGGTGGCTGATCACTTTTACTTTTTTGTTCTTGTTTGGAAGGCCCTGAATGTTTAGGCCTATTTTTGTGGGGATTTTGGTTATCCCCTTTTTTGTTTTGGTCTCAAAGGAAATAAGGCTCATTTTGTGGGGTCCTAGTTAGCCCCTTTTTGTGTTAGTCGGGGGCCCTTAGACCTATTTTGTGGGGTCTTAGTTAGCCCCTTTCTGTATTAGTCTCGGGGCCCTTAGGCCTATTTTGTGGGATCCTAGTTAGCCCCTTTTTGCAGTGTCAGAGGCCCTTACCCTATTTTGTGGGTCCTAGTTAGCCCCTTTTTGTATTGCTCTCAGAGGCCTATTTTGTGGGGCCCTAGTTAGACCCTTTTAATTTTCGAACTTGCATGTTGTTGCGGGGTCTTTTGCTAGCACCCCCTTTTGATTTTGGGCCTGGTTTTTGGCCATCAGATTGCATCTTTTGTATTTTGTAATGGCGATCTTGAATGAAAGTCGTGTTTCTTTTCTCAGCCATACTTTTCGGGCTCATAGCTTTGTCGATCGCAATTTTGTCAATTCATATAAAGTAATGTCTTTTCAATCCGTAGATAGTCGTAAGTAGTGTCGTTTCATAATATGGAGAAATTTGAGAAAGTAGAAGAGGTTTTTGGATGCCCAATTCCTGATCTCTACTGTGCGATTCGTGTCGCTTCCAGTCATGATGAGTGTCGTATTAAGAGCCCATGAACATTCCATAAAAACTCAGAACGTAAGAGTTTGAAGAGGTTTAAATAAAATATTTCTTTATCCGTCAATCAAGCATATAAAACACATCCTCATTGTTTCAACAAACATTGGTGAACATGAAAATAAACCCCCAGATAGAGCTAGAGATAGGAAGAATAATTTTACAACCTAAGAAATGATTTTTAGATTTATGTTTTTGCTAAACCCTTATTAGTATTTATTTATTAACCCTATTTATTAGTTTTTAATCCTAGTCAGATGGGTAATTAACCTCAACTGGCTTGAGAGGGCTTGTAAAGTAAAAACTTAATTCTTAATAGAGCCATTACTCATTTTTCAAAATAACTCATTGAAAATCAACTTATGGGCTATTTTTATGTATTTCTAGCTTATGGGGAATTATACCATCATTCTATAGAGGGAGTAACTTATTGAATCGGGATTGATAATAAGATTGATATGTCCTTTCCCTCTAAGGAATGCCAACTATATAAACTAGTGTTCGAACCATAGTTTTCATATCAAGGATTCGTATTTTTTAGGTAAATGGTGGTGATTTTATTCTACAGGGGTCGTGTATTTTTGTTGTCGGGAATTGGAGGAGATCAAACGCCTTTATAGGGTAATCTCTAAACAATCTCTTGCAATGGATGAATCTATTAATCTTTACCTCCTTTGGTATGTTGAAGCTCTTTTAGTGAGCTCGTTTATTATGGATTTGGCTCGTTATTTTTCTTAGTTCGATCGTTATATCAACTCGTACATTTAATCTTTTCTTCCTTCTGTAATTTTACTTATTAAGGTATCCATGAGTTGTATCCATATGCAAGACATTACATTCTCATTCTACTTATTAAATTACTCATATTTGATTCCATATATGAACTTATGTGATGACTCAATTTAGAATCTTTTTCTTTTATTTTTTATAACAGTGATTTAAATTATGACGGTCTTAATTAGCAGAATATTCTTTCGAGTTAATTCCAAATAACGTTTAATTTTTCTTTGAAAATATTTAACATATTTAAATGATGTATATTTCCCTCATTGATTTTTAACACACAATTTTACTTGTTAAGAAAATCTTTTTTATAGTTTTGTGACACCCCGTGTCTATTATATTAAATATTACATATTGTCTTTAACAAAATAATTTATTATCACCCATGAGATTTATTCTTCTTCACTCTCTTTTTTGCTCAAGGCTTACTCACAAAAAGTTTATTTGAGTTAATTTAGATTAACTTATATAAAGTTGGAAACTTAAGGATTGAATTGCAATTTTTACCAAAAATTAATAAAAAGAAATGAAATGACGCACGATATAGGGAGCATAACATGTGTCCTTGATGCCTAACACTACTTTGGTTTACAATGTGCCACCACACACACCATTGTCATTTCGGTCTTACAATATGGGAACAATTGCAATATTAATCCCATATTCATAAATTTCTGAAGGCTTAATTTCAAATTTGGTCCCCTAAATTAGTCACTAAATCAACTTTTCTTTTTCTTTATCTTTGGTTCAAATTAATTAGGATTTTGCATTTTTAGCCTCAATTAGCTCGAGCATAATATATATATATATATAAAGACGGAGAGAGAATATTACCTCAAATGTATTTAGAGGTTCACTCCTCCCAAGTTGGTACGAGAAAACCTTCTTCTCCGTTCTTTTTCTTTTCTTTCCCTCTGCCATGTTACTGTAATCATTGTGTTTATGGGTGAGTTTGTAGATTTTGATGAAGCTGGTGTAGGCGTCGATGATGGCGGTGTCGGCGTGGGTCGCAAGGACAGAAGGGAGACAACGAGCGGTAGTTCATGCGTGAGGAGGGGTTGTCGATCACCGGAGCCTTTACCAAAATGGATGGGTGACGGCTCAAAATGATCGTTGTGAGGAGAGGAGTCGAATGGTGCTGGTCCGCTGGCGTGGGTTGTAAGGAAGCAGTGAACGAAGCAAAAAATAGAAGTAGATCTAAAAGCGCGACTGGCGGTTGACGGGCGAGTGCAGACATGTGAGGTGTCGAACGAGGGCACGCCCAACAATAGCGTATAGATCGGCGAACGACTGTCCGGTTGGCGGTGCATGTGGCCTCAGACGCGCTGGAAAATATCCGCAGGACAACGGCGGCAGAGAAATCGAACCCAGCAATTTCGATTTGGCAACAACAGTTTATCACGACGGAGCTGTAGCCTCTTGCCTCTTCTTGCAACTAAGTAATAACAGAATTTGGGTCCTGATTAGCAAGATTTCTCATACTCAAGAGAAAAATTCGAGGTTCTCACAGACGACGCCTATTTGATGCGGTAAAAATTTGGATTACTCAAGTGAAGTAGGTGATGAATCTCCCTCCTTGTCATTCTAGTTTATGGGGTATTTATAGGAATACTTTGTGCTGCTACCCCGTATTTGTTCGAGCCCACGCATATCTTTCGAAGATATTATGTAATGATGCTTTGGGTGGTTAGAGGATTTGATTGTAGATTGTATGGCATGCTCGTAGATTTTCTAATTTGAGGCCTACGTGACTTTTTATTCTTTGCTGCTACGGGTTGTGGCCGCCTCGTATGATAGCCTCGTACTTCTTTGGTCTTGTAGATCTCTTTAGTACAAGGCTTCTGATTGCTACTGCCCTAATTTTATTTTGCACATTTCTTTGTCGAGTCGGTCTCGTACAGGTGGGTTGCCTCGTATGGAATAGGTTTCCTCGCACTGTGGTTCTTTTCGAGAATCAAGTAAGCTTCGAGTGCAATTGGGAGACTCGTATCTGAGTACCCTCGTATATTTGGGAGAGTGCTTAATACGAGGGGTTTTCAGGAATCCCTTCGTATCAACACATCACAATTCAATTGACTTCTTTATATGCATAAGACCATGTCATAGTAGCAACGAGATGCACGATTAGATCCCATTATTTTTTTCGTCGTGTTTAGCATTCGGGACTTATACGAAACTTGCAGAACGAAAGTGAACTGACATTCTCGAAGACAATGAATAACACCATAGAAACATATTACGGTAGCATTTCATAAAAAAGATTTAAGAGAGAAAAGAAAAAAAAAAAAAAAGATGTTGTACCAACAGCCCTTTGAATATAACACATGGGCAACTAATTACCACAACAATTGGTAAAATACAAAACAACACATGGGCAACTAATTACCACAACAATTGGTAAAATACAAAACTACGTCACATTGACCTTAGAGAGAGCAATACGACAATGATGCTCGCCAAACGGCACTGTTTCCCCATTTGGAGTAGGAAAAAAATGTAAAATACTTTTTGGTTCAACAAAAAATCACTGTAGTGGACGGACATCTTTATAAGGATCCAAACAATAAAACAACTCGCGCATCACACCAGTATAGAAACGAGAGAGCAATACGACAATGCATGCTCACCAAATCCCGCCTTTTCACCGTTTGTAGTAGGAAAAAAAATGTAAAACCCTTTTTGGTTCGACAGAAAATTATTGTAGTGGACGAACAACGTCATAAAATTTCAAACAATAAAACAATTACGCATACATAAAAATAACGTCGTGTCATCATAATGCAAACCAAAAGGAAATATAAAATTTGGACCAAAATTGGTACTATAGCAACTAACTCGATATTTATAATTACCAATAATAGTAAAATGTACGCATTGAATTTGCAAAGGATTATATAAAGAAAACATCAGGGTACTAGAATTTCGTCTAAAAAGGAGGGCACCCCTGCAAATATCGTATAAATATGAGTTCACCTAGGTATTCTCCTTGATCCTGATTCCCGTTCCTGCTATGCCAGTCTCTGTCCCTCGACATTGAATCAGCTGCCTTGACCATTCAGTTCTCGTACTAATGAGTCGTTTAGAAGAGGGAGAGACTGAAAGGTGTCTTAAGAATGGAGAGTCAGCGCCCAGTTCAAATGTGGATGTGCAGTCCGAAGCTGCTAACGTCTCCGCAGGCAAATCATTTTTTAAGCAAAATCTAGTGGAACAAGTATATTTCCTTGCCTTCCGTTTTATTTTTTCATTTCAAATTAGTTTCGCTTTTGTTTCATTTACATATTGGGTTTGAGGGAAGGGATTGTTTCGTGCTTGCGGCGCAGTGTGCTACTTGTTTACTGTGATGGGGGTTTAATGAAGCAGAAAAACGCCAAGAGGAAGAGTGATATGACTGTAGAAGAAATGTACAACAGCCATTATGGTTTTGAAGATGACGAGGATGACAGTGACTGGGAGCCCTCTGCTCTACCGGACCATAATGTTGTCGAGATCCCGAAGTGGTTTTGCCTCAATTGCACTATGGTTAACATTGGCGATGACTTCCATTGCGATGTAGGCACGCGTTTACTTCTAAATATACTTACTTCTATTTTAGGAATTTCATTTCAGATTTTCCCTCTTAGTTATAAGCAGCTGTACTTTTGCCTCAGGTATGTGGTGAACATAGGGAATCTGGAATCCTAAAGCGGGGCCATTTGGCTTCTCCCTTTTGTGGAGCAGAAGAGTTCACTGAAGATGATGCACATGCAGCTGATGGATTCCAAGGTTTGAGTTTATTCGGCTGATGGCTTTTGTGTAATCCTCTATCATAGTGTTTTGTTGTGTATGCCTTCAAACTTCTTAGTGTTGTTTCCAGTGATGAAAAACAGATGGTCTAGATTTATTAAATTGGCATACCCAACAAAATGTGATGCAAAGGGACGCAAAAAAAGAAAAAGAAGTGCAAAATAAGGCTCATTCCCAATATTTTCGAGATGTGCGAAGTTGAGATTGTTGCTTGAGAGACTGATAGTGCAAAGAGTTTATGCAGAAATACAACTCCTGCTTGTTACATTGACATTTGAAACTGCAAATAGCTAGCTGAATGAATTTTCTCATTTACATCCTAATCTGTATCTTTTAAGACTGCTTTCGTGATGCACATAGTAACCTATTACTATCTGCATGCCATCTCTTCCCAGAATAAGATTTTTGACACATATTAGGGATCTCAAGACCATTATCTTCTGCCATCGTGGTCCCAAAGTTTAAGTTTTGATTCATGGAGGTTTGAGGGAGAGACAAAGGAACATTTTCCTATACTTATGTATATCTTTTATATTCCTTTAATTTGCAAAAGAATATAAACGTTAAGAGAAAATTAAGGGAAGACAGACTTTTTGCCTTTGACGTTATTCATTCGTGATTGTGAGGTTCCTTCAATCACTTTAGTTCTTTAGATCTCTTCTTGGCCCAATACGGGTGGAAAAGAAAAGTGCTTCGAGCGCACGTCATTCTTTTCCCATCATGAAGGTGCATATGACTACCCCATATCTCCAAACCTACTTCAATTTACTTACCTCAACCAAGCCTTGGTTAAATTAATACAGGTCACATTTCTGGAATGTCATGCACTAATTGTAATAAACTATACATAGAGATTTCTGATTTCGACATGGGTTGGCAAGAGGATTAGACTGACTTATGAGTTGGTACAATAAACCTTCTTTCACTTGGTTAATCATTTTTACACAAGTACAAATGTGAAGAAGTAGCTTGGCGATGCCTATTGTGCCTGAATCTTGCTTGTGGGCCCCTGGGCTGGTGTTACTAGATTGTGGTAAGAATCATGTAAAGAAAAGGACTTTTCCACAATATGAAGGATTGGGAAGCTACTTTCTGGGGAGCAGGCAGTTGTGCTTCTAATTTGCTGCCTTACAGGCTACCTCGAATATATACTTATGCCGAAGGGAAAAGAGTGAATTGAAGAGTTAGTTTTGCTCTAAGTTGATTATATTTAATACTGACATAAACAATACTTCATATTGTTGCATACCCACTCTTACGCTAATAATTTTATTGGCAGAAAGGAAGTAAACCTTTTCTCTTCATTAGCATTTATCTTATTTTCCATGGTAGCCACTTCATTTTTTTATTTCTACCTTGCCCTGAGATTGTTAAAATTTTCATATGCATGTCTTAGTTAAAATGTCTTAAATGCATGTCATCTATTATTTTATCACTTCCATAGCTTATACATTGAAATCATTACCCTCTTCTTTAGTGGTTCAAATAATTTAGCCTATCTTTTCCTTGAATATGTACAGGTCCTAGCTTACAAAATTTTACATCAGACAATGCTACTGCCATAGGATTCGATGAGAGAATGCTGCTTCATGAAGAAGTACGGTAGTTCTGACCAACATTTACTTAGCAGTTGTCTTTCACATTACCCAATATCTTTTAAGTTTTACCTTTATCTACCAGCAATTGGGATAGAAATTAAATAATTTGCCTTAACCACTCCCCCCCATTCTGATCTAAATGCATTTAATTGATTTGACACTAGTTTTGTATCTATGTGTTCTGGTCATTTAGTAATTTTTTTTTTCAACTATTATGGAGGACTAATCTCATATGAAGATGGTTCCATTTCATTGATATTATTCAATTTCCCTGGGGTGCATAGTTAATTAGATAGTTCAGAAGTTCCTGGTTACTTTTTGTCAGAGCTAAGCTACTTTCTGTTGTTTCTTTGGCTGGAAAGGTTGTAACAAAGTCTCATCCCATCCAGAAAAGACCAGACCGTATTCGAGCCATTGCTGCTAGCCTTGCAGCTGCAGGTTTGTGTGACAGTTTCTCCTATCTACAGTTAAACCATCATCCATCCTAACACAGAAGAGCAATGCACTTGCATATATGTTGCTGCAATTGTTGTAATATTAACATGCATCTCTTATTCATTTCTTTTGGCAAGTGAGTGACACGAAACTGGGGCGTCTTCTTAAAACATGTTAGGTATATTTCCAGGAAGGTGCTATCCAATCTCAGCAAGAGAAATTACACGAGAAGAGCTCCTGATGGTAAGATAACTAGACCAAATGCTGTTTTAGTGAAGTTAATTCTGTCAGAATCATATTCAATATTCTGTGATTCCGTAATGGTATGCTTAAAGTTTCTCACTTTAACTTTCTGAATTCACGTAAAATTCATCTGTTTCCAAATTCTTCCTGAAATCATGTTTACTTTTGAACTGAAAAGTTTGAAAATTTAAAATAGTGATTTTTTGTCTGTTTGGAACAGATATTATGGCTCTTCCAATAATATATATTTCCTTTTTGAGATCTTAGGTCCACTCTGTCGAGAATATTGAAGCTGTTGAACTTACAAGCCATGTTCTTTCTAGGTATGTCAAACTGTTCAATGTTTCCCTTCCCATGCCTCACCAGAAACCCTTTATAGACTAATTGTTTTCTATAGTCCAGGTTTTGTTGTATGCTGCTTCGTCTTTGATGTATGCTGCTTTATCCATAATGGTCTGCATAGACCATGTGTGATACGCTTGACATGACATGTATTGTAGATAAAGATGTCATTATGCTTATATGTCTCATGAGTCATGAACCGTTAGTCCGTTACCATCATCTCAAACCTTTTCATGGTAAAATGAAATCAAGTCTATTTTATCTATGTTTGCAGCTATTTCACACCTGATACATATGCGAATCAATATTCAGCACGTGCTGCCAGGCTTGCTGCAGGTTTATGTTTTGATCTTGCTGCAGCTATATGTTCTGGAAGTGCCAAAAATGGTTTTGCTTTGGTAAGTAAACAATATAAGTATTTAAGGATTTTCTTTTGAGCATTGGTTTGAGGTAGACAAAATCTATCATAATAGGTGGGTAGAAGAATATTTATGAACTCATTCTTCCCCTCCATCTCCAATGAGTCAGGTTCGTCCTCCTGGTCATCATGCTGGTGTAAGACAGGCCATGGGTTTGCCTTCACAACAATGCAGCCGTTGCTGCATCAGCAGCCCAGATTGCAGGAGCTAAGAAGGTCTTGATCATTGACTGGGTAAGTACTTCAACTTTCCTGTGTGAAATATCTTCATAAATTGAGATTTTCCTTACTATTTATTGTTACATATTACTCTCAGGATGTACATCATGGCAATGGCACACAAGAAATATTTTGAGAAGAATAAATCGGTGCGCTCTCATTGTGATCTTTTTGTCTTGGTTGATGCCTTTCCAAAATTCTGAATTCAATTAGGTATATTAGTAGCTGAAGCGAAGATGCATGATTGAACTCAGAATCTCATGGAGTGACAAACTTTGACCATATTAATTTCTTGCCTGGTTTATGGGTTTTTAGTATTATCCCGTAAGTTTTAGTCAATCATACTTCAGACTGTTTTTGGCTTGCAGGAGTCTAGCTTAGACTTATTTGAAGTGCTATAGTTCTATTTGGACTCCACGTGAGCATTTAAATCAATGATATCTTACACCGGAATAGAGAAATTTTATTAGGACAGATGTATATTGGCACCAATGTTGGTACATTCTGTCCTATTCAAGAACTATAGCCAGTACACACTCCTTCCTGAATCTGGCCCATGGATGGATTTAGTGGGTGGGTTGGGGGGGGGAGGCAGGCGGGCGAAATGGGAACTCTGGGCACCCGAGAAATTGGTAAATCCTGTTAACTGCAAATAGAGTTTGCATGCTTCAATTGGTTGGCCTTTCCAAAAATTCAAATGCAATTACTCCCTCAGCTCGAACTATCAGCCAAAGTAGTAGTGAATACTCTGGTGGTCTGAAAGAAAATAGTTTTAGCATGAAGTTGTTAACACGACGTGATCTGAAAGAATCTCTGGGGGGAGGCAGGCTGGCGAATGAGGAATCTGGGCACCCGAGAAATTGGTAAATCCTGTTAACCGCAAATAGAGTTTGCATGCTTCAATTGGTTGGACTTTCCAAAAATTCGAGGGCAATTACTCCCCCAGCTCGAACTATCTGCCAAACTAGTAGTGAATACTCTGGTGTCTGCAAGAAAATAGTTTTAACACGAAGTTGTTCACTGAAAAACATGGTATTAATGGATACATGATGTCTTCATTGCTTACACATAGAAGAATTGCAAAAAGAGAATCTAAATACATATCTGTTTATAGGAATGAAAGAATATTGTACCACCTTAGTAGATATTTGTTCTGGATTTGTTGAAATGTGTTGAAGTCTGTATGAACATTGCTGAAAGCAAATTCTTGGTAACTTTTTCTATCTTGCACATGAATATTATTAAAATAGATTAAATTTCTATAGTTGTAAAGTTTCATTAACCACAGCAGAGTCCCCACCAAAGGTTTGCACGTACAAAGTTTCGAGGTCTCTGATTGCCAGTGTGGTGTTAGTTTAATGAACATGGTATGCTGATGGTGGTATAAGTAGAAAGAGGAGTTCGCGGAATCACCAGAATCAGCAATGTCTATACCAATTGACAAGAAAAAGAAAAGGTTTATTTCCTTAGTGAGAATATAAAATATCTTAAGAATCAGATAGGGTGGTCTTTTAAGAATGTTGAGGGGTCTCTTCTCATCCAACTGTTGTATAAACCTGCCTGTGAAAGAATTTGGATTTAACCAATTAGCTCGATCTCCTGAGGCTAATCCACCCCAACCAAATAAGGCAACAGATGCCCATTAAGTGGTGTTGTGATTCCGATGGAAGTAATTCATTTTGGACGTCTAGGAACTCTTTTCAGCTCTTTTGAATATAGTCATTGTCCCATAGAGATCATCAGTTTGAACAGTCTGCTTTAATTAGTTATGTTAGCTGTAAAGTGCTCTAGGCTTAGGGTCAGATTTCCAGGAACCTTGACTTGTCTTAAATTAGGATCGCTATTGTTATTTGAGTTTTGTTTGAAGTCTTCAGTCATAGAGCATTGGAGTCAGAATTAATTAATAATTTGTTTTTCCTAGTTAAGGTTCCCAGTCCTTTTGCTTGTAGGATAAATTCTACAATGTCTATATACTTTCAATCTTCTTATTTCTGTGAGGTTGACTGTTGATCATTGCTGAGAATTGATATGGCGTTTCATGTTGAATTGATTCATTGTTTGTGAGGGTAGAACTCATATACTATCTTCTTTCTTTTTCATTTTTGGTTTCTTATCTTCTTCCTTTCTTATTTTACCTTGTTTCTTCTTTAATACTGTTCCAGGATTCTAATAAACTTTTTTAATCATGATTTCAATATGCTATAAAGCCCAATCCCATATTGCGGTCAAACTAAAGCAGCCTAACATCAAAACTTACTCTCGCCTGACAGTTCGCAGCAGTAAAACAAATACAGCTTGGGTTTCCTATGCCATTATGATGCCAAATACTCAAATGTTGCTTCTTTGCAATAACTATGTCATAGCAGTAAAACAAATACAGCCTAGGTTTCGTGTGCCATTATGATGCTAAATACTCAAATATTGCCTATTTTTAAGAACTATGTCATAAGTAATGAGCATTTGCATTATTTTTTCTGTTTAAATTTATGTAATGCTTCTAGTTCGTATGTCGTACAGAAATTTTTAAGTTTGATAATTTAAATAATTGTGTAGGTTTTGTATGTATCTTTGCATAGACACGAGGGTGGAAAGTTTTATCCGGGTACAGGATCTGCTTATGAGGTAGTTTACCTGTCTTTCAGATTTTGAGCCTGTTTGTATTCCATGTTTATATAAATGTATAATGTTAGGGATGGCAGCATGGCGGGTATTGGGTGGTTTTGGCAAAACTGAGATCCACCCCTTCTTACTCTTTACTAATGGCAGACCCGATATGACTTGCATCTTCTCTGAGCCAAGCCCAGTGGATCCAACTTGCTAGTTGGACCTGTGTCTACAAATTCCTTTCAATCTATAATAATAATCCAAATCTTTCAAAGTAAAACCTGAATTAATATTAGGAGCTCTTTCAGAAGTCAGTCAGTGGTTCTTGCTTCACCATCCCTAAGGAACAGTTTCTAGTATCAAAGAACAAACATCATTCACTCTATTTAATGTTTGGAGAAAGACACAGCCATGGTTGCACAGGAAATACTCTTTTCTAGACCGCAGAGAATTCTTGTGTTCGAGTCATTGCTACTCTGAGAACTTTAAGAAGAAAACTGAGTTAAGCTCCTGGAGAATCGATCGCCTTGAGACCATCCATTACCCTATCAGGGGCTGGTTTAGCAACACCTCATAACCAGTCCTGACCACAGCCAGATCTCAAAAACCAAAAGCTGTAGCCTGCAGCTTGCCTCATAAACTGTTTAGCTGGGTGAGGGGTTTCCTGATGGGGGGCCCATTGCTATCCCTGTTTGATCTTGTTTCTGCCCATCTGGCAAGTGTCCTCAGTAGCACAGCATCTAGCCCAAATATCTCGCTATCCTAATTTCTTATTACATATTTCTGCTTGATGTGTCAATTTCTAGTCAGTTGTATGCTGAAGTTATTTGATCACACTATACATCCTGGAGGTCAACAGCAACAAAAGAAGGAAATCTTTCTGCAATTAACACTGAGAAAGCATTTTAGCCACCAGTAGATATTCTTCACATTCCTAATCTTCACCTTGTGTGTATGATAAAAGGAGTTGAAGTGTTCTATCAAATTCTCATCCTGGTTCAAGCTCATTGTCATCTAGTGCTCTGTGCTTTGGTTTCTTAAGAATACGCTATCCCACTGGATCTTGCTTTAGCTAAGAGACAAGAAAGAGCTTGTGGCAAAACTTTGATTCATGTTTCACCATATTCTTGATACTAGCTCCTACTACATGGGAAGGGAAGTGAGAATTATCTATGTTGCTTGAAAATGTGAAAATTGGCCTGAAAAATGATTAAGTAGGATTATCTAAAAGTTGTTATGATTGCATGAATCCTGAATCTCAACAACCTTATCCAAGCAAATATTTGACTCCTTCGAGTAAGTAATAGATAACTATATTTGCCTAATTATGAAACAAAAATGTATTCAATTTCATGTTGGCAAAATGGAGTGCAATCAGCTGTGTATGTGTGCATGAATATGGACTTGGCTAGTATCAAATTCTTTACGTTAAACGTATTTAGGCACTTGGCTATATCTAGGTCTCTGCTTTTCTGTACTTTTCTTCAACACTTATTGTATTTTCTTATCCTTGAGCAATCGAGACATTTCTAATCTACTTCTACAGATTGGCACAATGGGTGCAGAAGGATATTGTGTAAATGTTCCATGGAGTTGCGGAGGAGTTGGTGACAACGACTATGTTTTTGCATTTCAGCAAGTTGTGCTTCCTATAGGTCATACAGTTTATACCCCTTTCATAGTTATAAATAGTCTGCCCAATGATCCTGTTTACACTGTTGGACCTTTCTGTATTATGTTGAATCGTTCCCAGGCTTGACCAAATCAAATTTGCATAAATCCTTTGCTTTGATCCGATGAAGGGAGTAGCTCTGATTTGGTGGTCAGTTTTCAGAGGGCTTTTTGCCCCTTAAGAATTGGTGTTTTTGGGAAAGAAATGAAAATGAGCTTTTGTGGTGGTCCCAATTTGTGGAGTATGAAAGAAACAAAATAATTAAAGAAACCGTGGGAGAATTTGTTTCATTTTCATTTCCATTTCCAATTTTTAATTTTTAAGTGGAATCACGTGTTTTGTTTTTAGATGGATGATTAGTGGAAACAGGGATGCGTTTTGATTAGGGGATGGGTGGTATTTCTTTTTTTTAAGTGGTCAAGCATTGTATTTCTTATGGGTGAATTACAATGACCTCCTTTGAGGTTTGCCATAATTATTGATACCCCCTCATTTGTTCAAAAATTACAAATACCCCTCTAAGGTTTGTAACCATCTAACAAATAACCCATTTCCATCCATTTTTATGATTGAATTGACCAAAATGCCCTTATGCAAACTGAATTATTTTTTAAAATTTTGGGATTTTTTTTGACTAAAATCCGTAGGTAGAGGTATCTTACGTTTTTTATACAGAGGAGCAATACTGTAATTTTCCTTGACTGATTTTTCTACAATTAAAAAAAAATCAAGGTTAAAATGGACAATTCCATGCGTTTGGTTAAAAATTACAAACCTCAAGGGGGTATTTGTAATTTTTCAAAAAGCGAGGGGTATCCGGAATTATGCCAAACCTCAGTGGAGGTCATTGTAATTCACCCTATTTTTTATTGTTTTAGGGTTGTGTAGTGTCATGTAATGCATTATTAAATGTATATGTGATTTCATTAAGTTGATGATTGCTGTATATAATTATGTATTTATGCATGTGTACATGTGCCTGTACATAGAAAAAGTAGTGAATATGGTCAGAAGATGTTGAAACTTTTTCAGCTGAAAATACATAAAAACAAACATATTTCTCATTTTTAAGCAGATGGAAATTGAAAAGTAAAAATGAAAATGAAAACAAACAAGTCCACATGTGTGATCTAATGAAGGGTGTGCAGTCAGGGTAGTAATTTCATATCAGGTGGACGAACACGGCATTGAGGAGGAGTGCTATATTATTTTCTTTACCTTTTTGAGTTTTTTGGGTTTTCCTCTCTTCTCTATCTTACATTCCGGGAAAAGATTGAAGGTTTTGTGGTTCTGATGATGGCTGCACATTGGTCTTAGTGCTGAGGAAGTGGTGTTCTGGTGTTGATGGAGGTAGTTCGGCGAGTGGGTTGGTGGTGGATCTTAAGAAATGCAAATTCATGTCTATAGCTATGAAACATGGTGGTGGTGGTGGTACGAGTGGGTGAGTGGTGTGGTGATGATGGCAAACTTTGGATTTCGAAAAGAAACTATAGTGAAGCTGTTATTGCTACCCCCAAGGTACGAAGGTGGAACTGGTGGGGTCTCATTCCGATAGTATTGATGATAGTAGATGTGGTAGCTGGTGGAGCTGCTGCTAGTGCAGCAGCTCAACAATTTGTAAGTTGTGGACAACTATTCGGTGAATCTCATAAAAGGACTTACATTCAGTGGTTTCCAGGAAATTTTCTCATGGAAATTGAGAAAAGTTAACCAAACTACTTCTACATATGGCTCTACTGTGCAAATCTCTCTCAAATACTTCTCTCAAGAACCAATTGAAGAGGGGGTCCTTATTTATCTTTTTATCTGGTCCTTGATGAGTATATCTGTGCTGGAGGTGAGAAGAGATGAATCTGCTGCAGGAGGATTTATTTCGAACTTGAAATCATTGTGATGTTTTTATGCATTCTAAGTTGCTGATGGTTGCCAAGACTAAGAATTCTGGTTCTGTTGTAGTCCCTACATGTTGCAAAACATGTGTTATTCTGAAGGTGTCGTTAGCCTAATGTAGATGAGAGTATTGGCTATGTTTGGACTTGTGTTTTTGGGTGGTTTTCAGAATGTTCTTGAAACTGAGGGTTTGGGAAATGGATCAGGAAATGTGATGTATGTTTGGTTTTGTTTTGAGCAGACATTGTCTGTTCATGTAAGTTCTTTTCCTGGTTAGTGGTGCAACATCCACTTTTTTATTGTGAGATACTATTATATTAGTGTGATGATGGAAGATGTAAGTGTATATATTTTACTTGATGTATAAAGATGCATACAAAAATAACAGTAGTTGGTGTATATATATGTATAACAATGATTAGGGATTTTAATACTATTTTTGGCAAAGATGTTTGAAAAGTGTAAATATGTTTGGTTTTGTTTTTGGGATGCAAATTTTGTTTTGGGAAAAACCAAACATGTTGAGTGACTGTCTTTTTTGTTGCATGTACCTTGGAGTGGTAGTTAACATGCATAATTGCATGCTCTCGATGATTAACTTGTATTTGCTGATGTCATAAGTTGTCATCTTATGCAGCTTCTGAGTTCAACCCAGATTTTACGATAATCTCTGCTGGATTTGATGCTGCAAGGGGTGACCCACTTGGCTGCTGTGATGTATAGAATTATCTTTCGATTTAAATTCTTATTCTTTTAATTATTTTTGTGTATAGTCATATCTACAATTTAAGCTATTAGGTTCCTTTAGGTTTGGAAGTGGTAGTATTGTCAGCTAGTTTCATTGTTGTTATTGTTGCATATCTCACTGCATTTTCTATTGTTTCACTTATTTCCCCGTCTTTTTTTTTTCCTTCTTTTAGGTTACTCCTAGCGGCTATGCACAGATGACCCATATGTGCAGAGCTCTATCTGGTGGAAAGCTACTGGTTATCCTTGAGGGGGGGTTTGTTGCTTTTCCTGCTACTTTGTCTCAATTTAAATCATTCTTTTTTGTCATGTGTTCCAACATCCTTTTTTTTTTTTTTCCTTGGTTCTTTTTGATTACTTTTTTATATCATCTTTATGTTTGACTTTGAATTATTCTTATTCAGGAATATCCTTTTTCTTCTTATGGTTGCTCATAAAATTCCTATCCTTATCAGGTATAATCTTCGATCAATATCATCCTCCGCTACAGCAGTTATTAAGGTAATATTTATTTGTCAAGAGATATCTGTTTGGTGCTAATTTCTTGAGACCGTAAGAATTGTGTATCTACTCTCTATTTATGTCATCAGTAGCCTATCAGTCTTCCCGATCTAAGCTGGTTGAGTTGCTGACAACTTTGTATAAGTATGCCGTAACTCGCTTTTTCCAGGGATACCACCACACTGGCCATTCACGTTCCTTCCATCTGTCTCTGAATCTTTTTGTTCTTTCCCTATAAGATTAGAATTTCACACATTGTCAATTGGCTATCAGGTGCTGGGGCCTATTAGTGCTTATTGTGAATGTAGTGAATGATCATCTTTTGTCCTTTTGTAAGGCTGTTGAGAGAGTCATCTGGACATGTAGTGATTTGGTCCCACATTTATTTAACATAATCATTGTGTTTGTGATTTGGGGAACGTTTTATACAAAGTCGTATTGTTATAATTGGCCTTTTGGTTGGTGTTGTGTTGTAAAAAATACTAACTGAAAAATGGTGTATGCAAATTCCTTGTATATAAAAACATCTGATGTATGACCTGTTGAGCCTATGACTGGCTAAATTGGCATCCTGTTACGTAGATGGAATTGTTTAAATGCAACCCAAAATATCATCTTTCCTTTTCCTAGATAGATATTATGTTTGTTTTTGCTCTCTATAACTTAGCCTAAGTTGGTTAAGCTCAACGTGTTGAGTGTTATCAAATTCTTCCCCAAACTTCTGCTCTAGGCCAATTAGGTTGGTCTAATGTTTTGTTTTTAATTTTATGAAGTTACTAGGTTGAAGTTTTGTCCTTTTCCTTATACAACTTGTTAGACATACTGAACCTATGGGATTTAGAGTGGTACGGTAAAGGGAAAACAGATTTCTTGTTCGTTAGTGTAGGAGTTTGTCCTGTTTCCCTTTCGGTCTTGTATTGGACAAAATTTATCACTGCAAGATTGCCAAATATTATTTATTGTTTGTCCATTACATCTATGGGTTTATTTAATGCTCACTCATGTGGAACTAACACTATTACAAGCTTTAAAGCCTGTAATGTCTATAATTTGCACCACGGAGTGGCCGGTACTCACTAGACACAGATACTTGTCAGTTGTCAATCATAGCACGATATAAATCCGGTGTGAATTTGACAGTGTCCAAAATTTCGGGAGTGTTAAAATTGGAAGATTGTTAAAATGTTTTACATATCTTTTCCTGTTTTCAGATAGTTATACTTGGTAGGGAAATCACTATATTTGACCATATTTTATACTTGATTCTTTATTCCCATCTATATATAATCGAGAATGAGTTTCTTCAGTCATATGTACTTTAGTGAACATGGTATTAGGGATATTCCAAACAAATATATGTATATATGGGGGACGGGGGATCGACTGCGTGGAAACACCCCTTGATGACCACACGCCCCAAAATCACTTGAAAAGCCCCTGTCCTCGCTCGGCCTTGGCACTGGTTGGTTCGACATACACTGTAACCTTCCATCAATCTAAACACTCTGTTATAGCCAATCCACCCACCCTTAGGTTGTGAAAAACACACGCTCCGATCAAATCACATAGCCATTTATTATGATCTATTTAATAGACGGCAGTTCCAGAATTATAGTAAAACTACACTGGACTTGATGGTTGGGTTTGGTGGAAATTTAGAACTAACAATTGGAATCATAAAATATACATAAATTACAAAATTTTAGAAAACTGCAGTCCTCTATGTCGCTTGCGGATAATACTCATTTTGATGTCTCTGGCTTTGGTATCATTGGACTTATTCAAAATCTTACACTTGATAATGTTCTTTACACCCGTCATTTTCCCGTGAGTTTGATGTGTATCAATCAATTTACGAAATTTCACGATTGCTCCATACCTTTCCTTAGTTAAGCCGTGTTAGAAATGGATAGTGAAAAAAACTGAGTTGTTGTATTCATGGAAGAACCCAACCTCGATATACGAGGAAGGGATTTCAGAGATAACTACAAATAAAATCAACAAACTTATCTCCAAGAGATAGGAGAAGATATGCATAAATCATCATAAACTCCTAACAGGTCTCAAGTTCCTCGTATAATCACTTCCTTTATAATGAAATAATAACCTGATTCTGTTACGCTCATGTTATTTGAATTGATTACACTTGAGAATTTGTTCCAATTTCTAAAAGATGTTTCCACGTTTTGTGCACCTAGTGGGATTCCAGACCAAACTTCATGTCCCACACCTCTCAGCAAAATGGTTTAGCAGTGCCATCTTCTCGATGTCTCTCGAACATTTATGGCTCATATGAATTCCTGAGTCTTTGTCTGAGATGCTGTGCTTCATCTTTTCTTATTAATTGCATGCTCTTTATTGTCCAGCATGGAGATAATCCCTTTTCCTGTCCTTATGCAGTAGACCTTTGTTTCATGTTCCTCCTAGTATTTGCTTGTGTTGTTTTGTGCACAATTATTAGGGTATAATGTAGGCCAAAAGGGTATCAATCCCAAGCTGACGTGTCTTTTCTGAATCTACCTCTTACTATTTCAAGGACATTGATTCCTCATAGGCTCTTCCTGACTTTGTGCATGTCCCTCTATCAACTGCTTGCCTCCTATATGATTAATCTTGTCTTCTTGTGGGAGGTGGTTGTCACGCATGTAAATAGCAGAGTTTTTTCCGATGACATATAGTTACTGTGTCATGTACAGTATCTGCTATTCTGAAGGAAAGTTTTTAAGGATTAATGCTGCAAATGGGAAATAGTTATTAAATTGTCTCCATAGGAGATATTACTATGTAGTTATATGGTTCAACTGCTTGGATTTTACTCAACTCCTCATCTGATGTGTATTTCACATACTTGTCTCTAATGTCATCCTCATTCACCTATGGTTAGTGCAGTAGTGTTTTTTTGTCTATGCCTTTGCCCAATATTTTCACTGGACCAGTTGAGATTCCTCAGTTTTCTCCTACTTTTGTTGAACTTTTACCTATATATATATATATATTCTGTTAATGCCTCAGTATTTCCTCATCTCGTCCTCTGTTCATTCAGGTCTTACTTGGTGAAAGTCCAAGGCATGACGTGGAGCAAGTACTGCCCACTAAGGCTGGATTACGAACTATTCTCGAAGTACTGAAAATTCAGTTAAACTATTGGCCATCGCTGGAATCCAGATTTTCAAAGTTGCAGTCAGAATGGGGATGGTATGCCTTGCAGGAGAAAAGTTAGTATATATCATCCTGGACTCTTTTATTTTCCCCAGAAGTGTGAATCCTCCCGTTCTAAGCCCTTCTGTACTCCTGCCTATCCTTTCCTAACTGCTGAAATTAGGATAGTTGTTAGCTATTGAAAATTATACCATTGCTTAATAAAGAAAGGATGTAATCCGATTTTGCTTGATTATTACCACAAATTATATCTATATTTGCCTGAAACCCTGGAATGTTCTAGATGGATGAGACTAACTGAACCTTTAAACATTTCAGTTGTCAATTATCTGAATGAGACTTAAATTAAGGATTAATTAATAAGCCTGATTTGCTCGTATCATTAGTGTGAAGTGAGTGAACTCCATAGGAAGCTAGAAATTTATTGGGGAAGGAAAGTCAACAAAGTATAATAAACAAGTATCCCAATAAGAGTGTGGGCATATTTACAGTACTGAGACTAAGGCCATGTCATATGGTACTCAATTAATAATGTTATACTGTAAAGGCCGAGTAAGATACCTAATTTGCTTGGGTATTGGATTGCTGAAGCTCACAGAAATTTTAAGAAGAAAATTAGAACTTCAGTGCTGATGTAGCACATACATTTTTCAAGAATGATGTAGTATGTCTTCCAAGTGCTATGAGAAAGTAAAAAACAATGTAATAGTAATATTGATTGGTTTGTGGAATTTCCTAATCATTGCACCTCTCCTTATGGATAATCATTTAAGGAAATTACACGATCTGTGTAGGTTAGGCTACAATGTGATTTTGAAACTACACTAACTCCTCTTAGGCTGATGAGCATTGGAAACCTTAATCATTTAACTTCGAGAGAATTACAATAACCTCCCCTGAGGTTAGGCCTATATATAGGTAGATGCTATTACCTTGCAGCCCCTTAGGTTTAGAGTCCGTTTAAATCTTATATATAGGCCCAACAACTCCTCGTGGTTTATGATTATGCTTACCTCCTTTAGGAGAGGGTTTTCTAGATTATTCTTACCTCCGTTAGGAGTGATTATTACCTTGCAGCCCCTTTACCAATACCACGAAATTTTGGAGATTACAGTCCGTTTAAATCTTTGATTTGATGGAGGAAAATATTCAGGAAATTTCTTTATTCCATGTTATTGAGTTTTGCTGTATGAGTGTTTTGTTATTTATATACATTTATGTTAAAGTTTTCATGATTCCAGTGCATCTAAGAAGATTTTAAGATTATTACTAATTTGTTAGAGGAAAACATTGATTGTCAGTTATTTTCCTTTTCTTGCTTGCGTACTTCATTTAATTTTGGATCTTGCTGAAGCATACAATAGCGTTTGCTGAAACTTTGTTTTGAGTATAATAAGAATAGGTAAATTCATCTTTTCTGACTCTAATTTGACAAATAACTATCCACAATCAATCTTGATTCTTTTCCCCAATTGTGGTCTCAATCTAAATTTAGTTCTGATCTGGACAACACCTAGTTGTGAACACCAAGAAATGAACTGCTATCAGAAAATGGCTGCAAGAGAACAATTTAGGGTGCTTAGGTTTCCCATCAAAATCCCAAAGTCTTGTTAGAATTATGATTGGAAGATGTATCAAGGATGCTAGATCATGTCTAATGTGCAAATTATGAGCTGAACTTACTGCTGCTATGAATATGAAATATTTATAGTTGATGGTTTGGCTAGTTATCCAGATAGCGGGCTTTTGCATGTATGCATATTTTGGATCATCCAATAAGCTGTCAACAATTGACACAATCACTTTTGGATCTACTCTGTTATGCTGAGCTTCAGATCATGTTGCTCAACCTCTCTTATGTAGCCTATACGTTTGAGATTCTTAAAATGGTTTACACTGAGATGGACCCATTCTACATGAACTCCAGCGTGTAACTCCATTTTCATTCCCATATCTATCCCTCATACCTGGTTTTGTTGCTTGATACTTGAAAAGGAAATGAAAAGGGAAAGAAAACTAGGAGATGACTGCGACTCTGAATTTATCTGGCTCTTGGACCCAAGACCATGTCTGGAGATTTTGACGTAATTAATAGCTCTCAGGCAATATAAAATATATATAAAGAGAAAGCTTCCCTTCTTTGGCTTAAAAGATAGTGCTAACCAAAACTTCCTTAATCATGTTCACCAGTTTGCCCAGATTCAAGAATTGTAGTGCGATTTTAGATTGGAATGGAAAGAGAAAGACTTGAAAATAAGAGGGCTAGCTCACTCCCTGTCATCTCTAGTTCTATAATTGGATAAACTGAAACTAGATTCTTTCTATTTAGTTTTGCCCCAGAAAGAAACACCCAACCTCTCTTTAACCCAGCTTTGTTGCGTTCTCTTGCTCAGCACCATCAGGGTAACTAAAGAGTATCTCAGTTCCAACTACCAACCGCGGACTCTTCTGCTCTTCAGCCTTTTCTAATGCTATTTCAGATGGATAATAGCCAAATTCTAGCTTTGATAGCTTGCCAAGTTCGGTGCTAAATTCGATATTGGGATTTAGACCTCCCTCTTCTTTTGGCCAGTTATGAAACCTCTTCTCTTGATGATGTTATCACCAAGACATTTAACAAACTCCCAAAAAATGCCCTTAAATATTTTGATGTAACATATTTTTGATGATGCCATTCTGAAATATTACACTGACCCCAATGTAAGATAAGGAACCTAATCTTGCGTTCCTATAATGATTATCTCGTAACTTAAAATGTCCCCAGCTTTAGAAGGTAATCATAAATTAATAAATAACAAGTATCATGTCTCTAACCACCTAATAATTTATAGATAAAGTACTTGTTATCGGCAACATATCAACCAGCAAAAAAATGGAAACCATATTTACATCATGAAAGTTAATTGCTTAAGAAATGGATTATCGAATTAGAAAACATGGACAATGTGGGTGACAACATCTGAAGGTCCACTAAACTCAATACTATGAAGAAGTTGAAGTCAGTATATAGACCAAAATTCCTCTTATGTCATTGTCTTTCCTTCAAATATTCCACACTTTACTATCAGTATATGGCTCAGTGTAATAAATGTTGTCTCTCATATCTCGACCCCATGTCATTAAGAACTATCACCATGTAGTGTGGGCATAACTTCCAGGTTGTTAGCACTAATGTTAAGGATGACTACTCAATCTAGACAATCTGTAGCAATTTGCAAACTGTGCCCACATAATAAAATAAGAAACAAGCTTCTGCATTGTACCCTCAACCTAAATCTGAGCTTAGAGATTTTTAAAGGGTAAATTACATTGACACCCCTTGAAGTCTAAATACACAAACATCCCTTGCCTTTTGCAGAATTACAGGTACACCTCCTTAGGGGTGTTAGTGTAAGTACCTTTTGGGGTGTTTGTGTGAACTTTTGTGCTGAATGGGGGTGTATTCGTAATTACAACTACAACCTAAAGGGATGTAATTGTAATTTTGCAAAAAGCAGGGGATGTTTGTGTATTTGATCTAACCTGAACGAGTATCAATGCAATTTACCCATTGTTTAATTACAAACAAGTAATACAACGTCCACCAGCCAGGAGTTTCGTCAATGGAGGAGGTTCCTGAAATACTGCTCTGTAGCCTCAAATTTCCCAGTTTTCCTTCATCTACTTTGAACTGCTCACAAATGCTTGGAGGCATAGTTGTAAGCGCATGGTGCAATGGTGCTCTGGAGCCACGGCGCACGGTGCGGCGTGGATCTGCAGAGTGCAGATAATCTATATATTTATACTGTTAGTAATTTTATCAAAATCAGCAGGTTAAGATTCCGTTTAAATTTTTTAGCCAAAAATTTAATGAAAAAAGCAAATTATAATATGAATTTTAGCAAGAAAAATAAAAAATTGCTTATTTTAGCAAATTATTTTATGTTATAGCAAGAAAATCTAGTTATTACATAAAAATAATAACAAAAATTACATCATAATAAGTCATTGACAATTTAGTAAAGTTGCAAGGAAGAAAAACGTGAAAAGAGTAAATAAGATGTTAGCAGGAGCCTTTTACAGAAAAGAAAAGAAGAAAGGACAAAGAAAGAGGAGTAGCAGCATCTGGGATGAAAGAATAAGATCAAAAGTAAAGAAGAGGAGGAAGAATGAAAAAATAACTATTTAGAAGATATTACCTCAAAGGTGCAAGGAAAATGCTACTGCTGGACAGAGAAACTGGCGCAGATTAGGGTTGTCTTTTTCAGTTTTGATTTTATTTCTTTTGATAAGAGCTGAGCCAGGCAGTGCTGGAAAAATGGCACTGGCCCTTGCCTTTTGTGCCATGCGCATGGCGCATGCCATAGCATGCCATTTATATGCTTGGAGAAAAGGACGATTTCTGTTAGCCCAGTTCAAACTAAAATTGCAGCAACATTCTGCTGGCGAGCTTCTAAGCCTCCTTGATGTCTAAGGAGGATTTGGGTCTTCCCTCATTTCACCTTTATGCCTCTTCTCATCACCATGCATTCCAGAAGTTGCACTCGTTACTCTGTAAATAACAGTTTGTCTGGTTCATTTTCATTCTGATGTGCCTGAAAATATACTGAAGTTGTGTTACACTCCACCTGCCAATGTTTAGTATGTACTTTTCTCAACGGAGATGACTTGTCAAGGTTTATGTTCTGTAAAAGTTATGAAACTTATCTTGAGTTGATCTTGGGATTGAGGACAATTATGATAGCACTATGACATAATCTTGGGTTGTGACAGTAGGGTCTGTTGGGTAGGGCTCAGTGCTCAGCATGCACTCCACTCTTTGTACTCAAGGGTTTTGCAGTAACTCTATGACCTTGAGCATCAAGAAAACTATGCTATCATCCTACATTCTCAAATTACTAAGGTGCCTCACTGTCCCTGTTCGATCATATTCCTATATGCTGTGCGCCTGAGATCATACCAAAGTTCTTCAAACAAACTTCAGATAGTAAAATGCCTCATCTTAATAAGTTCTTCCTCATATCCCTAGCTTGTCTGTTTAATTTACCACCCACATGTTAAGGCATGGTTGAACTTTTCCTGCCTGCCTCCATTGGGTTTGCCTGGACTCTGGTAAAACTCAGTCTACATCAAGCTCCTTTCTGCATAATTCCTGTCTAACCAGTACTTGAGCTTGAATTTATGAATCCCTTGTGCCCTCATGGTTATTCACTGGCAGAACATCATCTGATTCAGCAGGTCCATGTTCCATTTACTCTACCTGTAGGGTGGTGGGCCATGGATTACTGCTCATTAGGTGGAGGGCATCATAAAAAATGCCTGTTCCACAGGAGGTGCAGTGTCCGGAGCTTCAAAGGGGACTGCCCTACTTGCCTACTGGTGGTGGATTGCTCCAAGCAGTACTGAAACATATTGCTCCTATTCACCATTAACTTCTGTTGTATCAGGCTAAATTTCCAACTGTTGCGAACTTGATGTAGAAAAACTCTCCATCAAAATTATTGAAGTCCTAACTAGTGAATTGCTGCATGAAAATGCCTACATTATGAGTGTTGTGTTTCCGCAACAGAGACCCTCCTAACACTCAAAAGTTAGGATAGTTATCAAAAGAGATGTATGCATATGGAGACTCCAAGTCAAGTGTAGCGCATGATTTGTGGGATGAACCCGTCCTGATAGTATTTGTACTTATAACATAGGGGTGCATACTCACATTAATTTGGATTTCCACGGGCACAATTCCCTTGAACATTAAACTAGTCTCTACTTGATCTTATTGGCTTTTTCCGTAAATTTATTTAGTAATTTTGAAAATTTTCCATTGAGGTCGGGCTAGTCATTTCATTCATGTTATGCTGATTGATGGCTGTTAATTAGGGAGGATATCTTTCTATTTTACCGAAGTAAGAAGAATTAGCTCTATTTATTGATGGGGTTGAAGCCAATGACAAGATAACTAGAGAAACTTTTTGTTTTGAATTTAATTAACATTATGGTTCAACCACTCAAAATCAGGATACAAGATTAGATTTGGAAAGGATCTTCTTAATTAAATGAATAGTTATAAATAGATCAAAATGACCTAGTTCCCCTTTCAAGATTGTTCCTGATTTGATCCTTGTGTTCTAGCTTGTCCAGTGATGACTTCACTGAAAATTCCTAAGCTATATTATGCTGCTGTTTGGACTGTAATAAAGTAATTCCTCATCTGGTACCTAAGGAAGTATCATACTGGATCATGAGTTTCGCTGCGTCTTGATATCTCTAGAGAGGCATTGAGACCTTGATGAATTTAAAGATGGACGCAATACTTGTGCATAAAAGGTGGTGTCACTGCTACAAGACGATATAATTTCACTTCAGTTGGTTTTAGTCCACATGATTTATACTATAGTTAGGTCTGCCTGCTTCCATTTCTTGGCACTTAATAGGAATGATGACTGCCAAATGACAATGTAATAATAAATGGTTGGAAAAGTTGTCCTCCTTCGGACATAGTAACTATTTACAATTTCATGACTCATGAGCATCATATCTATAATACTGAAAGGGTTTGCGAGTGGGCTTTATTCTGGAAAGTTTGATGCAAATATTTATTTGTTAAGGAGAAGCTTTCAACGGTCCCCTACGCGTTTTCTCATTGTGCATGATATTCTGACGGTGTCTATTTAAACTGAATGCAGAACCCAAAAAGAAGAGATGGGCAAAGGTACCAACCTGGTGGAAGTGGGGGCGCAAAAGGTGGTTGTATAGGCTCTGGTGCAAGAAGCTTTCTTAACAATTGAAAAGGCAGCTGCTAACAGTTACGGTAGAATTCTGGCGCACCTTTTTGCGTTTTCCTGCTCATAATTCATCTTATGTACAAGATAGGTTTTTGGGAATTACTGGTTGCGTCAAGAGATTCCAAAGTAGTATTGATGTTTCTAAATTGTTAGTAGTCTTTCTTTCTTCTGTATTGTCAGTCTCATCACTTTCAGACAGAGAACATCCACACACAAAGACAGAATTTAGATGAACATGAAAACTGTATTTTGCATCCCTTAATCCTACTTGATGTATGATAACCTCGATTTTGTTCTAGGATTGATAGTTGCGAGCTCATTGCCCGTCCCTACTATGAAATTCCAGTGGTACGTCTGAGTTATGTTGTTGTGCAACTGGATTCGAATGGGCATAAAATATTCTTATTCTTTTAAACTTTTTTTGGCTCTGTTCATGGCCAGGGGCTGTAGCATGCTTTCAAGACCATAGGTTATTTACAATGGTTCTTACACTATCCATCAATACAACTTTCATATTGGTAGAGGGAATTGAATCTGCGACCATTTGATTGGAAATGATCCGTTTTTATCAATTGAACCAAGAATTAGAGTCAATGAGGCAGAATGGGCATAAATCACTAGCTTTTTTGGTTGGAAGTTGTAACCAAATTGTTTATTCTCATATCATGTTCTTATTTTTTGAAGTTTATATGTCCATTGCTTGTGTTGCTTTCTTCTCAAATCTTCGTGGCATATTCCAGATGTGGTACGAACATCGAAAGGTAAGAGAGCCAAAATTGATATCTTGGATGCCTCTGTTTCAGTTCTAAAATATAATATAATATCCCTAAAATAATGTCTTAAAAAATCTACAGAATTGTTTGTTAGTCTAAGAAACAGTTCCACCACCATTAAGGGTAACTGCAGGCGTTGTACCCAGAAAAAGAAATGAAAACTTCTAGGTGTAATCTTTGAATTGATTCTGTTTAACTTTGTAATTGGATTAAATTATTTGTCCGCTTTTAAGATTAACTAGGAAGCATGACATGCGATGTAAATAAAACTTTTAAGGTAAATCTATCATTTATAGTTAACTATAAAAAATATTAAGTTTATAATATTATTAATATTTCAATCATTGGAATTAACATTAGTATATACAATTATATTTTCAAATAAATTGATAAGAATTATTTTAAGTGATGAGGAAATTATTTAATTTTATTATTTGTAATTTTCTAAATTTATTTGGTACTGTTAAATAAAAACAATGTTTCCCAAAATTGAAATTTCGCATTTTGTTTTCATTAATTGTCATATTTCATTATCCTGATCAAACCAATTAATACAAAAATAAAAATAGAAATATTAAAAAATATAATATTATAATTAAATAAATTATTCAAAGCTCCTTATAATTTTGGATTGTTTTTACAAGAAATTCTTGGTGAAATTGATCTATTTGTAGGTTATATTATACTTATTTACTATTTTTTAATTTAATTTTTTTTTTTTGTATTATCTCTGTATATGTTATATTTTTTCTTTTACTTACTATATCTTGAATAGTTAAATTAATTATTTATTAACTATTATTAATAAAAATATAATGTAATTGGACTATAGTATCAATATTTTTATGGCAAGGTCCTATAAAGTATATTAATTATGTTTCAATATCAACTTTTAAATATTGCCAAAGTGTTATTTACATGCATTATTAACTTCTAAAATTTAATTATTGCATAAAATTTTATTTCCTCCTTTATATTTCATTTTTTTTTAATTTCATATTTTTAGTTTGACTTCTTGATCGTATTCATATGCATCTACTTGGTACAATCTATTTCTAATACAATAATATATTATGTTACAATTTAATCTTTTATGTCTTATTTGTTGTTGTATTAATACTTTTCTATTATTAATATAAAAGCAATAGATATAAAAGTAATAATGTGCATTCAAGATTATCTAATACTAAAAAAAAATCAAATAGTAAGAGAATCACTCAATAGTTGAATTTTCATAAGCAATTCTAATTTAATCAAATTGGTGTTTGTTATTTTCATATGCCACTTTTCATTCTTAGTACTCACACTTTTAAAACTTTTAAGTTACTTTTATAAATTCATTCTTGGAAAAATATATTTCTTTTTGGTTTATTTATTTATCGTTGTTTATTTTTAGTTTCAACATAATTAACTCATTTTCTATTTATTACTTTATTCTTACCAGGTTGATTCTCAAAATTGCTAATTTATGTAATATGAAAATATAATTATACAATTAGAATTTAGTATATAACTAATGTGTTAGTATACAATCATTTTATAATCTTACTTTTAATTGTTATGTTTTTTATATTTATTTAGTCATTTGACTTTCCTTATTTTTGTAATATAATTTATACGCTATACATTTTTTTTTATGAATATCTTTTTATTTCTAAATATTTTTGAAATTGATTGATATACCAGTTGTAGTCATAATTTAAAAAGAAGATCAAATTGAATAAACCTTTAGTATCAAATAATTATAGTTTACAATTAGAGGCCCAATAGTTATTTTATATTTCAATAGCAACTACTATATCTAGATTTTAAATTTAGTTATTTTATCATAATTTTTGTCTACGCTGTTCTTCTATCTCGACCCATTTCAATTGTTTTTATTATTATTTTACTTATATGATTTTGTGAAGGGATAAAAAAAACTAATATATACTTTCATCTTAGAAAAAATACTTTATTAACTTATGCTTTATCCTTTAGTTCAATTTCAAATTAAAAAATTAAATTCATGTGTGAATTTGATCTTGATAATTAAATTTATTATATATTCTGAAATAATTTAAAAGTTTTACAGATTGTGGTTCTATTTGTTTTTATTATAAATCAAATTATAGTGTAAACAAATAACGACGAAGTAAAATAAAATTAATTAGTCAGAAATTTTCAACAACACTTCTTATTTAATACCAATTTTAATTTTTATTTGTCATTAGATTTTGATATATATATTCGTTAATATATAGATATATATATTTAAGTTTAGATTCATATTTTATATATTATTTATTTTCAATTTTCTTAAAATAATTAAAATTTCTTCTAACAAAATAATTGCGTTAAAATATTATTTGCATATTTATTTTTAATTGGATATATTATTCATTCTCTAAGTAGTTTAGATCAATTAGGAATTTAGAACTACTAAATAGTTTTTTTTAAAAAGAATTTTGTTCTTTTATAATTAATTTTTATTTATTATTAAAAAAAATACTTAAGTAAGGGTTTAAATTCAAATTAGTATTTTATATATTATTCAAATGGTATTTTTTTTAAAATTTTATTGTGCCATAGTAAATTAAATATTATCAAAATATTTAAGATTTTTTGACAATGTAATTGCATTGAAATATTATTTGCATATTTATTTATTTTAGTTGGATATGTTATTTATTTTCTAAGTAGTTTAGAGAAATTAGGACTATTAATTAGTTTTCCTATTTTTTATACAATTTTATTCTTTTATAACTAATTTTTACTTATTATTAAAAGGAGTACTTAAGTAAGGGTGTAGTTGTCCTTTCACAATGAGCAACAAACACTTGTGAGTTCACACTTTTATATATACTAGTAATGAATACGTGCATTGCATGTGAGTCATATGATTTGATTAAAATAATAGTATAAATTTTAAAATTTCATGATTAGATGTAAAATATATTAACCAATTCACGATATAAGGAAATGTAATTTTCAAATATTGACCAACTTGAAAAATTCTTTTAATATATAGAAAAATTAAAAAATAAATTGAAATACAAAATGTAAGTAAACTATTATAATGTAATTGTTTATCTAAATCGATGTTTCTATTAGTCTTTATCTTTTTTTCTTTTTATTTATATATATATACATCTTGATTGATGGTAACATCTTCTTTTTGCTTGGTTTTAATGATTATTGGATAACTTGTTATGAAGATAAACAATAATACTTTTGTATGAAATATTTTTCTTAGAGCTTACTTCAAGTTTGACTCTCATATAAGTTGTTTAACTTAAATCATAAAATTTTCTACCATTGCTCTTATTATCTGGTCCTAAATTTCAAAAAGACCCTTAGGTTCAAAATAGAAAATTTTTATAGTGCTTTTATTTTTCTCGAAAAGTATCTAATATATTATCTTATTAAGCAAAGATAAAAAAAAAGAATAAAAAAATTATTGTGTTGACATCAAAACTTTGAAATAAAATACCAATTAAAAGCCCAAGTAAATTGACTAATAATTAGATTTCAAATTAAAATCCACACTAAATTTTGGCTTTTTACATATTTTTGAGATAATAAATTCACAATAAATTTATTACTAAACTTGGGTGTTAAGCGTCTTCATAGATTGATTCAAGATAAAATACAAAATAATTCTTTTATTTGGTTAAGTGGGTTAAAATATACTCAAGTACAACTGTTTAGGGATTAATCATATCAGAGCCCATAATTTTTAAGTTCAAGCTATATAAGTCTTGCTCATGCCTATAAAAAGGAACATACACACACATCTCTCAAAACACACACGCACGCACACACAGACACACACACACACAAATGCACAACCCAAATCCTAACAACTCAAGTCCTAAACAAACACAAAACTCTCAATATCTTCCAAAGCTATGCAGTCGCAAAGGTTCTACGTCTTCCTTGACATTAAAGGCTTGATATTATATTTCAAGTTAGCTCATGATTTCTCCCAAAATAGGATACACAACCAGGGGTTTTTTTGTATTTTCTTTTTTTATTGAATTTCTTTTAACTTTTCTAATTTTATAAGGTGTAAATTGCATTTAACTAAAACCTTAAGTAGCAATATTGTGTTGTATCTGTTGAAAATATCAACTACTTTTTATTTTTTTTGATATTTCATCGACCTTTGAAAAAGTGTGCTAGAATTTTACTTAATTAACAAAGATCATTCTTCACTACTATTATTCTACTATTCTAAGTGGGCGACTTAATTTTCACATGCTGTTTTGATTTTACGATAATATTACTGATAGTGAATTTTTTTCTTATTATTGTTTCTTTTTATAATTTTATACATCTACTATTTTTCTTATAGATGTTTCCTTACAATTAAAAAAGTTATAACTTAATTTACAAAAAAAATCAACTCAACTCAAGTAAAAAAGAACTTAAACTAATCTGTATTAATCAAGATGCCCAAAAGAATGAAGATTCTTAAAATTCCAATTTAGATTATCTGACCCCCTTCTTTATCTTTTATTAAATTTTTTATTTATTTATCTTAGTACTTGACAATATTTATTTTTGTCAATTATTTTTTTCCTTTTTAATTAATCCAATATTATTTTTCTTATTCTGCATTTTATTAATTTCTTTCGTGGGATTCTCTTTTCCATATGTTATGGATTGTAACCTTAATAACTAATTTTTTATTTGTTAACTATAAATATATTTTCATAATGGAAACAAAAATTGCCAGGATTCACACTTTAATTATAGTATAATATAATACAATGTATACAACAAAATAGTACTTGATATTTGTTGAAATTTTAGCTTAATATTTACATATACAGTTCATTTAGAGTTTTACCTTCAAATGTTATCATATATACTAAAAAAATATTTAAAGTATATTTTGAAAAATTAATTGAATTGAGATAATATTTAATATTTTTATTTTATTGGTGATTCTTGTAAACTAGTTAAGTGTTGGTTAAATGCATCATGACCGGTTCCTCTTTTTATTTTAATACACATTAATAAGTAATTCATAAACACACACACACACATATATATATATATATGCATATTATTGTACTATATATATATTACTATGACTATTAGTATTATTATTCTCACCTATTTATCAGTCATATTTCTCTATATTTAAAATAATACTCTAGTAAAAGTACCCATATACATGCATCTTTAGAAATATTTCATACTATTTAACATTTGTAATCAACTGAACCATCTTTTGTTAAATTATATATTACACTCATAAAAAGATAATAAAAAATATAAACATTCCTATCACTCCGAGTTCTAGCTGAAGGACAAGCGGATTCGTCTGGGAGCGCGAGCAAAAGCAAGAGAGCGCGAGATAATGCGATATTTAAAACATACATAACCAAATAACGATCCCAAGGGGTGTACCATTGGGTGCTCAACCGGACGTTCGATATAGGATATGATAATTAACAAGAATATATCATATAGAGCACATAGATAAAGCAAGAAAGGAACTACAAAACAGTAAATTGAATATTACCTTTGTAGTTTTACTATTGCACCGCTACAAGCGTTGTTCCCACAGTCGGAAACGTTCACCGATGTTCAAAGCTATGAACCCCCTAACGTAGTGTTAGAATATGACCAGAAAGCCAATAGGTTTGGCGATTTGTAACTTATTTAACAACTTCATGTAAATGTAATATTATTATGTGATGAATAAAATGAGTGTTTCGTCACTATTGGTATCTACTTTGTTGCGCTCATTTCACATATGTTAAAATGGTGTTTTACTTATATCGCAACAAAGCCCATAGACCACGGTTAACAACTCATGCAGTTGGGTCACGCATTAGATGGTGGTCATGAAATCAACTGTTTGAGAGTTGGGTTTGAACGGTCCAAGTCGAAGACCTCGAGATAGGGCATCGAATCCTATTGAGACTTGCATCAAGAGTCGTGTTCATGGGATGAGTGCCGCGTTTCATCGGCGACAGGCGTGGGACGTCTACACGATCTTGATGGGTTGGTCGACTGGGGTCGAGCCGACTGGACTGACTCGCGGGGATCATCATATGGAAGCCTTGGAGGCTTGGTCGGTATGATTGGATTTTCCACGTTCCGATAGTACGGGAGTAGTCCTCAAACTTGAGGAATCATGGCAGTCGCGTGCACAGGACGACTGTATCTTGGATCTGGCGAGAGGTGATCATTCTGTAAGATGATCATTATAAGCCTTGTCCAGTGCAGTCAGAATGTGTAGTGAGGACGGTGGATTCCAAGAAGAGGATCCGTCCCTGTCAGTATGTGACAGGGGTATCTCCTATGCATTCGGAGACACGTTCATGCTGTTTAAAGCTGTGGCCACAGTGGTTGGTCGAATATGGAATGGTTTCCTGTGTCGACGCAATGAGGCATGCGGGGTCTCGAGTATTAAGCATAGATGCCTAGTCAAGGATGGGAACCGATGCCCAATTCCATACCCTAGACTAAGGCCGGGAGACGGTAGATGGAAGGACCGTACCCGTACGAAATCGGCGCCTAAATGTTCATGCCAACATCACCTAGTCTCTAGTGCTATGGACCGTTTCTAGACAGCTGGCTACCCATGGTAACGGGCCCTTATGGGACACGGGCCAAAGTCTAGCTGAAGGTGAATCTAAAGGGTCACACACACAAATCACTGAGAAGGTTGAGAGATTGACTCCAAGTCAATCTCGAAGGATAAATAAGTAATTGGATTACTTAAGGGATAGTCCATTGGATGGACGTGCCGAGATTGTATCGGGCCCTCATTTAATCGGTAAATTGGATTTGTCGATTAAATATGAAAAGTCTAGATGTTGGATCTTTTGATTGGATTAAAAGACCAACGGGAATAATTTAAGTGGACGTTAAATTGGATTTAATTTTGGGTTCGTCGTAATTGGATTACGATAAAACCCGGTCCTTTAAAATTTGACCCCAGAGGAGAATTAATTCGTATTTTGGAATAGGAAGAAGTTGGACTTCTTCCCATATTGAGCATGGCCGAAAATGCTCCCTTGGAGGAAGCAAAATTCAACTATGTTCTATGCAAGGTGGCGGTTGACTTGTCTCTTTTGGTAAGAGACAAATCAACTCCGATCAAGCCCTTCCCTTTTGGTATGATTTGATCATACCTTAAAAGATGGTAGGCTTGATTGAAGAATTAATGGTGATTGATTGGGATGTATCTAGACATCCTTGAATGAACCTAGACACATTCCAATAATCACATTAATTATGTATATATATGAGTATATACAACACCTTGTGCATGGTAATCATAATTCATCTTTTCAAGGATAAGAGAAGACAAAATCAGCCTCTCTCTCCCTCATACATCTCGGCCACTCTCTCCCTCTCCCACTTGTGTTCTTCACTTGATCTTGGATCAAAAGGAAGAACAAAGTAGGTTTAAGAGAACACTAATTCACAGTGTTTATTCTCTTAAACTGATTCCTTCATAAACCCGTTTTCTTCTAGTAAGGAGAGCGTGAGTTTCTTCCGGTGTGGTGTGGATCACCTTTGGAGAATCCATACGTTTGGATTTTGTGAACATCCCGGAGAAGGAACAACGCAAGTAGCCGCGCACACGTGAAATCTACAAAGGTAACGGTTTTATTACGCTTTTGTAGATTTACATTTCATCTATGCCCTATGTATTATATATATGCTTCTATGTTAATACATCCTACATCGAACGCCCGATTGAGCACTCAAGGGTACACCCCTTGGGATCACGTTTATTTAAATTGTTTAAATTTACGTATCACTCACGCTTTTCTCGCTTTCGCTCGCGCTTTCGGGCGGATCCGCTTGTCCTTCAAGTGGTATTAGAGCCCGGTTCGATGTAAGTGACATAGATCTATGTGCTTGGCATGATCTACTTGCTTTTACGACTTTAATGGCATGTTAGATTGCATGAATATATGAATAAATATGATGGTTCAATTTTTTAAATTTGATGGACGTTAAGCATGCTAATTTTGTGAGATTGGATCTAGAATTAAATGCTCATTTTCAGTTTATTATTGCTGATTTGTGCTGAAAAAGAATGTCGAAAAATTATGGAAAAACGGACAGTAGCGGCAGCGGTTGGCTGCCGCCCCTGCTGGTTTGTCGCTGGCAGGCGCGCTGTCGGGCACGTGTGGGCTCACGCCTTCCCGCAGGCCTGGCCGGCGTGCCAGCCAGCGTGCGTGCTGATAGGGGCGGTCGCGCATACCGCGACCGCGCGCAGGCAGGCACCTGCGCACGCGCCGTGCGCGCGGATGCTGCGCACAGGCGCACATGCGTGCTGTGCGCATGCATGCTGCTACAGGCTGAGGCCAGCGCGGCACCGGGCGCGCGCGTAGGCTGGCTGGCTGCCTACGCGCACGCACGCACTGCCCTGTGCGTGCGGCTGGCCGGTAGGCGTAACGGCTGGGCTGTTTTGTGCCGTTCTTTCGATGTTTTCCGAAAAATTTGATTTCTGTTTTTTTTTTTTTTGCACATTATTATGAAAATGTATTAATTTTTTCACATTTGATTTTGGAATAATTGGATTGTTCATTAGATGAAATTTGCTTAATTAATTTGTGATTAATACATGCATTAGATGCATTGTTTTATAATGTCCATTGAGTTTGATATTTGAATTATTGCATATTGTTTATGTATTTATGTTTTGTGATGTTGGACATCACTAGGATATTTGGAATATCATGGCAAAAAGAATGATTATTTGGAATAATTATGTTATGTGCGTTGATGGGATCAACATGGGATGATCACAAAAGCCTTAGACCTTGTGTATGGATGAATGTATGATTAATTTACATTTCTGTTGGATGGGGCCTGCGTGTCTCTTGTTTTGGGACTATCATCTCCGTATTTTAGTATCATGATGTTAAGGCTTGTTATTATTTTCCATGTATTACTTTCAAGTGTAATGAAAGTAGATAGGATTGGTGAGGTTTTTATATTTAACAAGCTTATGGAGTCAGAGACCCAAGGTGGAGCATCAAGGCGTGAAACAAGAGCATTACAAGGCCCATTGGAATGACAATGGGTATATTATTTTGTAATAATATAGGAGCACCCTAGACAGACCATAGACTCACTGCGGGCTCAGTGGGTCGCATAGGTTGGGCTTGTGATCATCCTAACAGGGGTATGCTATGTTTTCTGCATACGGCGTATTTATTTATCGCTTTAAATATTGGATATTTATGCATGCTAAAAACACCTTAATGTAATGAGGTCTCGATCATTCATTAAGCTCTCATTTGGTTGGACCAAATTAAATATTAGGCCCAGAAAGGACTTGGATCAAAATGGTATTTTGATCTGTCCTAACATTCCATCCACAACAATGTGGTGAGGAAGCTACCACTACCTAAGTGTGGTCTCACGAGTCGTGGCACACTTGGACTAGGGGAAAGCTGCACTATTATTGTGAACAAAGAGACTGCACTCGTTGTTTCCCTGTCTTACGAGTCGTGGGGGGCGACAGTTTGAGGCATGATTTGGGTTGATGGATCGGACCCAACACTGAGTAACATGGTTCGCTTGGAGTCCTCGGAACCATGCGAATAGGTGAGGCAAAATATCTTGGGAATCTCATTGGATGAGAATGATATTGGATATCTCCCACGACGTCTTCTTCATGTGAATCGTAAAAGCGGGGCATGGAGATTACGCTTGTGGAACCCAAGCCCACTAGGAAATGGTTTTCCGAAACTCCACTTGAGAGTGGCGGACTTTCGTATAAATAGTGGGAGGGTTAAAGACTAAAAGACCAAGTCTTCAACTTGAACAATAATATTACCATCATTTGCTGATTTCCTCTTTACATGTAGATATGTCTAAGAATCCATTAACCATGGTACTTGAGACTAATAAATTCAACGGAATGAACTACTCGGACTGGCTGAGAAACCTGAGGATTGTCCTCGGTTTCGAGAACCAAGGCTACATCTTGGACGAGCCGCCGCCGAGCGACTTACCGGAGGGGTCCACGCTAGAAGAACGTTTGACGTTCGAGAAATGGCATGAGGACAACCAGAAAGTACGTAGTACCATATTGGCTTCGATGTCTAACGACATCCAGAAGCAATATGAGAGGCTGGACAACGTATCCGCCATAATGCTCCGCATGAACGAGGTTTATGCGGTTCCGGATAGGTATATTAGATATGCCGCCACAAAAGCATTCTTTGGCACCAAGCTTGCTGAAGGATCGTCTGTACAAAGTCATGGGGTTAAGATGCTCTCCCTAGTGGAGAAACTCGAGGACCTTAAAGTTGGGCTTAACAATGACACGTACATTGACGTGATCCTCAAGTCGCTTCCTCCGTCCTATGACCCGTTTGTTGTAAACTACAACATGAACGGACTTGAGAAGTCTATTCATGAGTTGATCAACATGCTGGTCTAATACGAGGAAACGACCCACAAGTCGGCGCCGACAGTCTTGATAGGAGAGGTTTCGACCTCCAAGGCGAATGGCAAAAGGGCCGGACGTTGGAAGAGGAAGAAGGAAAATGGGAAGAAGGTTGCGGCCCCTGCTCGCGCTCCAGGCGCCCTTGTTGCCCCGTGGGGATGGGCAAAGGGAAAGGGAAGGCCTGTGGTTCTCAGCGGTCCAAGGCAAATGATGTCTGCATGAATTGCCAAGGAAAGGGGCATTGAAAGAGGGAGTGCCCACAACTCCTCTCCAACCCAGGTATGTTTGTGGTTGAAGTAAACATGATAAATAATTTTGCTTCATGGGTATTGGATACCGGGTGTTGTGCTCACATCTGCAATGATTTGCAGGCACTGCAAAGAAGCAGAAGGCTAACCAAGGATGAGATGATCCTGAGGCTAGGCGATGGCAAGGCCGTTGCTACGGAAGCCGTAGGATCAATGGAGTTAGCCATTAGTAGTCATGTTAGGATTGTACTGAACGACTGTTTCTATGTGCCTAGCATGATTAAAAACATTATTTCTATCTCGATCCTTGAAAAGGAGGGATATTCTTTTACCATCAATAAAAACGGTTTTTTCATTATTAAGGATGGTATTTCTCATTTACTTGGTACATTGGTGAACGGTCTGTACATACTTCAACAGTCTAATTGGATTATGACTGCGGAACACAAATGAAAATGGGATAATCATGATGACGCACAGATATGGCATGCGAGGTTAGGTCATATCTCTAAAGATATGATAAGAAGGTTAGTGGACTCAAAGAGTCTAGAAATAAACGATTTGAACAACCTACAGACCTGCGAATCCTGTCTGAAGGAAAAGATGATCAAGAAACCCTTTGTTAGACAAAGCACGCTAGCCAACGGTCTGTTGGATTTGATCCATACAGACGTCTGTGGCCCACTGAATACTCAGGCTAGAGGTGGGTACTCGTACTTAATAATCTTTACCAATGATCACTCACGGTATGGTTATATTTACCTGATGAGGTACAAGTCTGAAGCCTTTGGAAGGTTTAAGGAATACAGACTTGAAGTAGAGAACCAAACCGGTCGAAAGATCGAAGCTCTTTGGTCGGACCGAGGTGGAGAGTATTTGAGTGGTGAGTTTACTGATTATCTAAAAGAGAATGAGATTCTCTCTCAATGGACTCCTCCTGGAACACTGAAGCCTTTGGAAGGTTTAAGGAATACAGACTTAAAGTAGAGAACCAAACCGGTCGAAAGATCGAAGCTCTTTGGTCGAACCGAGGTGGAGAGTATTTGAGTGGTGAGTTTACTGATTATCTAAAAGAGAATGAGATTCTCTCTCAATGGACTCCTCCTGGAACACCACAACTTAATGGTGTGTCTGAAAGGAGGAATCGAACCTTGTTGGACATGGTTCAGTCTATGATGAGTTTTACCAAACTTTCCCTTTCCTTCTGAGGATACGCTCTTGAGACGGCGGCCAAAGTTTTGAACTTGACGCCATCTAAAAAGATATCCCAAATGCCATATGAGATATGGCATGACAAGCCTGCCTCTTACAAATACTTGAAAGTGTGGGGTTGCCCCGCATACGTCAAGAGATTAGTGGGAGATAAACTAGACTCGAGGTCTAGTTTATGCAGGTTCATCGGCTACCCGAAAGAAACTGTGGGGTATTATTTCTATGATCCCTTCAAGCAAAAAGTTTTTATCTCGCGACGCAGTGTTCTTGGAAAAGAGTTCTCCATCGGATAGTCGATGCGATGAGATACTCCTTGAGGAGTCAAGTGAGGTACTCCATGAGGCGGTAGTGATATCTAAGCCGGTAGTTCCCACTGATAATGTTCCAGTCCTTCGTAGGTCGGCCAAAGTATCTCATGCACCTGATAGGTATGGATTTCTAGGCCTCACCGGTCAGTTGGATAATGATCAAAAGACATAGGGAGAAACGATGTCGGACATCGATTCGGATAAGTGGCTTGAGGCCATGAAATCCGAGATGGACTCGATGGGTACAAACCAGGTTTGGACCCTAGTGGACCCACCCAAAAGGGTAAAACCTATGGGGTGTAAATGGGTCTAAAACGTAAGCTTGGAGCTGACAGGGAGGTTACAACCTTCAAAGCCAGGCTTGTGGCGAAGGGTTACACTGAGCGACCCGGGGTCGACTTTGAGGAAACCTATACGCCCGTAGCAATGGCTAAGTCCATTCGGATACTGTTTGCCATAGCAGCATTGTATGACTATGAAATATGGCAGATGTACGTGAAAACGACCTTCCTTAATGGTTTCGTAGAGGAAGAGATCTATGTGGATCAACCGAAAGGTTTCACATCTGTTGGAGAAGAGCAGAAGGTCTGCCGCCTCCAAAGGTCCATCTATGGCCTCAAACAAGCTTCCCGAAGCTGGAACATACGTTTTGATGAAGTCATACGGGGATATGATTTCATCAAGAGCGATTTCGATCCTTGTGTATACAAAAGATCAGTGCGAGCTCGCTTGGGTTTCTGGTGCTTTACGTGGATGACATCTTGCTCATTGGGAATGATGCTAAGATGTTGGGTACCACTAAAGCTTGGTTGCCAACGCAATTCTCCATGAAGGATATGGGCGAGGCATCCTACATCCTTGGCATCAAGATCTACAGGGATAGATCTAAAAGGATGTTAGGAATGTCCCAGTCCTCGTATATTGAGAAAGTCTTGAAGAGATTCAAGATGAAAAACTCAAAACGAGGATTCCTTCCTATGAGACAAGGAATTAAGTTATCCAAGAAGCAGTCTCGTAAGACTGATGAGGAGCTCAAACTGATGTTGGGCATCCCCTATGCTTCAGCCGTAGGCAACATACAATATGTTGTTCAGTGCACTGGACCTGATGTGGCTTTCGCTTTGAGTGTGACCAGTCGATATCAATCGTGTGCCGGGAGGCACACTGGAGTGCGGTCAAGACTATCCTGAGATACCTAAAAAGGACTAAGGACATGTTCTTGATCTACGGCGGTGGAGAGTTGATACAGGAAGGCTATAGCGACACTAGCTTCCAGTCGGATGACGATGATGCCGAGTCTCAGTCTGGTTATGTGTTCAGACTTAATGGTGGCGTGGTTGCTTGGAAGAGTTCTAATTATGCCACCACGGCGGACTCCACCACAGAGTCTGAATACATAGTAGCTTCGGAAGATGCTAAGGAGGCGGTTTGGATGAAGAGCTACATCCAAGAGTTGGGTGTAGTACCTAGCATCGCTGAGCCAGTAGTTATCTTCTGCGATAACAACGGGGCCATAGCGCAAGCAAAGGAACCGAGATCTCATCACCGATCCAAGCATATTCTTAGACGCTACCATCTGCTCAGAGAGATGGTTAGAAGGGGTGACGTTCGGATGAACCGAGTCAGCTCTGCAGAAAACATAAGAGATCCACTTACTAAGCCCATGTCGCAAATTGCCCATACTCAGCATCTGGATAAGATGGGTTTGAGGTCAATGGGTGATTGGCTTTAGGTCAAGTGGGAGATTGTTAGAATAGGTGACCAAAAAGCCAATAGGTTTGGCGATTTGTAATCTATTTGACAACTTGATGTAAATGTGATATTATTATGTGATGAATAAAGTAAGTGTTCGTCATTATTGATGTCTACTTTGTTGCGCTCATTTCACATATGTTAAAACGGTGTCTTACTTAGATTGTAATAAAGCCCACAGACCACGGTTAACAACTCATGCAGTTGGATCACGCATTAGATGGTGGTCATGAAACCAACTGATTGAGAGTTGGGTCTGAAACGTTCCAAGTCGAGGACCTCGAGACAGGGCATCGAGAGTCCTATTGAGACTTGCATCAAGAGTCGTGTTCATTAGATGAAGTGTTATGTTTCATCGGCGACAGGCGTGGGACGTCTACACGATCTTGATGGGTTGGTCGACTGGGCTCGAGCCAATTAGACTGACTCGCGGGGATCATCATATGGAAGCCTTGGAGGCTTGGTCGGTATGATTGGATTTCCCTGGTTCTGATAGTACGGGAGTAGTCCTCAGACTTGAGGAATCATGGCAGTCGCGTGCATAGGATAGCTGTATCTTGGATCTGACGAGAGGTGATCATTCTGTAAGATGATCATTATAAACCTTGTCCAGTGCTGTCAGAATGTGTAGCGAGGACGGTGGATTCCAAAAAGAGGATCCGTCCCCTATCAGTATGTGACAGAGGTATCTCCTATGCACTCGGAGACACGTTCATGCTGTTTAAAGCTGTAATCACACGTTCATGCTCTTAGACTCAACGAGGCATGCGTGGTCTCGAGTATTAAGCATAGATGCCTAGTCAACGATGGGAACCGACGTCCAATTCCATACCCTAGACTAAGGCCGGGAGACGGTAGATGGAAGGACCGTACCTGCACGAAATCGACACCTAAATGTTCACGCCAACATTCACCTAGTCTCTAGTGCCATGGACCATTGCTAGACGGCCACCCATGGGAACGGTCCCTTCTGAGACACGGGCCAAAGTCTAGCTGAGAGTGAACCTAAAGGGTCACACACAGATCACCAAAAAGGTTGAGAGATTGACTTGGAGTAAATCTCGAAGGATAAATAAGTAATTAAATTACTTAAGGGATAGTCTATTGGATGGACGGGCCGATATTGTATCGGGGCCTCGTTTAATCGGTAAACTGGATTTGTCGATTAAATATGAAAAGTCGAGATGTTGGATCTTTTGATGGGATTAAAAGACCAACGGGAATAATTTAAGTGGACATTAAATTAGATTTAATTTTGGGTTCGTCGTAATTGAATTACGATAAAACCCGATTCGTTAAATTTTGACCCGAGAGGAGAATTAATTTCTATTTTGGAATAGGAAGAAGTTGGACTTCTTCCCATATTGAGCATGGCCGAAAATGCTCCCTTGGAGGAAGCAAAATTCACCCATGTTCCATGCAAGGTGGCGGTTGACTTGTCTCTTTTGGTAAGAGACAATCAACTCCAATCAGGCCCTTCCCTTTTGGTATGATTTGATCATACCTTAAAAGATGGTAGGCTTGATTGAAGAATTAATGGTGATTGATTGGGATGTATCTAGACATCCTTGGATGAACCTAGACACATTCCAATAATCACATTAATTATGTATATATATGAGTATATACAAGACCTTGTGCATGATAATCATAATAAAGGAAAAGAGAAGACAAAATCGGTCTCTCTCTCCCTCATACATCTCGGCCACTCTCTCCCTCTCCTACTTGTGTTCTTCACTTGATTTTGGATCAAAAGGAAGAACTAAGTAGGTTTAAGAGAACACCAATTCAGAGTGTTTATTCTCTTAGACCGATTCCTTCATAAACCCGTTTTCTTCTATCAAGGAGAACGTGAGTTTCTTCTGGTGTGGTGTGGATCACCTTTGGAGAATTCATACGTTTGGATTTTGTGAATATTTTGGAGAAGGAACAACGGAAGTAGCCGCGCACACGTGAAATCTGCAAAGGTAACGGTTTTATTACGCTTTTTTAGATTTACATTTCATCTATGCCCTATGTATTATATATATGCTTCTATGTTAATACATCCTACATCGAACGCCCGGTTGAGCACCCAAGGGTACACCCCTTGGGATCACGTTTATTTAAATTTTTTAAATTTACGTATCACTCACGCTTTTCTCGCTTTCGCTCCCCCTCCCGGCGATCCGCTTGTCCTTCATGTAGTCCACACCACACCAGAAGAAGTCACGTTTTTTTTGCTAGAGAAAAATGGACCTAGAAGATGAGATTGAAGAAGGGATCACACTATCTAATTAGTGTTGCATCTTAATCTTTGTTTGCTCTTCAACTGATCCTAGATCAATGAAGCAATAAAGAGAGATATGAAAGTAGAGAAGGGGCCGGAAATGTGGAGAGAGATGAAAGTGTTTTCGTCTTTTTCCTAGAAAAAGATGAATTATGAATCTCTTTCATTTTGATAATTGTATATACACATATATACATCATTAATGTGATTATTGGAATGTGTCTAGGTCCATCCAAGGATGTCTAGATACATTCTAATCAATCCTCATTAATCTTCAATGAAGCCTACCATTTTACAATATATGATTTAATTGTACCAAGTGAAAGAGGCTTGACTGGAATTGATTTGTCTTTTTTCCAAAAGAGACAAGTCAAATAGTCATTAAAGGTCTAAAGGGGCCGATTTTTATGCTTCCACAAGAAGCAAAAATCGGCCTCCTTGTTTTAGAAGAAGCCCAACTTCTTCTAATTCCAAAAGTAGAATTATCATCTCTCTTGGGCCAATATTTAATGGATCGAATTTTATTGTAATTCAATTACATAAAGCCCAAGAAATAAATTCTATTTAATTCAAGGTCAATTAAATAATTTCCATTAATCTTTTAGTCTAATTAAAAGATCCAAACTTTAAATCTCTACTTAATTGATAAATCACATTTACCGATAAATCGAGGGCCCGATACAATATCGGCCCGTCCATCCAATGGACAATCCTATAAGTAATCCAATACTTATTAACCTCTGAAATTGACTCCAAGTCAATTCCTTCACCTCCTCAGTGATTTGTGTGTGACCCTTTAGGTTCACCCTCAACTAGATTTCGGCTCGTGTCCAATAGAAGCCCGTCACCATAGGTGACCGTCTAGCAATGGTCCATGGCACTAGAGAGTAGGTGAATGTTGGCATGAACATCTAGGCACCGATTTTGTACGGGTACGGACCTTCCGTCTACTGTCTCCTAGCCTTAGTCTAGGGTATGAAATTGGGTGTCGGTTCTTATCCTTGACTAGGCGTCTATGCTTAATACTCAAGACTACGCATGCATCATTGCATCGACGCAAGAAACCATTTCATGCTCGATCAACCACTGTGGCCACAGATTCATGCAACGTGTGTCGAAGTGCATAGGAGATACCTCTGTCACATACTGACAGGGGACGGATACTCTTCTTGAAACCCACCGTCCTCGCTACACACTCTGAATGTACTGGACAAGGCTTATAATGAACATGTCTGCAACATGATCACTCTCGCCAGCTCCAAGATACAACCATTGTGTGCACGTGACTACCGTAGTTCCCTAAGTTTGAGGAATACTCCTATACTATTGGAACTGGGGAAATCTAATCATACCGACCAGGTTCCAAGGCTTTCATATGATGATTCCCGCGAGTCAACTCAGTCGGCTCGACCCTAGTTGACCAACCCACTAATATCGTATAGGCGTCCCACGCCTGTCGCCTATGAAACACGACACTCATCCAATTAATACGACTCTTAATGTAAGTCTCAATAGGACTCTTGATGCCTTGTCTCGAGGTTTTCGACTTGAAATATTTCACACCCAACCATTTATCAGTTGGTTTCACAACCACCATCTAATGCATGCCCCAACTGCATGAGTTGTTAATGTAGTCTTGGGATTTGTTGTGATATATGTGAAAAGACATTTAAGATATGAGAATGAACATAATGAAGACAATACCAAATGGTAATGAATACTCATTTTATTCAATACATAATATTACAATACATCGAGTTGTCAAATAGATTACAAAATGTCAAACTAATTGGCTTTCTGGTAACCTATTATAACAATCTCCCATTTCACCTAAAGCCAATCACCCATCGACGTCAAACCCATCTTATCCATGCTGAGTATGGGTAATTTGTGACATCGGCTTAGTAAGTGGATCTGTTATGTTTTCTGTTGAGTTGACTCAGTCCAGCCGAACGTCACCTCTGCTAACCATATCTCTGAGCAAATGGTAGCGTCTAAGAATATGCTTGGATCGATGATGAGATCTCGGTTCTTTTGCTTGTGCTATCGGCCCATTGTTATCGCAGAAGATAACCACTGGCTCAATAATGCTAGGCACTACACCCAACTTTTGGATGTAGTTCTTCATCCAAACCGCCTCCTTAGCAGGTTTCGAAGTTGCGATATATTCAGAATCTGTGGTGGAGTCCGCCATGGTAGCCTGCTTGGAACTCTTCCAAGCAACCACACCACCATTAAGTCTGAACACGAAACCAGAGCGGGCTTGGCATCGTCGTCGTCATCTGACTGGAAGCTAGTGTCATTGTAGCCTTCCAGTATTAATTCTCCACCACCGTAGATCAAGAACATGTCCTTAGTCCTTTTCAGGTACTTAAGGATGGTTTTTACCACAGTCAAGTGTGCTTCCCTGGCACACGCCTGATATCGACTTGTCACGCTCAAAGCGAAAGCCACATCAAGTCTAGTGCACTGGACAACATACTGAATGCTTCATACGGCTGAGGCATAAGGGATGTCCAACATCCGCTTAAGCTCCTTATCAGTCTTAAGAGACTGCTTCTTGGACAGCTTAATTCCATGCCTCATAGAAGGAATCCTCGTTTTGAGTTCTCCATCTTGAATTTCTTCTAGACTTTCTTAATATACGAGGACTGGGTCATCCCTAACATCCTTCTAGATCTATCCCTATAGATCTTGATGCCAAGGATGTAGGACGCTTCGCCCATATCCTTCATGGAAATTTAAGTTGACAACCAAGCTTTAGTGGTACCCAACATCTTAGCATCATTCCTAATGTGCAAGATGTCATCCACATTATGTTGGAATAGGTGACCAGAAAGCCAATTGGATTGGCGGTTTTGGGAACTATTCAACAATATTTATTAAAAGTAACTTTGTATTGATGAACATGGTAAGTGTTCGTGATTGGCACATGTGTCTGTTGTTCTTACCGATTATGTTAATGAGATACTTTAACGTCACAACATATGCCCACAGACAATTAGACCTATGCAGTTGGGCCGCGCATTAGATGACAGTTATGAAACCAACTGATGAGGGTTGGGTCTGAAACGTTTCAAGTCGAGGACCTTGAGACTGGGCACGAGAGTCCTATGGAGACTTGCACTAAGCGTTGTATTCATTGGATGAGTGTCGTGTTTCATCGATGACAAGAGTGGGACGCCTATACGATCTTAGTGGGTTGGTCGACTGGGATCGAGCCGATTGAACTGACTCGCGGGGATCATCATATGGAAGCATTGGTTAGTATGATTGGAGCTCCCCAGTTCCGATAGTATGGGAGTAGTCCTCGGACTTGAGGAACCACGACAGTCACGTGCATACGATGGCTGTATCTTGGATCTAATGAGAGGTGATCATTTTGTAAGATGGTCATTATAAGCCTTGTACAGTGCAGTTAGAATATGTAGTGAGGACGGTGGGTTTCAAGAAGAGGATCCGTCCCTGTCAGTATGTGACAGAGATATCTCTTATGCTCTCGGAGACACGTTGATGCTGCTTAAAGCTGTGGCCATAGTGGTTGATTGAGCAGGAAATCGTTCCCTGCGTCGATGCAATGAGGCCTGCGTAGTTTCAGTATTAAGCATAGTTTCCTAGTCAAGGATAGGAACCGACGCCCAATTCCATACCCTAGACTAAGGCCGGGATACAGTAGATGGAAGGACCGTACCCGTATGAAATCGGTACATAAATGTTCACGCCAACAGTCACCTAGTCTCTAGTGCCATGGATCCATTGCTAGACGGTCACCCATGGTAATGGGCTTCTGTTTGACATGGGCTCAAGTCTAGCTGAAGGTGAACCTAAAGGGTCATACACAAATCACTGAGGAGGTGAAGGAATTGACTTGGAATCAATTTTAGAAGATGATAAATAATTGAATTATTTATGGGATAGTCCATTGGATGAACGGAACGATATTGTATCGGGCCCTCGATTAATTGATAGATGAGATTTATCAATTAAATAGAGATTAAGGGTTTGGATCTTCTAATTGGATTAAAAGATTCATGGGTATTATTTAATTGGAACTGAAATTAAATTAGACTTATTTCTAGGGCTTTTCGTAATTGAATTACGATAAAACCAGCTCTATTAAATCTTGACCCAAGAGATATATTAATTCCACTTTTGGAATTAAGAGAAGTTGGACTTTTCCGAAAATGGATGGTCTTGATTGATATAGTTGACTTATTCCTTTTTGAAAAAATAAATATTTGTATAAAATATTAATTGTTAAATTATAAATACTTAAATTTTAAATAAGATTTTATTAATTTTTTGCCATTGCTAAGAGGAGGGGCGATATGGGCGACGAGGAGAAAGGGTAAGCAGATATGATTTACTATTTTATATAGTATATATCATAATTTATTTATTTTATATTATTAATATTTATGATGTATATATGTGTATATACAATATTACTATAGGCGATAACATTATAATATTACTATAAGTATTTTACATACTGTACAAGCATAGTCACTTCAATTCTAGTGATATAGGCGAACTGGCATTTAACTTTAACAATTGAAAGACTTTAAATAAATAATAATAATAATAACAATAACAATATTTAATAATTACTTAAAAATAAAATAAGTTTTATTGTTATTTATTTATAATATTATATATTATTAACAATCTTATTATTTACAAATGTTGTAATACACTATTAGTAAAAAGTATCTATAAATAAAATTCATTATTTTTTTTAATATGGACTTTTGATCTTAAAAAATTTACGATCCAATGCTTATAATTATTATAATTTATTTATTTTATATTATTTAAATATAATATTTTAATTTTAAAGGCTTAAAATATGGACAATTGATTCTTAAAATTTAAAATTTAGCTATAAATAGTTGATCACATCCAATGGTCGAAATTTGTCCAACATAGATTAAATGGTTATATTACAGAAAGTAAGGGCATAAGAGTTCATTCAATACTCAAAGGTTAACGGAGCTAGTGTAATTTAACCGACAAGGGTGAGAAAACTAATTTTTGTATTTTACTCTATAAAAAGTATGATGTTATATGCACAAAATAAAAATTATTTTTAAATAAATAAGATACATAATATTTATTTTAGAACTTTTTGATTTAATTTATGACTGCTAACCTTTGTTTAAGCAACACAAATAGCATTTAACTTTAATAATTTTATAAATAAAAAATCATAAAAAAACAAATATTTGTATAAAATATTAATGGTTAAATTATAAATACTTGAATTTTAAATAAGATTTTATCAGTTTTTCAGAGAATGAGAAGGGGCGATATGGGCGAAACGGCATTTAAAAAATAAAATAAGTTTTATTGTTACTTATTAAAAGTTTAACATTATTTAATTATAACATTAAATAACATTAAAGAGCATGATTTATTTCACATTTATATTATGTATAATTTAACACCAATTTATTTATTATTTTAAATTCCTATAACCAAAATTTATGATCCTATGCTTATAATTATCATAATATATTTATTTTATATTATTTAAATATAATTTTTAAATTTTTAAAGTTGATTCTTAAAATTTAAAATCTAATAGCTACAACTAGTTGATCACATCCAACGGTTGAAATTTATCTAATCTAACATAGATTAAATAGTTGTAAGAAATAAGGGCGTAGTCAATACTCAAAAGTTAACGGTGTTAGTGTAATTTAACGGATGCAACCCTATAAAAAAGTATGATGTTATATGCACATAAATAAACATTAGTGTGTCTAGAAATAAGAAATAAGAAATAAGAAATAAGAATGGACATAATATTTATTTTTTTGATTTAATTTTTGTGGACATAATATTTATCTTTTTGATTTAATTTTTGACCGCGAACCTTTGTTTATGACTATAGAGAGCTTTTTTTTTTTTCATATTAGTATAGATAAGCAACGCAAATGGCATGTAACTTTAACAATTGCAACACTTTAAATTTTATTATAATTAACATTAAAAGCACAAGCACATAGTGTTTATTCATAAATAAAATTAAATTCAAAGCATGATTTAAAGTTTATATACTTTAATTTATACACATGTACTTATATGACATAATAGTAACTTCAATTTATAATAGGTATTCATATAAAATCATATTTATTTACAGTGTATGAAATTAAAAAAAATGCAAAAAGTTATTTGAGACAATAAATAAGTTTAAAAAATGTAAAGTAAACATTATATTCACGTTTCATGCCATATGCTACAATTTTTAAATTTTTAAATAAACAATATGGGCATAATTTATACTTTAAAATGCTGGAGTTCTGCAATATAAAATAATGCAAAAAATATTTGAGACAATAAATAAATTTAAATTTCTTAAACTACGATATGCAGCAATTTTTAAATTATTTGTTAATTATTATATATATATTGCTTTAAATTCTAGCATTAAAGAAATCTATATTATCATATAAACAACACTTTTAAATTCATCAACATGAGATCATATAAAACATTTTTTATAAACATATTAATAAATAGAAATGTTAACTCCAAAATTATTGAAAAAATTAAATGAAATGTTAATTAAAGAGAAATTGGATGCAGTCATGGAGCTCTAGCTCTGTAGGACGGGTCAGTATGCATTTAAATTAAAAGCATGATCTATAAATGATTATATATGCCTGTGTTGTCTCTAAATTAAAGTAACTATTGTCTCTAATTATTTTCATTCAAATAAAATATGCTTCAAAACATGAAAAACACACACAAAGTTTATTTTGAAAAATCTTTGAAATCTATATTAACATATAAACAACACTTTTAAGACCAATTCAAAAAATGTATTGAAATCTATATTATCATATAAACAACAATTTTAAGACCAATTCAAAAAATGTATACCATATAAGATTATTCAATTATTTACAACTAAATATTTATTTATTATTTTAAATTCCTATAACCAACATGACATAATAAATAGAAATGTTAACTCTAAAATTATTGAAAAAATTAAATGAAATGTTATCATGCTTAGCTGGTTATATTAAATCACCACAATTAAATTAAAGAGAGGATGAAATAACTAATCGAAACTATTTAATTTAAACTTGACCAAAAGTTTATTGACAGAGCCTTGATAAATACTATTAATATATATATATATATATATATATGAGCAAAGAAAGTAAGAGAATCATAGAGAATCATATCGCCAAATAACATAAGTTCCCTCCTCAACACATCAGTAGAAAACAACATAATGACCTAAATCACTTACTCATCTATCAAGGAAACATGCAAACATGCAAGGAAATGTAAATTACCCATGTAAATATCCCAAGACGAAATGATCTCACAATTTCTGTCTGTGATTTTGGCATCAGACTGTAAGCCCATTGGCTCAAGTATGATACGTCAAAAATAGGACCGGAAAAGACAGCTTAAACTAAGAATAATTAGGACACATTCATCGGAGATCTAAATGGAGTGCCTAGTAACAATCAAATCTAATCATTAAATATTTAAAATGTGGCAAAATCTAAACTTACCAAGGGAGATTGCCAGCCACAGCTGCGATAAATTCGATACAGTCATGGAGCTCTAGCTCTGCAGGACGGGTCAGTCCTCTCAGCCATGAACTTTTATTGGGAGTGATACGGAATTGAGCAACACCTAAGGAGGTTTCTTTGGCAGGTGACATCCACAGTTAAAGTATCACGGAACCAAGCATGCACACCTACAGACAAGAAGCCCTCATATAGACATATGTGGGGTATAATTGACATGTGGGCTAAATAAATTCCAGACTAAGGGGAAAGTCAGTGTGGACTGTGAAAGGTCCTCTTGCTATGGGACTTCATTAACAGACCACTTTAAAGATCAGTTCAGCCGGGAGAGTGGGCTTGGCCTGCACCTACAACCTTTGAAGTTACAGAGATCACCAAACAGCTACAACATCTGCATATGCAAACCTGGCACTGTTTGCACTACAACAGCTTCTACACTACAACTCTCTTTCCCCAGCAGCAGCAGCAGTTCCTTGGCATATTCTTCCTAAGGGGCCAGCCTGCAACAAAAGAAATTGTCATGTAGGGTTGAAACAGAAACAGGAAAATCGACGATCATCGATAAGATTAGCTTAGTTTATCCAAAATCATTGCCTTGTTGAAAAGAGCTCAAGCAGCAAACATAATATTGCATGAGAACGGTCCTTTTATTTGTTGTGATAGTAAACTGCTTGTTAAATTCAAGCAACTAGTGATTCTGATATTCTAGGGCCAACTTTAAACACTTAAGTCACCCAAAAATAGAATTACATGTTACATATAAAGGCTCTGGCACTGCATAGAAAATGTAGCCGAAAAAGCCTATTTCAACTGCAACTCCAGTCCAGGGCCCAGGCATGAGGAATGATAAGGGCACTGAGGGGCTACACTGTCTAGTGAACCTTTTTACTGCTCTTGCTGCAAGAAAGATAGCAGGGCATATCGTGTAACACTATAACATCAGCGTGCAATGCAACTTCAATTGATTAAATAATAATGGTACAACTCAACAAAGTGCGAAAGGCCTATCTTTGAACGATTACATTGTAGTGAACCCTCGGATAAATAGTCCAAGGAACTCACAACTTCTGTTTTCAACTAATTGTCTCCAAAATTGATGTTCCCCATTAATACAAAACATGTACACTAAATGAGTAGGAAGATGAAAACAAGAGAACATACCATGAGGCCTTCAAAATAATTAACAGAACCTCCGTGCAGAAAATTTCCGTACCTTAAAAGCCTCACAGTCTTCTTGTTCCTTTTTACAATCATAAGTCTGTCGTCAACAGGATGAATAATAATCTGATCATATCTAATCAAATTGTTTCAAAAATGCAGATGGAGTAGGGGTTTGGTACATTTCCAAAAAAAATCTTGAATGCTAGTTAACATTATGCTTGAGTACAGATCTACCATGGCGTGGAACAACGGGCGAATTACAGCTATCACAGATAAGATTCTCATATGCAACCTTCATTTCCAAATAGAATCAGAACAAGGCTACCAAATAACCATTTCTCCAAGGGAGATTGCAGTAAAATAAGATAAACTCAACTAGTTTTTAAATATATAAATAATGTGGGAGAGAATAGTGACATAAGACTTGTTACTGAAATGATAAGGCAACCAAAAATAGTAGTCAGATAAGGCAATGCATATCCAAAGTACAGGTTTTTACACAGATAAATTTTCAGATAGCCACCAAGAAATGTGACAATTTTCAATAGAACAAGAAAGAACGAACTGTTGTTATTTCCTCCCCGACAAAACGATATACAAATATTTTCCTATTATAAATACGTAAAAAGAAAGCTTATCACACTCCCCCAAACTTACACCTTTGCTTGTCCTCAAGCAAAAGTCTCAGACTTAGGAATGTCCGACGACTTAGGCAATGCAAAAATCACATTGTGCTAGTAATTCGTAATAACAAAAGTAATCTATGTGCACATAATCACAAAACACAAATGCTGCAATACGTTATGCAAATGCTAACTCATCATAACGAGGGTAAGAGGCCAATCACATCACAACACTTTGTTTTGCCAAGTAGAGAGTAGAACCATCAAGCTTCCACAAAATCTATAGGCTTCTAAATGTTATCATTCTCGTTGCTAACACAATACCCTTTATCTCCTTATTACCTAAGTTGGGACGCTTTTGCTTTCCTTTCTTTTCTTTGGCCACTAATGATCTTTTCTTTTTGCTTCCCCTTCTGTTCTGTCACGGCTTTTATTTTCCTTTTTTCTTTCTCTGTTTTTGCCCGTGACTTGCATTCTTTAGGCCGTATTTCGGTCTTTTGACACGAATGACAACACTTGTGGTGAAGGCACCCGGTTACTTAACCAAAAAACGTCGTATTTTGGCCTTTTGACGCGAATGACAACACTTGTGGTGAAGGCACCCGGTTACTCAACCAAAACACGTTTCACCCAAAGTGCTTTGCATACTCATAGCTCGGGTCACCGTTTTATGTGAATAACAACATTTGTGATGAAGGTACCCAGTTACTAAGTGACCCAAACCAGCAGAGTAGATTTAAGTTTCCTTCTTTTTCAAGGGGAAGGGCCTTTGATTTTTTCAAAAAGTACATGTCCCATGTTAGGCGTATAAGGATAAATCAGGTAGGATTTTAGCAAACAAATATGATTTCACAAGAATTCCCAAGATTTAGTTGAAGCAAAGACATTCTAACCCTCCTTCAAAGCAATTCAAAATGCATGGAATTAGGCCTCAACTACTCCACATTTAATCAAAGCAACATCACATAACGCTAGAGCACATTCATATCTCAATCTTATGGCTTCATAAATCACATTTATTAGTCAAATTACCAACACTCAATCTTGGTAAGCTCGAAAAAGAAAATGAAAAAATAAAATAAAACGGAAGTAGTTTGATAGTAACTGGTAAAAGAAAACAAAATGAAAATCGTCTGATAGTAAAACAAAAGATAAATGAAAACTTAAAAAGGTGTTTCATATAGACCTATTATAATTGTTGCTCCACTTAAGGTCATAATTTAAAACAGTTGTAGCTGAGTAGCTATAAATGCTGTACAATTGTCAATAAATGTACAGAAGACATCATAAATATCACTCCCGAATTGTATATGATTCTTAAGTAAGAAGCATGAGATTAGTATTTAACCTCAAAAGTTAAGCATATGCATTGACATCAGAAAATAAAATGAATGGATGATTCGTGCATAAACAATACTGTACATTGGACATTTGCTTGGGCATGATAGACTGAAATATTTCAGGCCATCACCAGAAACGCAATGTTGGACCGACCAAAACCAGCCCCAACAGAGTGAAAATAAACGCCCTCTTCATGTTTAGAGATGGTACTTGATTGATCGATCAAGAGCTGAGGTAAATCATAGAAAATATTAAATAAGTCATAATAACGGAATTCTTCGAGTTAACCAAGCAAGATACAAAGAAGAAAATAAGAAGATAGTTATATTTGAAACTTGATGACACCAATTCTTCCAAGTAGTAAAATTTATATGGGCATTTCTAGCTTGACTTCCAAGTTCTACCATCTGGAAACTCGTTAAGGTACTTTAAACTAATGTGTCAAATAGTGGTGTGCAAGTTGTTGCTAAAAGGGGATGCAAGAAGTATCTGGAGTATTTTGTGAAACTAGATTATTAATGTTGTTTGATGTCACATAGCAGGTATTTATAAGAAAGACAAACAACTAATGTTTCAGGCTATATGGGCAAAAGGAATAAGTAAAGTTGAACATGTTTATGTTTTTCCAAAATATTTAAGGTTAATCAGTTTCCACAGGAGGGGGAGAAGCCATTCTTCAACCATAATTAGCTAAAAAATATACACAACAAAGAGAAGATGTATCTACCTTCATTATATGCCCAAAACATTTATTGCCAAGCATATAGAACTCGATTTGGACTACTTCTACATGAGTTGACTGCTGAAGTAGAAAGCTGCGTGCAGCTTCTATAAACAAATGTAAGCCCCTTGAACCCATTTTAGATATCTCCCTCATAAAATATACAACTCTTTACTAGTAACTCATGACTCCCATTGATAACCCAAACTAGCAGCTATAATATTGCAAAGTCAAAATACTTGTTCATCCTTGTACAAATCAAGCACTCCGGGGAAAAACCTCTCACTTCATCGATCTCTGTCACCAAAATATTATCATCTGGCCGTTTACCCCAATTAAGAACTTATATTCAGTATGATTCATCTCCTAAGATGTAGTGAAAACATCTAAATTTTATCAATCTATCACCTTTTAACGTGATCACATGTGCAACTACGTTATTAGAACCATTAAAGTGTATCATCTTCCGAAGCCAGGATCGCCTAACCACAACAGAAGTAAAGCCGGTAAAATTCATAATTTCCATGAGTTGTCGAGCTACAACATCACAAAATGGTATCTCTACCCATTTCATACGAAGGGAAAAAAGAAGGGCTTCAATGGGAAGTCCTCAAATTATTGCCAAACATTATGTGATCTGAATCGAGGAACATATGTAGTTTACCTGACAAATAAAATCACCAACCAAAGTAAAAAACGCCGACGTAATAGCTTTTGTCGTCACAGGGTACCTGGCAAGAAGAGACATATACCTGCACAGAAATGAGAATAAAGATGAATGGAGGAGAATTGATCCTTAATTAGCATGACATTAATTAGAGGGGCACAACTTATGTGCCAGGAAACTCACAACTGACACATGTTTACTGTGTTACAATCAGAAGAAGGACATAATTTACAGGGAATGATTTTACCCCTATTTTTTTCCCTCTTTTTGGCCAAACATATTGCATAATCCAATGTGATTGTTAGCAATAGACTATGTCAAATTGCATAGATAGACATGAAAAAGGCCTTTTCAAAACTTCATCACGTGAAATAAAATGATCTAACTAGAAATGCATTTCCAAGTTTACTCTAACCATGCACTCAATCAACGGTGGAAGTGTCCTAGACTCCCAACTATTAACCATCTTACAGAAGTAGAGAAGAAAACTATGTTAAAGGACAAGGACCTGTCAAAGATGAGAGGTGGAAAGATATGTGTTATTTGGCAAACAACAACAGTAAACCAAGGAAATATGCAGTCAACAGCATCGTGTATTTGACGCAGGATACGTAGTTCTCAAATAGTATGGTTTTGGTTACACCATTGCACTTTCTAAGATATAAGAAGAAAGACAGTTTTCTCTTCTCTTAACAAAATCAAGAACTCAAGAGAAAGTGATAGTCCAACTAGTGAAATATGATTGTATATACGTTTAGAAAATAATGATTTAGTCATAGAAAATGATAGTCCAACTAGTGAAATGATAGTTCACAATGATTAAGTAATAAATATGTTTAGAAATTCTGGATTTATACATGCTCAATTAAATTAAAGGAAGCTCCAAACTGTCTAAATGAACAGAGGGGTTTTGAGGGTTTTTACCGGCGGGGGTTTCTCGTTCTTGGGTTTTTATGTGTTGTACTCACCGCCGCCGCCGCCGCTGCTTCTCCCGCGGGTTCTGCGTTACACAGGAGCACCATCAAGCCCTGTCACGTTCGTCGCCTTGAGTCGGCCATCCTCAGCGCGCTCCAACCACGAACTCCACCGTCTCTATTAATCAGCACCATCCTCGGCCAGACTAAATTTATTCTATTAATCAGCACCATCTTTCCTTTGTTTTCTTGGGTGAGAAGTGAAGAGAGGAAAGGAGAATCGAAGGTGAGATGGTGGGTGTGGGTGGGGAAGAAGACAATGATTTTGTAGGGTTTGTACCAAGTGGGTTTTGTTTCAATTGATTAGGAAAAGGAACAGAACATAGATATTTCTCTCTCAACAAGAAGTAAACAAACGTGTTTCTCTAAAAAAGAAGATGGAGTTTAAAAACAAAAAGTTTTCTCCCCATGGGCTTTAGCTTGAATGCTTTCTGTGGATTCTTTCAATTGCTTTTTTGAAATGTATTGCTATAGAATTTTGTAATCCATACCAAAATGTGTTTCTCCCCAAAAGAAAAAAAACTTTTGATTATTTTTCCTTTTCTGGTAAAAGATTGGAGGTATATGGGATGAGTATCTTTAGTATTTTGTAAAAGTGATTTTGTATTTTCTTTTATTATTTCTTTTGCCTCCAAATTTGGGTTTATGATCATTTGTAGAGAAATGTTATTATTTTGTTTGTGAATTAATTAAATTTTTTTGATTTAAGTGTCCGTTACGCCCTGTAATTGAAGACCAAAAAATCATTTCATAGTGCAAACGCCATATTTTTTGGCGTTTGATCATTTTTCAATAATCACTTTTGAGATTGAATTCCATTAAAACTGCATTTTGATAAAAATTATATTTTTTTTTAGCTTTTAATTGCAATTATTTTTCATATAATTACTCATTACGCCCATTAAGTAATTTCTTTTAATTAGTCATTAACCTTACAAATGAGATTACTTTTGGAATTTAACTACCATCTGCATTTGTATAATTAATTATGAATCCAAAGCCATAATAATTCTTTTTAAAATCAATTCTCTCTTAATCAATTATATTATAATTCTCCCCATGAACACGCTCGTATAATGCAACAGGCAAAAAATAATACCAAAATGGAATTATAGAGTTGATAGTAAGAAAGTGGACCACTATCCTTTTATACGGTAGTTGGACAATCTTTGAAAATAAACAAAAACAACTTAATAACACAATCAATCAACTGTGCAATCAAAATAAAGAATTCTATATACAGGGAAAGCAAATTCACATCTCTCATTAATATTAAAATACCCCACCGATTTCGCTTGCCACCCTTCAAAAATAAAAATAAAAAAGAAGAAAAATATAAATCATAGACAACTTTTTGAAGTATTGAAGAACATATATTCCTTTTTTTACTATACTAAATTATACTCTTTTTTAAGTAGAGAACGGTTCCAAGCACCGAGAATTCCCAATTTAAATTAAATTATACTCATTACTAGTAGAGAATTGTGCCGAGCACAAAGGATTGTTTCTAATTTAAATTGAGACACTAATAATAAATATTTAAGAACACACACTTATAAGATTGAAAAAAATATATATTATTATAAAATTTTAACAACTTCTATATAGCAGTTCTGATAAAAATTATATACAATATAAGTTCCCTAATTCTTTTTTTAAAATTTTGAATTCAATGAGTTATAATTAATCATTTAATTAGACAATGTCAACAAAGTTCAAGATTCTTAATCATATTTTAAATTTGGATTCTTAAACATATTCTAAATTTGGATCATGACTTGCTTGTATTATAGTACTATTCTACTTCACTTCTTGGTCACTACTGCAAGAGTGTCAATGTAATTTATTCAAAAATTACACTTCTCGGATTTAAGTTCGCAGATTCATAAATAGATGCGGTCTGCTTTGACCCCTCCAATTTGAACTTAAACTTTGAAATTGCATCTTGACCACGCAACGACACGAATCGCATATTGTTCAAAGCACACGTCTTCTATACATGTCGAAAGAAATCATCCAAATTCCATTGAAATTAGTAAAAATGAACACGGGTTGCACCAGACGTCGAAATAGAAGAAACAATGAAACACATAGGAAACAGAAGAAGCAATGGTAGTTCATGAGTATATTCAGAATGATAAATGAGATAAGTTTGATGATACAATATAACATGATTTATAGCAGCAACTGCACCAAAGACCATAATCGTACTTTGCCTTGATGCCTCTTGCATATCAGTAGGCTATTGAGGTACCTGCAGCACATGGCATCGACTGATTACAAGAAAATAAGAAACAATTTCTTTGCTTTCACTATTATTATTGTGTTTCCATTTTCTTCTTGAAGGAAATAACTTTTCGAAGAAATGTAAGTGAAAGCTAATCTATCTTCATACTAGAAAAGCATGCATAACTGCTAGCTACTCCAAAGAACCTTGAACGTCCGCTCTCTTATTTGGTGTATGGGTCACGGGGCAAACTGATTAAATGATTAATTTTTTGTCTGTGCTACTACGTTTTATACAAATATTTATTTTTTTTAATGATTTTTTATTTATAAAATTATTAAAGTTAAATGCCATTTGTGTTGCTTAAATGAAGGTTAGCAGTCATAAATTAAATTGAAAATTTCTAAATAAATATTATGTAACTTATTTCTTTAAAATTAATTTTTGTTATGTGCATATAACATCATACATTGTTTATGAGGGTAAAATGCAAAAATTAGTTTTCTTACCCTTGTCGGTTAAATTACACTAGCACCATTAACCTTTGAGTATTAATTGAACTCTTATGTCCTTACTTTCTATAATATAACCGTTTAATCTATGTTAGATAAATTTCGACCATTGGATGTGATAACTATTTATAGACAAATTTTAAATTTTAAGAATCAATTGTCCATATTTTAAGCTTTTAAAATTCAAATATTATATTTAAATAATATAAAATAAATAAATTATAATAATTATAAGCATTGGATCATAAATTTTTTAAGATCAAAAGTCCATATTAAAAAAATAAAGAATTTTATTTGTAGATACTTTTTACTAATTTACTAAAATAATAGTGTATTACAACATTTGTGAAAATAAATAATAGGATTAATTAATAATATATAATATTATAAATAAATAACAATAAAAATTATTTTATTTTTAAGTAATTATTAAATATTATTATTATTATTATTTATTTAAAGTCTTGCAATTGTTAAAGTTAAATGCCAGTTCGCCTATATCACCCCTTCTCCTTTTCTGAGCGACTGCAAAAAAACTAATAAATTTTATTTAAAATTCAAGTTTTTATAATTTAACAATTAATATTTTATATACATAAATATATATTTTTTATGATTTTTTATTTGTAAATACTTTTTACTAATTTACTAAAAGTAATAGTGTATTACAACATTTGTGAAACTAACTAATAAGATTTCAAAGATTTACTATTAATTAATAACATTTACTATATAATAAGATTTCAAAGATTACAACATTTGTATTAATTAATAATATATAATACTATAAATAAATAACAATAAAAATTACTATTATTATTACTGTTATTATTATTATATGATAATATAGATTTCAAAGAGTTTTCAAAATAAACTTTGTGTGTGTTTCATGTTTTGAAATATCGTAAGCTTGGAGCTGATGGGGAGGTTACAACCTTCAAAACCAGGCTTGTGGCGAAAGGTTACACTCAGCGACCCGGGGTCGATTTTGAGGAAACCTACTCGCCCGTAGCAATGGCCAAGTCCATTCGGATACTGCTTGCCATAGCAGCATGGTATGACTATGAAATATGGCAGATGGACGTGAAAACGGCCTTCCTTAATGGCTTAGTAGAGGAAGAGATCTATATAGATCAACCGGAAGGTTTCACAACTGTTGGAGAAGAGCAGAAGGTCTGCCGTCTCCAAAGGTCCATCTATGGCCTCAAACAAGCTTTCTGAAGCTGGAACATACGTTTTGATGAAGTCATACGGGGATATGATTTCATCAAAAACGAGTCCGATCCTTGTGTATACAAGAAGATCAGTGGGAGCTCAGTTGCGTTTCTAGTACTTTACGTGGACGACATCTTGCTCATTGGGAATGATGCTAAGATGTTGGGTACCACTAAAGCTTGGTTGTCAACGCAATTCTCCATGAAGGATATGGGCGAGGCATCCTACATCCTTGCATCAAGATCTATAGGGATAGATCTAGAAGGATGTTAGGAATGGCCTAGTCCTCGTATATTGAGAAAGTCTTGAAGAGATTCAAGATGGAGAACTCAAAACGAAGATTCCTTCCTGTGAGGCATGGAATTAAGTTTTCCAAGAAGCAGTCTCCTAAGACTGATGAGGAGCTTAAACGGATGTTGGACATCCCCTATGCTTCAGCCGTAGGCAACATATGGTATGTTGTTCAGTGCACTAGACCTGATGTGGCTTTCGCTTTGAGCGTAACAAGTCGATATCAGTCGTGTGCCGGAGAGGCGCACTGGAGTGCAGGCAAGACTATCCTGAAGTACCTGAAAAGGACTAAGGACATGTTCTTGATCTACGGTAGTGGAGAGTTGATACTGGAAGGCTATAGCGACGCTAGCTTCCAGTCGGATGACAATGATGCCAATCTCAGTATGATTTTGTATTTAGACTAAATGGTGGCGTGTTACTTGGAAGGGTTCCAAGCAGGCTACCACAACGGACTCCACCATAGAGTTTTGAATACATAGCGGCTTTGGATGCTGCTAAGAAGTGGTTTGGTTGATGAGCTACATCCAAGGGTTGGTTGTAGTACCTAGCATTGCTAAGCCTGTAATTCTCTTTTATGATAACAACGGGGCGATAGCGCTAGCAAAGGAACCGAGGTCTCATCACGATCCAAGCATATTCTTAGACGCTACCATCTACTTAGAGAGATGGATAGCAGGAGTGACATTCGGTTGGACCGAGTCAGCTCCGCAGAAAACATAGCAGATCCACTTGCTAAGCTCATGTCGCAAGTTGCCCATGCTCACCATCTGGATAAGAGGTTCGAGGTCAATGGGTGATTAGTTTTAGCTAAAGTGGGAGATTGTTAGAATAGGTGACCAGAAAGCCAATAGGTTTGGCGATTTGTAACCTATTATACAACTCGATGTAAATGTAATATTATTATGTGATGAATAAAATGAGTATTCGTCACTTCTGGTGCTTACTTTGTTGCGCTCATTTCACATTTGTTAAAACGGTGTTTAACTTATATCGCAACAAATCCCACAGACCTGAAGGACAAGCGGATTCGCCCGGGAGCGCGAGCGGAAGCGAGGAAATAGTGCGTAAATTAAATCAAATCTAATTTAAAATACGAATCCCAAGGGGTGTACCCTTGGGTGCTCAACCGGGCGTTCGATGTAGGATGTGAAAATATTAGAAATGAATATTAAACACATAGGGCATAGATAAATATATTAAATCAATCAAAGCGTAGTAAAACCGTTACCTTTGATTGTTTAGCGTATGCTCCCGGCTACTAGTGTTGTTTCTTCTCCGGAATGCTCACGAAATCCAAATGTATGGATTCTCTAAAGGTGATCCACACCACACCGGAAGAAACACACGTTCTTCTTGCTAGAAAAGAACGGGTTTAAGAAGGAATCGGCTTAAGAGAAGAACACTATGAATTAGTGCTCTCTTAAACTTACTTTGTTCTTCTTCTTGATTCAAAATCAAGTGAAGAACACAAGTGTAGCAGAGGGAGAGAGGGCCGAGAGTTGAGAGAGAGGAGAGGGATTTTTGTCTTCTCTTTTTCCTAGAAAAAGATGAATAATGAATCACACATGCTTGGTGTTGTATATTCTAATATATATACATAATTAATGTGATTATTGGAATGTGTCTAGGTTCATCCAAGGATGTCTAGATTCATTCCAATCAATCACCATCAATTCTTCAATCAAGCCTACCAAAATTTATGGTATGATCAAATCATACCAAAAGGGAAGAGCTTGATTGGAGTTGATTTGTCTCTTTCCAAAAGAGATAAGTCAACATACCACCTAGCATGAAACATGGCTGATTTTGCTTCCTCCAAGGGAGCATGTCGGCCATGTTTAATTAAGGGAAGAAGTCCAACTTCTTCCTATTCAAAAATAGGAATTATTTCTCCTCTCGGGTATAATTTAACGGATCGGGTTTTATCGTAATCCAATTACGACGAACCCAATATTAAATCCAATTTAATGTCTATTTAAATTATCCCCGTTGATCTTTTAATCCAATTAAAAGATCCAACGTGTCAACGTCTCAACTTTCCATATTTAATCAAAAATTCAATTTACCGATTAACGGAAGCCCGATACAATATCGGCCCGTCCATCCAATGGACTTTCCCTTAAGTAATCCAATTACTTACTTTATCCTTCGAGATTGACTCCAAGTCGATCTCTCAACCTCCTCGGTGATTTGTGTGTGACCCTTTAGGTTCATCCTCAGCTAGACTTGGGCCCGTGTCGCACAAGGGCCCGTTACCATGGGTGGCCGTCTAGCAACAGTCCATGGCACTAGAGACTAGGTGAGTTGGCGTGAACATTTAGGCGCCGATTCCGTACGGGTACGATCCTTCCGTCTACCGTCTCACGGCCTTAGTCTAGGGTATGGAATTGGGCGTCGGTTCCCATCCTTGACTAGGCATCTATGCTTAATACTCGAGACCACGTATGCTTCATTGCGTCGACACAGGAAACCATTCCCTGTTCGACCAACCACTATGGCCACAGCTTCAAACAGCATGAACGTGTCTCCGAGTGCATAGGAGATACCTCTGTCACATACTGACAGGGGACGGATCCTCTTCTTGGAATCCACCGTCGTCGCTACACACTCCGACTGCACTGGACAAGGCTTATAATAATCATCTTACAGAATGATTACCTCTCGCCAGTTCCAAGATACAGCCGTCATGTGCACGCGACTGCCATGATCCTCAAGTCTGAGGATTACTCCTGTACTATCGGAACCGGGAAAAACCAATCAACCGACCAACCCTCCAAGGCTTCCATATGATGATTCCCGCGAGTCAGTCCAGTCGGCTCGACCCCAGTCGACCAAACCCATCAAGATCGTGTAGGCGTCCACGCCTATCGCCGATGAAACACGGCACTCATCCAATGAACACGACTCTTGACGCAAGTCTCAATAGGACTCTCGATGCCCTGTCTCGAGGTCCTCAACTTGGAACGTTTTAGACCCAACTCTTAATCAGTTGGTTTCATGACCACCATCCAATGCGTGGCCCAACTGCACGAGTTGTTATCCATGGTCTGTGGGCTTTGTTGCAATATAAGTTAAACACCGTTTTTAACAAATGTAAGATGAGCGCAACAAAGAAGGTACCATTGGTGACGGACACTCATCTTATTCATCACATAATAATATTACATTTACATCAAGTGTCAGATAGGTAACAAATCGCCAAACCTATTGGCTTTCTGGTCACCTATTCTAACAATCTTCCCACTTGACCTAAAGCCAATCACCCATTGACCTCAAACCTCTTATTCAGATGGTGAGTGTGGGCAACTTGTGACATGGGCTTAGCAAGTGGATCTGCTATGTTTTCTACGGAGTTGACTCGGTCCAATCGAACGTCACTCGTGCTATCCATCTCTCTAAGCAGATGGTAGCATCTAAGAATATGCTTGGATTGTGATGAGATCTCAGTTCCTTTACTAGCGCTATCGCCCCGTTGTTATCATAAAAGATAATTACAGGCTTAGCAATGCTAGGTACTACATCCAATCCTTGGAAGTAGCTCATCAACCAAACCACTCCTTAGCAGCTTCCAAAGCCGCTATGTATTCAAAACTCTATGGTGGAGTCCGCCGTGGTAGCCTGCTTGGAACCCTTCCAAGTAACCACGCCACCATTTAGTCTAAATACAAAACCATACTGAGACTTGGCATCATCGTCATCCGATTGGAAGCTAGCGTCGCTATAGCCTTCCAGTATCAACTCTCCACCGCCGTAGATCAAGAATATGTCCTTAGTCCTTTTCAGGTACTTCAGGATACTCTTGACTGCACTCCATTGTGCCTCCCCGGCACACGACTGATATCGACTTGTTACGCTCAAAGCGAAAGCCACATCAGGTCTAGCGCACTGAACAACATACTGTATGCTGCCTATGGCTGAAGCATAGGGGATGTCCAACATCCTTTTAAGCTCCTCATCAGTCCTAGGAGACTGCTTCTTGGATAACTTAATTCCATGCCTCATAGGAAGGAATCCTCGTTTTGAGTTCTCCATCTTGAATCTCTTGAAGACTTTCTCAATATACGAGGACTGGGCCATTCCTAACATCCTTCTAGATCTATCCCTGTAGATCTTGATGCCAAGGATGTAGGATGCCTCGCCCATATCCTTCATGGAGAATTGCGTTGACAACCAAGCTTTAGTGGTACCCAACATCTTTAGCATCAATCCAATGAGCAAGATATCATCCACGTAAAGCACCAGAAACGCAACTTGAGCTCCCACTGATCTTCTTGTATACACAAGGATCGGACTCGTTTCTGATGAAATCATATCCCCGTATGACTTCATCAAAACGTATGTTCCAGCTTCGGGAAGCTTGTTTGAGGACATAGATGGACCTTTGGAGACGGCAGACCTTCTGCTCTTCTCCAACAGTTGTGAAACCTTCCGGCTGATCCATATAGATCTCTTCATTTACGAAAACTGTTGAGGAAGGCCGTTTTCACGTCCATCTGCCATATTTCATAGTTATACCATGCTGCTATGGCAAGCAGTATCCGAATGGACTTGGCCATTGCTACGGGCGAGTAGGTTTCCTCAAAATCGACCCCGGGTCGTTGAGTGTAACCTTTCGCCACAAGCTTGGCTTTGAAGGTTGTAACCTCCTCGTCAGCTCCAAGCTTACGTTTGTAGACCCATTTACACCCTACGGGTTTAACCCCTTTGGGTGGATCTACTAGGGTCCAAACCTTGTTTGTACCCATCGAGTCCATCTCGGATTTCATGGCCTCAAGCCACTTGTCCGAATCGATGTCCGACATCGCTTCTCCGTACGTCTTTGGATCATTATCCAACTGACCGGTCAGGCCCAGAAATCCATACCTATCAGTTGCATGGGATACTCTGGCCGACCTACGGAGGACTGGAACAATATCAGTGGGAACCACTGGCTTAGATGTCACTGCCGCCTCATGGGGTACCTCACTTGATTCCTCAAGGAGTACCTCATCGCGTCGACTATCCGATGAAAAACCTTTTTCCAAGAACACTACGTTTCGTGAGACAAAAACCTTTTGCTCGGAGGGATCATAGAAATAATACCCTGCAGTTTCTTTTGGATAGCCGATGAACCTGAATAAACTAGACCTCGAGTCCAGTTTATCTCCCACTAATCTCTTGACATATGCGGGGCAACCCCATACTTTCAAGTATTTGTAGGAGGCATGCTTGCCATGCCATATCTCATATGGCGTCTGGGATACCTTTTTTAGATGGCGCCAAGTTCAAAACTTTGGCCGCCGTCTCAAAGAGCGTATCCCCAGAAGGAAAGGGAGAGTTCGGTAAAACTCATCATGGATCGGACCAATGTTCCAACAAGGTCCGATTCCTCCTTTCAGACACACCATTAAGCTGCGGTGTTCCAAAAGGGGTCCACTGAGAGAGAATCCCATTCTCTTTTAGATAATCAGTAAACTCGCCACTCAAATACTCTCCACCTCGGTCTGACCGAAGGGCTTTGATCTTTCGACCGATTTGGTTCTCTACTTCAAGTCTGTATTCCTTAAATCTTTCAAAGGATTCAGACTTGTACCTTATCAGGTAAACATAACCATACCGTGAGTGATCATCGGTAAAGGTTATGAAGTACGAGTACCCACCTCTAGCCTAAGTATTTAGTGGACCACAGACATCTGTATGGATCAAATCCAACAGACCACTGGCTAGCGTACTTTGTCCAACAAAGGGTTTCTTGGTCATCTTTCCCTTCAGACAGGATTCGCAGGTCGGTAGGTTGTCGAAATCGTCTATTTCTAGACTCTTTGAGTCCACCAACCTTCTTATCCTATCTTTAGAGATATGACCTAACCTCGCATGCCATATCTGTGCGTTATTATGATCATCATGTTTTCGTTTGTGTTCTGCAGTCATAATCCAATTAGACTGTTGAGTATGTACAGACCGTTGACCAATGTACCAAGCAGATGAGAAATACCATTTTTGATAATGAAAAAAACCATTTTTATTGATGGTAAATTCATATCACTCCTTATCAAGGACCGGGATGGAAATAATGTTTTTAATCATGCTAGGTACATAGAAACAGTTGTTCAGTACAATCCTAACATGACTACTAATGGCTAACTCTAGGTGATCCTACGGCTCCGCAGCAACGGCCTTGCCATCGCCTAGCCTCAGGATCATCTCATCCTTGGTTAGCCTTCTGCTTCTTTGCAGTGCCTGCAAATCATTGCAGATGTGAGCACCACACCCGATATCCAATACCCATGAAGCAGAATTAGTAATCATATTTACTTCAACCACAAACATACCTGGGTTGGAGAGGAGTTGTGGGCACTCCCTCTTCCAATGCCCTTTCCCTTGGGCAATGCATCCAGACATCATTTGCCTTACCGCTGAGAAACCATAGGCCTTCCCTTTCCCTTTGCTTGGTCCAACCGGAACAATAGGGGTGCCTGGAGCGCGAGCAGGGGCCGCAACCGTCTTCCCTTTGCCCTTCTTCCTCTTCCAGCATCCGGCCCTCTTGCCATTCGCCTTGGAGGTTGAAGCCTCTCCTATCAATACCGCCGGCACCGACTTGTGGGTCGTTGCCTCGTATTGGACCAGCATGTTGATCAACTCATGAATAGACTTCTCAAGTCCGTTCATGTTGTAGTTTACAACAAATGGGTCATAGGATGGAGGAAGCGACTGGAGGATCACGTCAATGTACGTGTCATTATTAAGCCCAACTTTAAGGTCCTCGAGTTTCTCCACTAGGGAGAGCATCTTGACCCCATGACTCTGTACAGACGCTCCTTCAGCAAGCTTGGTGCCAAAGAATGCTTTTTGTGACGGCATATCTAATATGCCTATCCGGAACCGCATAAACCTCGTTCATGCGGAGCATATGGCGGAGACGTTGTCCAGCCTCTCATACTGTTTCTGGATGTCGTTAGACATAGAAGACAGTATGATACTGCGTACTTTCCGGTTGTCCTCATGCCATTTCTCGAACGTCAAACGTTCTTTAGGCGTGGACCCCTCCGGTAAGTCGCTCGGTGGCGGCTCGTCCAAGACGTAGCCTTGGTTCTCAAAACTGAGGACAATCCTCAGGTTTCTCAGCCAGTCTGAGTAGTTCGTTCCGTTGATTTGTTAGTCTCGAGAATCATGGTTAATGGGTTCTTAGACATATCTACATTAATGAAAATGTAAAGTAGAAATTAGCAGATGATGGTAATATTATTGTTCAAGTTGAAGACTTGGTCTTTTAGTCTTTAACCCTCCCACTATTTATACGAAAGTCCGCCACTCTCAAGCGGAGTTTCGGGAAACCATTTCCTAGTGGGTTTGGGATCCACAAGCGTAATCTCCATGCCCCGCTTTTACGATTCACATGAAGAAGACCTCGTGGGAGATATCCAATATCATTCTCATCCAATGAGATTCCCAAGATATTTTGCCTCACCTATTCGCATGGTTTCGAGGACTCCAAGCAAACCATGTTACTCAGTGTTGAGCCCGACCCATCAACCAAATCATGCCTCAAATTGTTGCCCCCACGACTCGTGAGACAGGGAAACAGCAAGAGCAGTCTTTTTCTTCACAACAATGGTGCAGCTTTCCCCTAGTCCAAGTGTGCCACTACTCGTGAGACCACACTTGGGTAGTGGTAGCTTCCTCACCACATTGCTGTGGATGGAAGGCTTCGGACAAACCAAAATACCATTTTGATCCAAGTCCGTTCTGGGCCTAATATTTAATTTGGTCCAACCAAATGAGAGTTTGTGTATGACCTAGACCTCATCACATTATTGTGTTTTAGCATGCATAAATATTCAATATTTAAAGCGATAAATAAATACGTCGCATGCAGAAAACATAGCATACCCCTGTTAGGATGATCACAAGCCCAACCTATGCGACCCACTGAGCCCGCAGTGAGTCTATGGTCTGTCTAGGGTGGTCCTAAATTATTACAATAATAATAAGCCCATTGTCATTCCAATGGGCCTTGAAGTGCTTCTTGTTTCAACGCCTTGATGCTTCTCCTTGGGGTCTCCGACTCCATTTGCTTGTTAAAATTAAAACCTCACCAATCCTATCTACTCTCATTACAACTAAAAGTAATACATTGGTAATAAAGAAAACAAGCCTTAACATCATGAGGCTGAAAATACGGGAGATGATAGTCCCAAAAACAAGAGGCACGCAGGCCCCACCCAACAGAAAATAAATGTTCATACATTCATCCATACATAAGGCCTAGGGCTCTTGTGATCAGCCCATGTTGATTCCATCAACTCACATAACACAATTATTCCAAATAATCATGCATAAATAACCAATGGATATTCCAAATACCCAAGTGATGTCCAACATCACAAAAGCATAAACATACAAATAATATGCAAAATTCAAATTTTAAATTTAATGGACATTTTAAACAATGCATCCAATGCATATATTAATCCCAAATTAATTAAGCAAATTTAATTCAAGGAATAATCCAATTATTCCAAAATCAAAAATGCAAAATTAACATATTTTTAGAATTGTGCAGAAAATACAGAAAATCAAATTTTCCGGAAAAAGTCGAAAAAGGGCACAAAAACGGCCCAGCTGTTTTGCTGGCCGGCCGGCCGCGCGCAGGCAGCAAGCCTGCGCTGTGCCGCGCGCTGGCCTCGGCCAAAAGCGGCCAGCTGCGCACAGCGCGCGCGCCTGTGCGCGGCCACTGCCGGCCCGATCAATTTTTTTTTTTCGAAACTGTTTCAGCACAATATTAGTAATATTATTCTGAAAATAAGCATGCAATTTTAGATCCAATCTAACAAAATTAAGCATGCCAAAAGTCCATTAAATCCAAACAATTGAATCATCATATTATTCATATATTTATGTAATCTAACATGCCAATAAAGCCATTAAAAGCAAGTAGATCATGCCAAACACATAGATCTATGCCCCTTACATCGAACCTAGCTCTGATACCACTTGAAGGACAAGCGGATCCGCCCGGGAGCGCGAGCGGAAGCAAGGAAATAGTGCATAAGTTAAATCAAATCTAATTTAAAATACGAATCCCAAGGGGTGTACCCTTGGGTGCTCAACCGGGCGTTCGGTGTAGGATGTGTAAATATTAGAAATGAATATTAAACACATAGGGCATAGATAAATATATTAAATCAATCAAAGCGTAGTAAAACTGTTACCTTTGATTGTTTAGCGTATGCTCCCGGCTACTAGCGTTGTTCCTTCTCCGGAATGCTCACGAAATCCAAACGTATGGATTCTCCAAAGGTGATCCACACCACACCGGAAGAAACACACGTTCTTCTTGCTAGAAAAGAACGAGTTTAAGAAAGAATCGGTTTAAGAGAAGAACACTATGAATCAGTGCACTAGACCTGATGTGGCTTTCGCTTTGAGCGTAACAAGTCGATATCAGTCGTGTGCCGGAGAGGCGCACTGGACTGCAGGCAAGACTATCCTGAAGTACCTGAAAAGGACTAAGGACATGTTCTTGATCTACGGTAGTGGAGAGTTGATACTGGAAGGCTATAGCGGCGCTAGCTTCCAGTCGGATGACAATGATGCCAAGTCTCAGTATGGTTTTTGTATTTAGACTAAATGGTGGCGTGGTTACTTGGAAAGGTTCCAAGCAGGCTACCACAACGGACTCCACCGTAGAGTTTTGAATACATAGCGGCTTTGGATGCCGCTAAGAAGTGGTTTGGTTGATGAGCTACATCCAAGGGTTGGTTGTAGTTACTAGCATTGCTAAGCCTGTAATTATCTTTTATGATAACAACGGGGCGATAGCGCTAGCAAAGGAACCGAGATCTCATCACGATCCAAGCATATTCTTAGATGCTACCATCTACTTAGAGAGATGGATAGCAGGAGTGACATTCGGTTGGACCGAGTCAGCTCCGCAGAAAACATAGCAGATCCACTTGCTAAGCTCATGTCGCAAGTTGCCCATACTCACCATCTGGATAAGAGGTTCGAGGTAAATGGGTGATTAGTTTTAGCTAAAGTGGGAGATTGTTAGAATAGGTGACCAGAAAGCCAATAGGTTTGGCTATTTGTAACTTATTATACAACTCGATGTAAATGTAATATTATTTGTCTCTTTCCAAAAGTGATAAGTCAACATACCACCTAGCATGAAACATGGCTGATTTTGCTTCCTCCAAGGGAGCATGTCGGCCATGTTTAATTAAGGGAAGAAGTCCAACTTCTTCCTATTCAAAAATAGGAATTATTTCTCCTCTCGGGTATAATTTAACGGATCGGGTTTTATCGTAATCCAATTACGACGAACCCAATATTAAATCCAATTTAATGTCTATTTAAATTATCCCCGTTGATCTTTTAATCCAATTAAAAGATCCAACGTGTCAACGTCTCAACTTTCCATATTTAATCAAAAATTCAATTTACCGATTAAACGGAAGCCCGATACAATATCGGCCCGTCCATCCAATGGACTTTCCCTTAAGTAATCCAATTACTTACTTTATCCTTCGAGATTGACTCCAAGTCGATCTCTCAACCTCCTCGGTGATTTGTGTGTGACCCTTTAGGTTCACCCTCAGCTAGACTTGGGCCCGTGTCCCACAAGGGCCCCGTTACCATGGGTGGCCGTCTAGCAACGGTCCATGGCACTAGAGACTAGGTGAATTGGCGTGAACATTTAGGCGCCGATTCCGTACGGGTACGATCCTTCCGTCTACCGTCTCACGGCCTTAGTCTAGGGTATGAATTGGGCGTCGGTTCCCATCCTTGACTAGACATCTATGCTTAATACTCGAGACCACGTATGCTTCATTGCGTCGACACAGGAAACCATTCCCTGTTCGACCAACCACTGTGGCCACAGCTTCAAACAGCATGAACGTGTCTCCGAGTGCATAGGAGATACCTCTGTCACATACTGACAGGGGACGAATCCTCTTCTTGGAATCCACCGTCGTTGCTACACACTCCGACTGCACTGGACAAGGCTTATGATAATCATCTTACAGAATGATTTACCTCTCGCGAGATCCAAGATACAGCCGTCATGTGCACGCGACTGCCATGATCCCTCAAGTCTGAGGATTACTCCCGTACTATCGGAACCGGGGAAAACCAATCATACCGACCAAGCCTCTAAGGCTTCCATATGATGATCCCCGCGAGTCAGTCCAGTCGGCTCGACCCCAGTCGACCAACCCATCAAGATCGTGTAGGCGTCCCACGCCTATCGCCGATGAAACACGGCACTCATCCAATGAACACGACTCTTGACGCAAGTCTCAATAGGACTCTCGATGCCCTGTCTCGAGGTCCTCAACTTGGAACGTTTTAGACCCAACTCTTAATCAGTTAGTTTCATGACCACCATCCAATGCGTGGCCCAACTGCACGAGTTGTTATCCATGGTCTGTGGGCTTTGTTGCGATATAAGTTAAATATCGTTTTAACAAATGTAAGATGAGCGCAACAAAGAAGGTACCATTGGTGACGGACACTCATCTTATTCATCACATAATAATATTACATTTACATCAAGTTGTCAAATAGGTTACAAATCGCCAAACCTATTGGCTTTCTGGTCACCTATTCTAACAAGACCATGGATAACAACTCGTGTAGTTGGGCCACGCATTGGATGGTGGTCATGAAACCAACTGATTAAGAGTTGGGACTGGATAGTTCCGAGTCGAGGACCTCGAGACAGGGCATCGAGAATCCTATTGAGTCTTGTGTCAAGAGTCGTGTTCATTGGATGAGTGTCGTGATTCATCGGCGATAGGCGTGGGACGCCTACACGATCTTGATGGGTTGGTCGACTGGGGTCGAGCCGACTGGACTGACTCGTGGGGATCATCATATGGAAGCCTTGGAGGCTTGGTCGGTATGATTGGTTTTCCCCGATTCCGATAGTACGGGAGTAATCCTCACACTTGAGAAATCATGGCAGTCGCGTGCACAGGACGGCTATATCTTGGATCTAGCGAGAGGTGATCATTCTGTAAGATGATCATCATAAGCCTTGTCCAGTACAGTCGGAATGTTGTAGCGAGGACGGTGGATTCCAAGAAGAGGATCTGTCCCCTATCAGTATGTGACAGAGGTATCTCCTATGCACTTGGAGACACGTTCATGCTGTTTGAAGCTGTGACCACAGTGGTTGGTCGAACAGGGAATAGTTTCCTGTGTCGACGCAATGAAGCATACGTGGTCTCGAGTATTAAGCATAGATGCCTAGTCAAGGATGGGAACCGATGCCCAATTCCATACCCTAGACTGAGGCCGGGAGATGGTAGACGGAAGGATTGTACCCGAACAGAATCGGCGCCTAAATGTTCACACCAATTCACCTAGTCTCTAGTGACATGGACCGTTGCTAGACGGCCACCCATGGTAACGGGCCCTTGTGGACACGGGCTCAAGTCTAGCTGAGGGTGAACCTAAAGGGTCACACACAAATCACCGATTAGGTTGAGAGATCGACTTGGAGTCAATCTCGAAGGATAAATAAGTAATTGGATTACTTAAGGGAATGTCCATTGGATGGACGGACCGATATTGTATCGGGCCTTCGTTTAATCGGTAAATTGGATTTTCGATTAAATATGGAAAGTTGAGATGTTGAGACGTTGGATCTTTAATTGAATTAAAAGATCAACGGGAATAATTTAAATGGACATTAAATTGGATTTCATGTTGGGTTCATCATAATTGGATTACGATAAAACCCGGTCCGTTAAATTTTACCCGAGAGGAGAAATAATTCCTATTTTTGAATAGGAAGAAGTTGGACTTCTTCCCTCAATTAGACATGGCCGAGATGCTCCCTTGGAGGAAGCAAAATCAGCCATGTTTCATGCTAGGTGGTATGTTGACTTATCTCTTTTGGAAAGAGACAAATCAACTCCAATCAAGCTCTTCCCTTTTGGTATGATTTGATCATACCATAAATTTTGGTAGGCTTGATTGAAGAATTGATGGTGATTGATTGGAATGAATCTAGACATCCTTGGATGAACCTAGACACATTCCAATAATCACATTAATTATGTATATATATTAGAATATACAACACCAAGCATAAGGGATTCATTATTCATCTTTTTCTAGGAAAAAGAAGAAGAGAAAAATCGGATCTCCTCTCCCTCTCTAACTCTCGGTTTTCTCCTCCTCTCTTTCACTTGTGTTCTTCACTTGGTTTTGAATCAAGAAGAAGAACAAAGTAAGTTTAAGAGAGCACTAATTCATAGTGTTCTTCTCTTAAACCGATTCCTTCTTAAACCCGTTCTTTTCTAGCAAGAAGAACGTGCGTTTCTTCCGGTGTGGTGTGGATCACCTTTGGAGAATCCATACGTTTGGATTTCGTGAGCATTCCGGAGAAGGAACAACGCAAGTAGCCGGGAGCACACGCTAAACAATCAAAGGTAACGGTTTTACTACGCTTTGATTGATTTAATATAAATCTATGCCCTATGTGTTTAAATATATATTTCTAATATTTACACATCCTACATCGAACGCCCGGTTGAGCACCCAAGGGTACACCCCTTGGGATTCGTTTATTTCGATTAGATTTAAATTTACGCGCTATTTCTCGCTTTCTCGCTTTCGCTCGCGCTCCCGGGCGGATCCGCTTGTCCTTCACAATTAGCCCTTTATACCAATCTGGGTAGCCCAAGATTTCAAAACATTGTTCCTTCGTATGCCCATTCTTTTTGCAGTGCAAGCAATATAAGGCCCTTTTTTCTTGCGCAGTTCTTTTCTTCCACTGCTCCTTGCCATTAATCTTCTGGAACCCTTTAGCCTGTATCGCCATATTTTGAGAAGGAGCTGCATATTGAGAGCTAACTTCTCTCTACCTTTCAACTCTTAAGACTATGGCATATACTTTGGAGACACTTGGTAGGGGCTCCATCATTAAAATCTGATTCCGAATGTTGTCAAAGGAATCATCAAGTCCCATTAAAAATTGCATGAGACGGTCTTGCTGATACAGATCTGCAATTTCTTTCGATGCTCCACTGTTACTAGATGGGATTGTCACCCAACAGTTCAATTCATCCCATAGAGTTTTCAATTTTCCAAAGTATGCGGATACTGTGAGATCTCCTTGTGCTGCCATATGCGATTTCCCTCTGCAGCTGATAGACCATGGGGCCACTACTAACCCCATATCTTGTCTCCAATTCCATCCACAAATCCCTGGTTGTCTCAATATACAAGAAGGATTCAACAATGTCTTTCGACATTGAATTCAACAGCCAAGAAATCACCATATCATCAGCCCTTTCCCATTGTTCGAAGTCGTCCGCCGACTCATCAGGTTTTTCATTTTTTCCGATAATGGAGCCCTTCATTTTCGCCTTCAGTGCGATTTTAATCGAACGACTCCATGCAAGAAAATTACTTCCATTGAGGAGGTTTGTGACCAAGATTGTACCTAGAGTGTCACCAGTTTGGACCTTCAAAGTTTCTGAGTCGATTTCCACCTTCTTGCACTTGTCTTCGTGCTTGGGAGGGCTCGCCATTGCTAGGGTTCTTCTTCAAATCTAAGCTTATTTGTGACTAATATGAGGGAGCGAAGAGTACCAGAGACCATCAATTGATGGCTCTCATACCATGAAAGCTAGAAAGAAAATGAAACAGAGCTTGCGCAGCCATGGCTTCTGAAGAAGGAAAGTAAATTTCTGGATTCGTAGTTGTGTTTCTTAAAAGATACAGAGATGTATTTATAGTGTTGATTAAGAGGACTAAGTCCAGCCCTACCTCCTAACTGTCATTAACAACCTAACTAAAAGCTTAGCCTAACTAATTAACTGATAAAACGCATTATCACTAGCAGAAGTGTTGTAGCGTTTTTTTATCACAAAAACGCGTCTTACAAGAAGTGCTTTTGCTGAAATAGAAGTGCTAAATGTTCACAAAATTGCTAATAGGAAGAAGTGCGATTTCATCTCCTATTCGTTCAAGGATGAATTTAAGAGGATCAGACGAAATGTCTAACATGGTGAGAGTTTTCAATCTGCTAGACCAAATCCCATAATTTAATGAATTTAGTTATCCTAAATAATGAAGAAACTATTCTCTATTATAATTTAATCTCCAAATATTTTGCAAAGTCATGCCAAATAATTCTAAGAATATAGCAATCAACAATATATGTTGACTTTCCTCGCTTCATCACTACATACGAAATGAAAAGAAATAAAGGAAGAGCTTTTCGACCTTGGTTCCATAGGAGAAAGTCAGAAAGATTGAGAAATAGAACAATCGGCTTTCTCTTCTTTCTTTTTGATAAATAATGGTAACGGTTCATCTTTTTGTTCACCGTAGGAGGACTCATGTGAATGGTTCTAGCAATTCTGGGCTAGACATTACTTCCCTCCCTTTGTTACCTCCCTTACTGATTTTTGTTTCGTTCCTTCCTATCAACTAGGCAGGCAGTTAGTCAGTCAGTTGTTGCTTCAACTCTAACTACTAGTCAATAGCAAGTTACGTCATTCCTCCATGTAGCATTTTCTTGATTGGAGTTGATCTCCCGTGACTTCTCTCACACTTTTCTTCACAAAGAATTTGATTTTCATGTGGTAAGTGGAGATAATGGCTTGGAATGCATTGATGATAGATTCCCCTAGATTGGCAATGTAAGCCGATAGGATACTACCACTAGGAATTTGACCATATAGGGCTTTCTCCACCCTCCGGGGCTTTGTTAGGACATGGGTAAGGATATTTGATCTCCAAGACATACCACCTAGCCTAAAAAACCATATTAAAAAGTATCGACCAACTCAAATGGGACATATCCCAGCTCCATATGGTTGTATTCCTCAATAAATAGTTTTCAATTAAGCTTCCAGAATCAATGAACATGGGACTTATTGTAGTTAGCCAAGGTGGTCGAGATGACTAAGGCGTCATTATGGGGGACATCGAGTTGTTGTCCTTCATTCGAACTTGATAATGGATGCACGCGATACCACCCTTACATCCATACATTTAGATCCAAGGGCATGCATTCCTCCTGCCTTCAAGTGTTGGGCTTTCTTGGCTCGGTAGGAGTCCCCTCCAGCTGGCCCTCCTGAAATAATTCGTATAATCTCCTTCCTAGGGAAGTTGGGTATGTCATGACCATTTCCCCCCATGGGGTGCCTTGGGGTGCTCTTTTAGGCCAGGCTCATCCTCGCATCTCTCCTTTAGGTGGTCATCCTTTATGTAGAGGTTAGCCCCACGCTCATTCTCCCTACATATAAATTCTTAGAGGTATCCACTTGGCATCAATTTTTTTAATTTTAGTTTTTAATTATTGACACTCATTAGTACAGTGCCCATATTTATTATGGAAACATCAATACTTATTCGACCAAGGTTTAGTGGGTCCTTCGGCCAAATCACAAGGTCTTTCCCTTCGACGACCATCAACACTAGGGTGATTCATGCTCTCAACAAGGTGCGGGTGTCGTACCCTCTTTAAAGGCACTCTTCAATCCCTAATGTCCGTTTTGAACTTCTTAGTTGTTCTTTATTCATTCCTTTCCTTGCGTTTTTTTTGCCAATGTCACCTTTCTTGTATTTCACGCTTCATCCATATTGATATACTTATCAGCTCGAACTAGTAAGTTATCACAATTAGGAGTTGGCTTATTGCCCAAAGATTTGAAAAGGTCCCCATCCTACGATCCATATGCGAAGGCACTTGTCAACACTTCTGAAGTGGCTGAAGGGACTTCCAAAGCAGTTGTATTAAAATGTTGGAGGTACTCCGTAGGGTTCACCCTCCTGTTGGATTGCAAAGTGGCTCATAGTGGTCTTTTTGTGTTGCTTGTTGTTGCCAAACTGATGCAGGAAGAGCGAGCTAAATTCCTTTACATATCAAATGAGTCTAAGTGGTAGCTGATTGAACCTCTGCTGGGCAGCCCGGGTGAGGGTAGTCAAGCACATGTGGGACTTGACTCCATCCGTGTAGTGATGGAGGAGGATAGCAATTTCCAATTGATACCGATACCTTGTAGATCACTTGTTATATCGCACTCCGCCAGGTTAGGAGTCCCATAGGTGATGGTAGCTCGTTAGCCAAAAACCCCTCACCAAAAGGTAATGCCTCTTTGTTCCTCGAGAGAGACTCTTGAGATACACCTGCATATCTAATAAGTCCTACTTCAGTCCTTCCATCTGCGCTTACCAGACACTCGAACCTTTTCCCTATAGGGACATGTGCTCTTTCTGTCGTTCCTACAACGCTCGGGCTGGACATCCTAGCTCAGGTTCCTTGTACATTTATGGTGGGGCTGACAGTGATGCCAATGCTAGGCAACGACACTAATACAATAGGGGATGTTGTTGTAGTTTGGGCCCGAGTAGCTTAGCAATCACCTTCACAATTAATCTTTAGGGACATGGAGCACCCTTGCACAGTTGGTGCTAAAGGAAGTGGTAGTGAGAGTAGGATCCACCTCCTATCATCCTACTTCAGAGGAGGGTGTGAGAAGAATCCCTCTAGCATTTGGGACAGCCCTATCAGCTCCAATTTACTACTCAGCTCGAGCATTCCTAGAGTTCATGTTTCTCATATCTTAACTTTGTGTTCTCACAGAAGTAGTCAAATGCTGCCAAGCAAAATGCTCGAATGCAATGAATTGTGTCCGAACCTTTGGGCTTTTGCAAAACTCCGGTGCAAAGAACCTGCAAAGCAAAGATAGCATCTTGATGCTCAAGTCGGTAACTTTAGAAGAAAGTAATCAAAATTAAGCTAGAAAAATTGTAGAGAGTGGCACAAAGTGTGTGGTGCCAAAAAGAAAGTTGCCATCTTCAACATTTGACTTCCACTTAATAATCTTTAAGTAGATAGAGGGTGACAAACACGAATTCCCAAAAATAGGAATTTTGTTGGGATGAGAGATCCTCTCTTCTACGCCCAGCTCCTGTTTCGAAAGAGGTGGTTATTATCTGGTTAACGGGATCTCTAGCCTCCTTTTGTTTTTGTCACGTGTTCCGTATTGGTAACATTCCACCTTTTTGGACTTGTTGGCAACACCCTATTGAGCCAAGTGCCTGCCCGTGACGCCACCACGTGCCTAACACGTATCTTTCCCCACACCTGGGCATTCCAGTTTAGTTGGTCACCCCCTCCTGGGCTGTTTTTGGACAATTACCTGGGCGTTCTTATTGAGTTGTTTGTGCTTGCCTTGATTTGCAGAAACTAGGGCATCACACACGTATACACTAACTTCATTTATAGCATTTTAATTTCCAAACTACAAATTTTGATTGTAAAAGAGTTGGACACAGATTATTTGTTAGAAGCACAACGAACAAATAAACAAAAGGAAACTAAATGATTAAAATATCAATATGATGTCAAAGCAAAATAATTAAAGTTCGCTATAAGCCTAGTTTAGAAAAATCCTCAAAAAGTGATAATGTAATAGCCGGGTTTATAATAATTGTGATTAAATTAAACTAACAAGTAAATCTTTTATCAAGAATTCAGAATAGTTTACAGAGTTTTATTATTGCAATAAATATAATGCATCAAGATACAAAATTCAAAGTCAAAGATCAATTTCACCTTTCTTTTCTTCAATTAGAAGTGTGTGTAATAACTATATTTTGATACATAATCAATTCTATCACAATCAATCAATAAAATTTCTAGGTGACAAACTGCAGCTGCCATCTCTTTACCAATTCATATCAATCAGATCGTAAAAGAATATGGCATAACAAACTCAGTAGAGAAGATGGAATCCCAACAAGCATGTTTTCAAGTTACTGCAAAACTTAAACAAAAACAAAAACTTAGATATTAATAGTTGCATCCCACAACCTAAGCATCCCATTACGTCCCCCTGTGCAGATCCTCTTCCTTTCGAGATCAGAAGCCACGCATCGGACCTGAAACCATCATCGGAATTGCCAAACTAATCAATTACTAAAACTGAAGAAACAGCAAAAAGTGCCTGTAAAAACAAGTTATTTGTGTAAAATTACAACTCTTTATGTTGCGAATTTCAGTAAGAGCTAGGTGGCTGTTACTGAGTGGAAATCGTTGCAGTCAGCTTTAAAGGCATGACCTGGAAATGGGGCTCCCAAATGGATATATATATATATATATATATATATATATATATATATGATTATCGGCAAAATTTGCCATAGCTGGTGAACAATATTGATCGATGTTAGCTGCTCATGAATGCTGCATGTAGTGGCAAGTGTTGTGCTCTAAAGTAGTTTTGAAACATTGTTAGAATTCCTTAGCTGCTATTCTCAACAGAACCATAGCAGAATTACAAAATCTATTTCATTTCATAACAAAATGCCCAACAAAATTTAGTTAAATGCCTAATGATATAAGGTCCCACATGAATAGTCAAATGCCAACCATATGCATGACCAAATTCTTTCTTTGCATCAACTGTTTCAGGCCAAATTCTAGCTAGTAGATTCCTTAAGGGTACATTTGGATCAATGAATTTCAAGTTATGGATTCAAATCCCCAATAACAAATACTTTCAATTTGTTTGATTCATTCTAAATATTAAAAGATTTGAAATGCTTCAACCCAAAATTTGAACTATGTTTTGTTCAACATTAACAGATTTCAAATTCTTCTAATATTGAGTCATTTAAAATCTTTTCTCCGAATCCTTCGCTCAAATCAAAATTCATTAGTCCAATGAATTGTTTATACAGTACTCTACTTGTAAGATAGTTTATCTAAATACATGCATTTGGGGAATTACATGCATTTGAGAATTACCTAAATATATTTATCTTTTCTCACCAATTATACAGTACTGTAAGATAGTTTATCGATTACTTAAGACCTTCAAGTAAATCAACTATGAAATGAAGGAGAATTAGCGTTTCTTAATACAGTGATTTCATGCTCTAGGTTGCTTAGAAGATAATCACGAACAAGTTGAACGAATCTTCATGGTTATCTAGGCAAAGAATTTGAGCTTAGATAAAAGGTGATTGAAGCTCACAAGGAGAGAAGATAACCTGTTAGTATAGCTAGAAGGAAAAGCATATATGTCTGCGTCTAGCCAATGATAATTAAGAAGAACATATAGATCATAATTAAAGCTGAATGGATTCAGAACACAACAGATAATAGTGAATAGGGTGGAAGAACCTCACCATAGCAACTGATTTTTGGGGAGTCCTGTAGAGTTGCCATCCAGCCATCTTGGAACCAGTAGCGGAGAGTCCACCAAGTCTTTCCTGAGGTCGGTGGAAGAGGGACATTGAATTATCAGCTGCTCCTATACCTAACCAGTTTTCGCCGGCATTTATAGACAATATGGAAGCATTATGAATGGTGACATTCTTGACGCATCTTATCCCACCTACAAATATGAAAGAGTATTAAATCACATGGACCAACGCTTCAAATGTCAAAGCCCTATATTTTGAAGAAAATATATAGAAACATTAGGCACAGTAAAGTTAAGAGAACACTTTCAGTTTTAAACATTGGGATAGGTAGGTCGAAAAGGTAATTAATAGTTTATCTTATGATGAAAAAAGAAGTTAAATTTTGAGCAGGAGGGACCGGTGAACAGTTTTGAGTTAAGCTCACAACACCAAAGTCACAACGCAACAGTTATAAGAATCCATTACAAGTTTAAATCTCTAAATAAAACCTGTAAGAGAAAACAACAGAACCAACAAGAGTAAATTAAACGCCATTCTTCTCTTAAAGTCAACAAATTACTCAACTAATGACTCTTTGCAGCATAACATGTAGGGGGGATAGAAAGAAACATTTCCATACTTTGTCTGAAAGTGCCTATACATTGCAAAACACATCTTATTTTTCTGTAGTACATGTTCCCAACACAAACGTAGCAGATACAATGCAAGCTTGTCTTAAAGATGAAGGAAGAAAGTACATTATATCAAAATACAGGTAATGTATGAATACATTAACATGCGTCACAGCATATGGACTAGGTATTTGTATCTTAATATAATATCTTTCTCAGATTAAACCAAAATGTGTAACAGGCATTAAATTGCTCCTCTTCCAGAAGACTTGGGAATCAAAGACATGACTAAATACCTAGAGTGGCATGTGTTTGCCACCATTTCCAATAAGAAAAAGAGCTGAAGGAATTTTTGCCCTGTTTGGCAGCACTTTCAACAAGATGTGACAAGAAAACAAGTATTCAGCAACAATTAAATATGACCTGATGTGACTACCCATGAACTAAGGAAACAAGCATGAACTTCTATTTTTATTTTACTTTTTTCATTTTTTTGTTATTTTACCAACTTTTCTGAGCCTTTATAAAGGAAATAGATCTTCTATTGATGTTATTAATTGTTTTTCAAGAAAAGCTGATCGGAGTAATCCAAAGCACGTCTACTTTACTCCACTATAAGATGAGACCAAGTTAAAATCCGAAACAGAAAAATAGAAATGATTGAATAAATATCTTAGTATTTGAGCATATAAAAATAGGAAGAAAAATACAGACAAAATATGAAAGTCAAAGTAAACAAACAGGCTACATGACACTGTATAATATTTCTGTCATGGGCCCACCTAAAAATCTGTTAAGACCTGAAGTAATTCTCTCAAAAGCAACATTTATGTGACTATTTCCAGTGCGATTTCAAGTTCTAGCACACTGAGCTAGTAACATGATACATTTGTTGTTCTCCTTTAACTTTAGTTCAGCCAATTCTCTTCACCTTCACCTCAACAAGAAAGTTTCTCCAGGCCCAGTTTTGGTTTTGTCCTCCAATGACCATTCTTATGTGCAAAGAGATAAGTCCACTCAGGACACCTTGAGAATTAATAGACATTTCTAGAGGCAAATCATACTGATGCTGAGGCAAACAGAAAAGGACATAACTTTATGTAATGGAAAGATTAGGATAAGTAGCGTAACAATTAAGTACTCAAGGAACTTTGAGGTTTAATAGCAAAGACTGGATTGGATACAAAAAGTTCTGTCCAGGTAGCCCGTAACTAATACTTCTCATCCGACCAAGGGCACCACAATCGATCTTCAGGAAACCTTTCTCCCATTTTCTATTCTTACATCTTCTCCTTCATTCTCTCATGCACATAACAAGTAGGGACAGAAATGGGCCCCGACAAGCCTGAACCAGCCCCCAGAGGGGTGAGTTTGAGAGTGTAAATGGGTTACAACGCAGGTCCCAGGTATGTGTTTCAGGCCAGGGTGTTTTGGGGTAAGTTATGAGTTTTGGCCTGAACCCTTTCCACCTAAAATTTTATACACACAACCATATATTTGGTGTGTGTATTTATGTGATCTGTTTACTAACATATAAAACAATATAAACTAAAACAATTAAAAACTAATACACAATTGTTACTCGTGAGTATGCAAAAGGTAAAACAAAAAAATTATAATTTTCAAAATGAGAATGTGCACATACAAGTAACCAAATTACTTATTATTTGATAAAAATGTTTAGTTATTTGTTAATTAACATTATTTTCTCATATTATGAAGGTTATGATGCTTCTCTCTTCAGATAAATATTTTTTTTCCATAAGATTTATCATAAATCTAAAAGAGGTATAATAGATCCAACCCATCATGATCAGGTTTGAGGGTGGGGCTGTGAGCCAAGCTCAAGCCTAAGTGTTTGTGTTTGAAAGGTTTTTCTATTTTTATTAATATTTTAATATTTTTTATTTTTAAGTACTTCTATATAAACTACATATTCAATATTTTATCAAGTCAATATTCAAAATTCCTTATAATATTAGAATTATATTTAAACAACATGTCATATTTTAACTTTAGATAATAACAAAAAAACATGATATTTTTATTTATATTATCTAATATCTATTTAAAAATAAGCTTAATCAACAATTTAGTAATTTTTGATAATTTATTTTGTAAATAATTATGTAGTATAATGCATATGAAGTTTATTGTTATATTTCAATATCAATTTGAATCTCTTGTACTTTTTGATACTAAACAAGGTTCTAACAATTAACTTATAACTTTTTATATTCATTTGTGAGAATGTATTGTACCAAGATTATAATATGTAATATTTCTACTTTAGTGCTTATAAACTTATGTTGAAATTTAGTGATTCCCATGAATTAATAAAAGATAATTATAACAATGATTGTTGAACAATTTGACTTATTGTCATTTGGTACTGCATTATATATATGTTAGAATATTTAAATTTGTTCTTATCTTTTCCTATTTTACTTCAAGTAGGTCTCTTCTATAGGTGTAGTTTTACTTCAAGTAGGTCTCTTCTATAGGTGTAGTTATCCTTAAATTCCATCACTATAAATAGAGGTGGAATCATCATTAATCAATAATATAGATTCATCTCTTCTTTTATCACTTCGTACATGGTATAAGAGCAGGTTCAGAAAAAGTGAGAAAGAAGTTGTATATATATATATTTATATATATTTCTGAGAAAAAAAAAAAAAAAAAAAAAACAAGAGAGAAAAACCTAACCCTAGTTTTTTGCAACCCACCGCCACCCCCTTCCGCCGCCGCAGGTCACTCGGCCGCCGCGGCCGTCGGCCCCTCACCTTGCGTTCACACCCGTCGGTCGCCGCCGTCGCCGCTTTCTCTCGCGCCTCCGGCGCCTCTGTTCGCGGCGCCGCGCCTTCTTCTTGCGCCGCCCCGCCCTTCCGCCACTTCTGCTCGCGACGCCCGCCTCCGGCGTTGCACCTTGCGCCGCGCCCGATCTGAGATGCTCACCTGAATCAGCTTTTCGTTGCTGACTGCTCTCCCTGCTGCTGCTGTCCTATCTATCTGTCTGTCTATCCCCCCTTGATCATGGCTACCGTTGAACATAAAGGTGCTCTTGGCACCACTGTCAAATTGAATGGCCAGAATTATATCCTCTGGTCCCAAGCCTTTCGGTTGTTTCTTGGGTCTCAAAATAAGCTTAATCATATTTTGGCTCCTCCACCAACCTCTACTGATGCTAATTTTTCGACTTGGCAACAAGCTGATTACTCGGTTATGACTTGGCTTCTGAATAGTATGGAGGAAACTGTCGGTTCCAATGTTATGTTTCTCACTTCTGCCAAAACAATGTGGGATACTTTACATGACATGTATTCTCAGGAAAAGAACGTTTCTCGGGTATTTGAACTGTATGAGAGACTTTTTCCCTCAAACAGGATGGCCGTACAGTAGCCGACTATTTTGCCTCCTTGAAGGGCACATCTGATGAAATTTTGCTATATCACCCCTTGAGTTGTGATGCTCAGACTCGCAAGACTCAGTGGGAAGATTTTTTGGTGGCGAAGTTCCTGTCCGGCCTCGACAACAATTTGAAAATCGGTTCGTGATCACCTCCTAGCCAGTGACTCTGTGCCTACGTTATCCAATGCTCTGTCTCGTGTCCTCCGCGTGGCTACTATATCCTCTGACTCTTCATCTGGTCCAACCACCGAGTCCTCAGCCATGGCAGTTCGTGGTCGCGGTCGAAACTCCTCCCGAGGCCGTGGTGGTCGTGGTCGAGGCTCCAATGCTTCTACTAACTCCCGTTACTGCACCCATTGTGGTCGAACTAATCATGTTGTGGAAAAATGTTGGCTCAAATATGGCAAACCGGAGTGGGCCAATACAGTTAAAGGTGATGGTGAACCTACAACATCGGAACCTTCTGCTAATGAATCTGATTTGGTTACCCTTAGCCGTGAAGAATATGAACAGCTCCTCCATCGCCCTGTGGCTAATTCCACTGCCCCTGCCACAGCTTCCACTCCGGGTGCCTTTGCTGCAACTCCTGGTGAGTCTTGGATGCTAGATTCAGGTGCTACTACACACCTCACTGGTAATCGCTCTCTTTTTTACTCCCTCTCTCCTTCTCATACCTCTCCCTTCGTTCGCCTCGCTGATGGATCCTACTCTCCCATATATGGCTCTGGTACTGTTCATCCCACACACCAACTTACCCTTAATAATGTCTTGTATGCACCAAAGTTTCCTGTTAGTCTCCTCTCTATTAGTCAACTTACAAAAGTCCACAACTGCTCGGTAACTTTTTTTCCTTCTTACTGTGTGTTCCAGGATCTGCAAACACAGAGGACGATTGGTGGCGGTCATGAGCGTGGTGGTCTCTACTTTCTAGATCATACTACACCTGTAGATGCTCGTGCTCTTTCTGCCTCTGTCTCCCCTCTTCAGTGGCATTGTCGTCTTGGTCATCCATCCTTACCTAATCTAAAGAAGGTTTTACCTATTCAGTCTACACGCTTGGATTGTGAGTCTTGTCAGTTGGGAAAGCACCATCGTGCTAGCTTTCCACCTCGTCTTGACAACCGTAGTTCCTCTCCTTTTAGTTTAGTTCATTCTGATATTTGGGGTCCGTGTCGTATTGAGTCTATTGGTGGGTTTAGGTACTTTCTTACCTTTGTTGATGATTACTCAAGAATGACTTGGGTCTATTTACTCAAGGATAGGTCTCAAGTACCTAGTATAATCACTTCCTTTTATAATGAAATAAAAACTCAGTTCTCTGTTAATATTCGTATTTTCCGTACTGATAATGCTCTTGAATATGTCCAAAAAGCAGTTTCTAACTTCTGTGATTCTCATGGCATTTTACATCAATCTTCTTGCTCGTATACCTCTCAACAAAATGGTGTCGCCGAACGCAAACATCGCCACCTTCTCGATGTTGCTCGCACTATTTTGGCTCATACGCATGTTCCAAAATCCTATTGGGGGATGCTATTCTCACAGCTTGTTATCTCATTAACCGTATGCCTTCTAGTGTTTTCAGTGGGGATATTCCGTATTCTTGTCTTTTCCCTGGTAAGCCTCTCTTTGGGTTAACTCCTCGAGTCTTTGGGTGTGTGTGCTTTGTTCATCTCCATTCTCCTAACCTCGATAAACTGTCACCTCGTTCTGTTAAATGTATATTTTTGGGGTATTCACGAGCACAAAAAGGGTATCGGTGTTATGATCCTATATCTCACCGGTCATTTACCTCTGCCGATGTTACTTTCTTTGAGTCCACTGCTTATTACTCTAAGACCCCTTCCCCTTATGTTCCTCTTCCATCTCTTCCCTTACCGGTCCCGGCACTCTCACATCCTCCCCATACCGAACCACCTACACGACCTTTACAGGTGTATTGCAGGCGTACTCATTCTACGACTACCATGCCTGTTGATCCGCCAAGTCTTCCTCTTGCTGCAGCTCCTGGCACCCCGACCCCTATGTCTGCGGAGGATCTTCCCATTGCCCTTCGCAAAGGTAAAAGGTCTTGCACTGCTCATCCATTGGCTCATTCCCTTTCCTATAAATGTCTTAGTCCTGTTTATCGTGCTTTCTCTGTCTCTCTATCATCTGTTTCTATCCCTAATTCTTATTATGAGGCACTTTCGCATTCGGAGTGGAAGGCGGCGATGGATGAGGAGATGTCGGCTCTCCTTTCCCGGGGAACCTGGGAGCTTGTCCATCCACCTCCTAACGTCGACGTCGTCGCTTGTCGATGGGTGTTCGCCCTCAAGTTTCATGCTGACGGGTCCCTAGACCGATATAAAGCTCGCCTGGTTGCCAAGGGCTTTACTCAGACATATGGGGTAGATTATTTTGAAACATTCTCCCCTGTTGCTCGTCTTAACTCTATTAGAGTTTTGTTTTCCTTGGCAGTTAATCTCAGTTGGCCAATGCATCAGATGGACATAAAAAATGCTTTCTTATATGGTGACTTGAAGGAAATTGTCTATATGGAGCAACCTCCAGGTTATGTTGCTCAGGGGGAGAAGCAACGAATGGTGTGCAGATTGAAGAAAGCGATCTACGGTCTTAAACAAAGTCCAAGGGCATGGTTTGATAAATTCAGTACTATTATTGGTGAGTTTGGATTTTCACGGTGCCAAGCAGATCATTCAGTCTTTGTTCGAATTAAGGAATCAGGTACGGTTATTCTAGCAGTCTATGTTGATGATATCTTAATCACCGGTAGTGATGTTTCCGGGATAGAAGAAGCCAAGACATACCTAAGGAAGCACTTCGTCACTAAAGATTTGGGGAGGCCGAAGTATTTTTTGGGGATTGAAATTGCTCATAGCAAGCATGGGATCTCTCTATCTCAGAGAAAATATGCCTGTGATCTCCTTCAGAAAGCAGGTTTACTCGGCACTAAACCGGTGGACACTCCTATGGAATTTAATCCTGATTTTTGGAATGATGATAGTAACTATTTGGAGGACAAGGCAAAGTATAGAAGACTTGTTGGCAAGCTAATCTACTTAACCGTAACTAGACCTGATATCTCCTTTGCAGTTGGCCTAGTTAGTCAGTTTATGGATAAGCCACGATCAGTTCATTGGGAAGCTGTTCTAAGGATCTTGAAATATATAAAGGCATTTCCGGGAAAAGGATTATTCTTCCAACAGCATGGACACACAAAGATAGAAGCCTATTCTGATGCAGACTATGCAGGGTCGAAGGATGATAGAAAATCTACTTCTGGATATTGCACCTATGTTGGTGGGAACCTTGTGACTTGGCGTAGCAAAAAACAAACTACAGTTGCTAGGTCAAGCGCAGAAGCTGAATATCGGGCTATGGCTCACACCACTAGTGAAGTTTTGTGGTTAAAGAATCTTTTGAAAGAGTTAGGTTTTACGAACAATGATCCTGTACCTATGCACTGTGACAATCAAGCAGCTATTCATATTGCCAGTAAATCCTATTTTCCATGAGAGGACAAAGCATATTGAGGTTGATTGTCACTTCATTCGTGAGGCTGTCATGAGTCAGAAAATTTGCACTCCCTTTACTCCTTCTTCAGAGCAAAGAGCAGATGTTTTTACCAAGGCTTTAGGAACAAAACAATTTAATATTATGTGTAACAAGCTGGGCATGATTGATATATTTGCTCCAGCTTGAGGGGGAGTGTTAGAATATTTAAATTTGTTCTTATCTTTTCCTATTTTACTTCAAGTAGGTCTCTTCTATAGGTGTAGTTTTACTTCAAGTAGGTCTCTTCTATAGGTGTAGTTATCCTTAAATTCCATCACTATAAATAGAGGTGGAATCATCATTAATCAATAATATAGATTCATCTCTTCTTTTATCACTTCGTACAATATATGTCTAAAACAAGATCAAATACCGCTTAGTTTAAAAATTCTTCTTTTCATTTTTGTATAAATAAAAATATATAAAAATTTAAATTGCCATCATATTTTAAAAATGTGTTTTCATGGCATTCTCATTTTACTTTTAGAAAAAAAAAAAAAAGCTTATGTTTATCTCTTTTATTTATTAAAATTAATACTTTATATAATTCAATCAGGAAAAAAAACTTTATCTGGAGAAGAATATTTTCAAACATGGTGTACTATAAGTATTATTGAATTCTTTTAATAATTTATCAATATATTTTTATTTGGTAAATACTATACAAAATTATGTTTAAGTATTTAGATAATTTAATGTATACTTTCTACACTTTTACTAATTATGTGACTACTAAACTAATATTATATATATAACAAAGATATAATAAAGCCATATATTCATAACATGAGATTAAATTATTGTAGCATATTTTTTATAGCACCTTTTATAATTAATATTTAATATTATATATTTACAATAATATAAACGTTAAAATAAAAAATGAGCAACGAGCTCGAGCCTGGGCTCGATGTCTGGTGGTCAAGCTCAAGCTTGAGCCTTTTTCTGGCAAGCTGCTTGAGCTCGAGCCTCAAAATTTTGGCCGAGCTCAGCTCGTTTGCATCCCTATTTGAGGGGGAGTTAGGTCGGGGTGAAGCAAGGGGGGTGTAAGCCAGTGGCTTTTGAAGTTATGATGGCCTAGGTCTTCAGTTTCCCTAAGCCACCCAAAACCACTGCCCATTGTCATCCCTATACTGGGTGGTGTCGTTGGCAACAGTCAGTTATATGCATGCATGAGCAAAACTTTTGCCCTGACCAGATAATTTAGAATCCAGCCAGCACAAAACTGCTTAGTAAAGAGTACTGGAAATGTTAAGCTCTCTAACAATTTTGGTCCAGGATTTATTTGCAGAGGCTATGAGATTACTTTTTGACATGCTGTTGAAGGCCACGACGTAAGTTCCAAGAGAAATATCACAGTGGTGAAAAACCGGGTGAAGCTGAGATTTGGAGTTGAAGTTATGACCCACAGAATGACTCAAAATAGACATGATCATGAATTAAAAACGAAAATGGCATTGTGATTCCTTAATTAATGAATGTCCACTACAAGGACTTGGGATTTTCATGTTGAGTCTATTCTAGTGGCCACTTCTGTGAGTTTTGGCTACCTTCGCTAATGGCAGACTCTAGGTTTCTGAAAAGGAACCTTCACCCCGCATTGGAATTAGGATCCCCTCATGCAGTGTAGGGAGCAACCAGCAGATTAAGTGCTTCAATTTGCTTGAAGGGTAAGAGTGTGGGAACTGCTATATCCAGCAGGAGATATAATTTTGAATGACTTATGTTAGGCCATATGAAGAATCAAGGAGAAAAGCTCCAAAACTCTCGGAAGCTAATGCATGTATTTGGCTGAGTTCTAACCCTTTCACTTGGGTCTCTGAGCTTAAGGGATGCAGTCATGGTACAAGAACAAAGAGTACATGGAGAAGCATGATTGACAAGCCGAGAAAAAGTTTCTATCATACAAACAGCTTGATGACCAACAAGCATTTATGTCATGAACCTTTTAAACGTGCAACTTAAGAACAAAATGTGGGAGCTGATTCCTTAAGACACTTCTGGCTCTATATTATGAGTAGCAGCAGGTATTAAATGCTTGGTAACTTTGATCTGGACTCGAAATTTTGAAAGGTAATAGGCAACCTTTCCCAAATGAAAACGTCAGAGTCACTACTAGGCAGATAGGGCTTTAAAATTCAAGAGTCCATGCCACAGTACTTTAAGTGTAGAGCTTTTCTGGTTCAAGCAGTTACCTTCATGTTTAAAAAAGATTGGTACCACTAAACAAACAAAAGTAAACAGAATAATAAAATAAAATAAAATAAAAAGAGAAAAAGAGAAAGATGTGTTTGATTCTGGTGTTAACATGCTACGTAATCATGCAACAGTAGGCAAAATGATTCACCATCTAAGCATGCATGTTCAGCTGTATGTGTCCATCTTTGTGTTGGGGGCAAATTCTAGGGGGAGAAGGGCCCCGAAACAATGTAGCAGACTAGTGCATCTTACAAGTTACATGACTTGCATTTTCACACAAGCGTGGCAGTATGATGGAACTAACCAAGCATGTTAGTCCCAACTATTGAAGAACTTAATTCCTAAGAGAAACCAGGCATACAACAAAAATGCATCACAATCATTCAGAGAACACAATGAGAGAATACAAGCAAGACCATGTAAAGGCATCACACTCTCCATGAGTATCCAAAATAAACAAACGTTTTATGTGATCTATGCACTACATTATCCTAAGCAGCTGGTGCAAGTTTTCAAAAGGTGTCATGTGAATTATACACATGTAAAAAAGTTATCAATCTTACCATCATCGGTTTCCCAAAACCGAAGAAGACCATCATTTGATCCTGATTGTACAAAAATTACATGAAAAAAGTTAGTGCACAGACTTATAAAATATCAAATGTAAGCAGCTATAAGATTGAGACAATCGCCAAGTAAAGCACCACTTATCGTAACCTGTGATAATTCCTTTATCTGCTACAGAGTATTCCACACATAGAACTGGACCATCATGGCAAGCTAGAACAGCATCACATGTTCCCCGAGAAACAGACCACATTCGGGCAGTCCAATCATCACTACCTGTTACTACGGTGTCCCCGACCATTCTGATAGACCTGTGTTGTCACCGTGGTGTGTTCAGTCACCACAATTACGGTGTAGCATTATTTGTCAAAATGAACATGACTCACCTAATCCATTTTGAATGCCCTAAAAGCTTGTGCATCTGTCTTCCAGCCCGAATGTCCCAAATATTTGCAACCCTTAAAATGGATGTCCAATGAAGTCAGGCTTTAGGGAGATGAGGCCATAAATGACAAGTATGGGTAATTTGCAGAGACCACCATAACAATTATCTCTCTTCAGATGAATGTACAGAAAGTCTACATAAGAAGTTTAAGTGGCTTACGCATCTCTGCCGCCAGCAGCCAGGATCCCTGTGGAGTCATCATATTCCATGCACAGAACTGCACTTGAACAACGGCCTACGGTGGCAACACAGGTATCTGTCCTTACATCCCACATCTTCACAGTTCCATCATGTGCAGCCGTGAGGACACGCTCGCCTGAGAGCATCCTTACAGTGCTGACCTAAAAGGGATCATAACAAGTATTAGCCAAGTGAGGCTTCAACAAGCCATCAAGGGAACAAATATGGCTACCAATTAGATAGGTGCATCACAAATATCCAGCAAGCAGCAACGGACAAACTAGAATCTGAATATACAAATTAATCATCGCATGAAGTGATTTAGGAAATGTCGCACTACATCAAAGGGAAAGACGCAACTTTATTTTCTAAAAGTTGCAGATAAACTGGCTGACAAAGTACTATCTCACATCAAATGATTTCTGGAAACCATACATATGTTAGTGGTATGAGAGAAGCAGAATTTCTATCAACATTAACTAGACCATAACTTTCTAGCACAATGCAATTTGGTTGAAGGTAATCTTTTTGGCACTTAAATAGGTCAACTTGTCAGTCTTGACTGCAAGTGGAATTTACTTGGCTTCAACTTTTAGGTAATTGGAGAAAGCAATTCCAGATATTATGGTCAGATACAAAAATGTTTAAGATCTTATGGCAACTTATTGGGTATAGAAATGTATGTTTTCCAAAGTGGTCAATCAAATAGAATTTTAAATGGATTGGGTTTGTTGGATTATGACAGGCCATGCAACTATTACCGTGCTAAATCTGTTCTGGTTTACAAGATCAGGTCTGGAATTGCTCAGGTTCCAGCAAGTTTGAACAATGTGTGGCAATGTGCCCTCACTCAGAACATAGTATAACTAATGTATCAGGATCCAAAAAAAGCATGATCAACATCAGGGTATGATTAACCTTAGCCCTATGCCAAATCAGGTTGGATTTGTATCGACTGCTCAGACCTGGGTTAGTAAGGTACAGACACTGATAGGGAGCACACTAAATACATACCAAATGTTTGTCCTACATAATGACTCGACCAAGGCAAGACAAAAAAGAACAATCAAAAGAAAATAAATTTTAGCAGTCATTGGATTGAGCAACTTAGCAAATCCTCAAGAGGATACAGTTTCCATCTTGTCTGCATTTTCCAACAAGTTTTGTAATGAGTAAAAGATGATGAATTAAAGAGATGGAAACCATTCAAACCACAAACTGAAGCATGCATCATCAGTAATTGAAAAAGTAAATGATTCAGTTCATAGCAGGAGAAGGAATACGCTATTTTCTGTAAGAGTGAAAAGACAACCCAACATCTGCATTCCTTTGGAGCAGTTTTGCAGCAAGGGACCCAAGAGAATAAGCACATATTGAGCTACGACTAAAATGTTGCATGGAGAGATCAACCATATGTTGGTAGAGCAGTAAACTACCTGGAGTTTAAGTAGTGGATGCCAGAACATGGAATCATGCATTTTCCGAGTATAGGGTTTTGCCCAAATGATTTGCTGAATGCGCCCATTATTTTACTTGTATAGATTTTTCAAAGGATTGACAGCTCAATCTGATAGACCTCCTCAGAGTTAAGTGTTTCTTACTATAATGGTTATATTCTAAACTATACATATAATTTGAAATGGTTATTACAACTACAAAGTACATACAGAATACACGTAACATACAGAAAGGGGGAAAACAATTGAAGTGCAACAGAACAGGTACTACTCCAACCAACCTGAGCATCATGGCCCTTCAGCTCTTCTAGAAGCTGAGTCGTCTGTTTATCCCACACAAGCACAGACTGGTCATCCGAACCGGATACCACCTTCCCTCTGTCAGAGCTTATGGCTCGGACAGTTCTGCACAGAGAAATCATTTAGTAGAAACAAATGGCTTATCAGCCTTCAAATGCTTTGATATGTGGATGCACATGCATTTGTCAATGAAATTAGTTGATCATTCAAGAATATTTCTGAATCTGCATGCATGTGAAGACAACAATATTATCTCATATCTTAACACATAGATACCATATAGGCATAAAAGAGAGAGAAAGGAGATGGGCACAGAGAGAGAGAGGGAGGGAGATCTGTTGCAGATACCTAGTGTGCCCCTTCAGAGTTGCCCTGAGTTCAGAACCACGAAGACTAGGGTCCCATATTTTTACCTGCATTCATTAACAAATATGATATGAAACATAGAGCACAAACCCTAACTTTAGCTGCATCTCAAAATGTGAAAGGTCTTAGTGAGGCACTGGACATATCTTTGGGCACCACATATGCCCCAAGGTGTGGGGCTTACACCAGGAGCTTTGATATATTATATTTGAGAAGTACAAAATAATATTAGATAACAAAAAAATAATAATATTTCGTACGTAGGCGGATACAAGAATAAGGACACAAAATTCATATATGCATGAATATAATAGAATAAATAAGACAGATACAAATTTTTAGCTCAATATTAAAATGTAGAAGGAGAATAATTATAAACATCTAAATCATGAGATAAATAAAAGATTCCTAAAAGAAGTGAGTTTATTAAGAGATTTTAACCTTTACAAAAAGTTGGTAAATTTTCGCATTTAGCAATCTAAAATGAAAAACCAATTTTTTGACTGACACATCTTTAGAGCATATGTCTAGTGACTTAAGACGCTTTGGGCCACAAAAGCCAACACTGTGTACATATAGTGCTTGACAGAAGCTTTAGTCTCTGAAAGAGGAAAAAGTAATTGTGCATACAAAAAATATGAGGAGAGTAGTCTTATGTTGATCTTTAAATGGTCCAAAGCTTTGAAACTGAAATTCCAATCTACTATTTTATCTAGTCTTACTGTGCAGTCTGTGCTTCCACTGATAAAGAATCCTGCGTCTTCACGGTCACCGACTAGGTCCCACACTTCCCTTTTTGTCACACAATGTAAAGCAGTGACTGCTCCAGTATGACCTCTCAGCAAGCGGATGTTGGTCTGCACTTTCTTCTGCCCTGCTGCAGATAGATCTTGCTTCTGAGGAGATCCATTATCATTTGTAGCTGAATCAACAATAATTCATTATGATCCAAGAACAGCACTATTAGGCTCAGTACTATTCTAGAGAAGGGTCATCTACCTAAATTGCCGCTGTCAGATGTCCATTTACGCACACGACTAAAAGAGCTGGCTCTTTCCCTGCTAAACATGCTCTGAACCCAGCTCCTTCCAACAACAGATGCTTCAGACGATTGCTGAGTGCTATCGGCAGCATCTTGTGGACGTGGAGAAGGCAATCCGAATGAGGATACAGATAGAGATTTTCCAGAATAGATAGCCCAATATCCAATACAAATTTGACGGATATGCGAGAGGAATCCCCTGATCTTTATCTGAGATAATAAAAGCAAAAAAAAAAAAAAACAGAAACAGCAGATTATTAGTAACAAGGACCAAAAGTTCCTTAATATCAGAAACATATAGATAGAAGTAATTTACATAATTGCATTAATAAAGGCAAATCTTATAGCATATCAAGACTACATAAAATTGACTTGCATATTTCTCCCTTGCATGTCAGGTTGGACATTTCAAGAGATGCCTCAAAGACTCTTTGCCAAGATTGTTGAATGGACTTGGTTAAGGGTGTCAGATACAGATATACGTTTAGGAGTCAAATGCCGGATACCTTCACCAGTACTCTGACATTAGACATGGTAAATGGGCATGTCATTCATCCCTCGTCTCACCAAGGCCAGGTAATATCACTTTATTCGATTTTTTCAATTTTAGTTTTTAGATAACATGAAGGATCAAAAATGTATCACCTAAGATTGACTAAACCAAAGCATATAAGTCATAATCATGATAAAAGAACAAGTGAACGAACATTCAGTTATTCTGCTAGTATATTGTGGGTGTGACTTAATGTGAATGACGAGTATCAAAAGTCAAAGAGGTGCCAAACTTTGTAACTCAAAAAATGATAATGAAAAAATTAACTAAAAATTTTGATATTATCATGAAGAAAAGATTTGTAGAAATGAACGGTTTAGGAAGTTCATGAAGCATCAATCACAAAAGTAGAGAACCATTCACTGCTTGTCGAGGCTTGTCTAGGGGGATACAAATACAACATAGTATACAGAAGGGAGAGAATTGAGTTGGGTCATTTGAGTATCCCCCACTAGATCAATTTTGCCAATGCTGAAATCTTAAGGTTTTCAAAGCGTTACCCCTGTCTCCAGTGTATGTTAAGTTACTGGGGTCCAAGAAATAGGAAATTTATTATAAATGATGCTTACTTAAATACATTTAAGATTATATGCTCAGGAGAGTAGATAATGAGCAACTTTTATTTTATGAATAATCATGAGGCAGTTGTAGGACAAACAATCTGTAAGCAAACTGGCTTATTTCCTATACTCGTTTGGGTTAGTTTTCAAGTGTTACCTCAGTCTCCAGTGTATGTCAAGTTACTGGGATCCAAGAAATAGGAAATTTGTTATAAAATGATGCTTACTTACATACATAATATGCACAGGAGAGTAGATAATGAACAACTTTTATTTTATGAATAATCATGAGGCAGTTGCAGGAAAAACAATCTGTAAGCATACTTGCTTATTTCCTATACTTGTTCGGGATATCAGTAATTAATTTTTACCGCCAGTAATAGATCCTATAGCATCACAGGTCCTAGTGGCTATAGGTGTAAATATATCAAACTGAACTGAACATATTGTTCACGTTGTTTTCAATTTCTAATCAAGCTTAAAATTTAGCTTGTTTTCGTTGTCCAATAAGCAATATCCGACAAGCTTTAATTGGGTTACACACAAACAGTAGGTCTTACAAAGTACATATATTTCAATATTCTTAGGTTATTCAAGTTGTACTCAAGTTCAGTTTCAAATTAATCAACTAGAAACGGTACTAAACCTTGTTAGGCCAAGCTTAAACCAAGAGTTATTTATCGCTATCGAGCTTAATCTAGAGCAGTGGTAATTTCCTTTGAGCCCTAAGAGTAGCCTACTTGAAGATTTTCAATGAATCGAATTTGCATTGTTTCTACTTCGGAATGTAATTAATCGACCACCATCAGCCCTTTGACTGTCTTCCAGGCCTAAACTGGACATTCTTGCACACCCGCTTGACATTTTATGACTTATCTTCCAAAGATCCATCAGTCATGAAACTTCTGGTACATTTTTAAGTATTGTTTATGATGTCATGCAAGCTTAGTAGCACAAAACAGAAAACTCAAAAGTGAAACTACAAAGTTTTTCAGTGGGTTCGACATATATTCCCAACATATTGCAGATCATTTAGTTTATGAAGGACACAGAACAAAAACCAAACTTGTGGAGGAAAACAGTATGTCGTTCAAGCTTTCAACATCTTCAGTCTTCACCTGACAGTGCAGGCAGAATAATGCCATGTAACAAAAGTAATGTAACTTACAATGTGCTTATATCCAATGTTGTTTTTTCCAGCTATCGTTTCAATCATGTACCACGCGTCAGTGTCAGGAAGTCCCAGACCAGCCTCCATAATAGTAAGAAAAGAGAATTTCATAATCCAGAGCACGAAAACAATAACTTTAAGGATAAATAAAGGGGTGAAGAAACGATTGAGAACAGATAGAAGAAGTACCATATGCGTTGCTATAATGATTAGTTGTGTTGTCACCAATGTTGCATAATTGGTCGACCTAACAACAGTAGCATAAAAATAACTGTAAGTAAAGGCCTTTGCTGTTCAATTTTGTTTTTCTTGGATTCTTGTCCCAATTCATATACCAAGCAAGAGAGAGTAGAGTGATGACACCAAATATAGTTTTCTAACATGAAGGATTGAGAAAAGCAAAAGACTTAGGGATGGCAACCCAGACCCTCCCCGTTTGGAGCGGGTTCTAAAGCCATATCTGGGTACCAAGGCTGGTCCCTGGTTTGGTGTTTTAGACCCGGACCCGGTTCTTTTAGTATCTTTATATACTTTTATATATTTAATATACAATATTCATATAACGTATATTCATACATATATAAAAAAGATATATGTAAATTTTAGTTATACTTATATAATACATAAAATTAATACTTCTATAAATTAAAATAATGATATAAAATAGTTTCTAATTTAAATCTATATATAAGTAAATTTGAAAGTACTAATATTTTAAAGCCTAAAATATAAACATAAATTTATTAAAGGAATTTTGATCTTTTCAACAATATTATTGTCTCAAACTTATAAAGCTTGGAAGTATTATCTTTAACAAAATATTTTTTCAACTTTTGAAAGAAAAAAAAAATCAGGTCTGCTGGATCTAATGGTCCAAGCAGCTGTGTCCGAGGTCTAGGTCAGCCAAGTTCCGGGTCCAGGCTTGGCGGGTCAGTCCCAGGTGTTTGACGACCACTCCACAGACCCATTGCCATCCCTTGCAAAACTATCCAACAAATCTCATTTCAACAAAGGACGAGTTTGCTTATGTACTTCATCCCTCCTCTTCCAACTAGATGATGTAAAGGGAATGTTGGCAAATAAAGTCAAGAAGATATCTCCAAAATTGCATGTCAGCTTTACTAAAACTAGTATCTATTAACAAACAAAAGAAAAGAGTTCGAGGCTACAGAAGGATACTTGCTCACATGTACTTAACGAACTTGAATGTGAAACTGTCCCTTGCCAGCACAAGTTTCTTTCTAAGCGCTTTGAAAACAGGCAACCATGTAATGCTAGCTGAAGAGAGTCAAAGATGTACAGAAACTGGGAGAACTAAGACATGGCAATGGTTTGGGACCCAATATTTCATTGTGGAGATGTTAGGTTCAAAACCCATTGGGAGCGTGTGTGAATGGGTGCGTGCGTGGGGCCAAAAAAAAAAAAGGACATGGCAATTAACAACTCCAGTAGCACCTGTAAACTAGAATCAACATGCCAAGTTGCCAATAAATTATTGCACTTGCTATTTGTCAACAGCTCCATTCAACCCTTTGCTGATAAGTTCCCACTCTTTCCATCAGTAAACAATTATTAGTGATAAAGTTCTGAAGCCTCTTTAGCTCTTGTCTTGCCTCAATTTTGTTACTTTTTCTTGAATCACATAAATACAAATTAATAACTGATTCCTCAATTTCCACCTTTCAGTTTTCAGCTTATTTCCTGAATACAGTAGAACATCTTCATTTCCTGCAGATGTGTACCTAGTAGCGGCATTGATCTAACACCACCATCCTGTGGAAATTGAAGGAAATCCGAATAGATTTCACAATCCTTTTTCCAGATGGAGGAATTTGCTTCAGTGTTTCTTGCTAATGTTTATTTTATTTATGAATTTTCTTATCTCTACATAAAAGGATGAGTCTCCTTGTACCAATATATAGCAATGGAAAATCTGTTTCTCAATTTATCTTTCCTCTCAATTTTTATGGTATCAGGAAAGGAAATTATTTTTCAACTTTCTAAAACCCAAAGCATCCATACAACTGTTTTTCTCCACCAACACCATGTTAGAAATCTCTTCCAAATCCACACCAGTCACTCAGTTGCAAACTCCACAAATGCACTTCAACTCTAAATCACATCCTCCATAGCTTAGTACTATTCACCTCATGATCCGAGTATGTTCCTATGTACATCAGAGAAAGAGAAAGATTTCAGCTAGCTGACTTGTGCTACACAGGCTCCAGATGGTGCAGATCCTGCTTATGAAACCTGGGGCTGCTGAAAATTCACTGGTGATGGCAGGGCTTGTATTACTTTATGGATGAAGACATCCAGGTCTTACGATGACTGGACTTGAAAATACAAACTGATTCTGAAGCTTGGCAAAATTAGGCTAGGGAGTTACACATTAATCAAATATTTCAACTCCCTAAAGCATATATGGTAAGACCTGGATCTGTTCAAAAACTACAAGCGGAAGCACCCTGAAGATTTCAAGCATAACCAAAAAAGTGGTCATGCTAACCAATATTCAAGTTTCTTGTTGGTCCCAATTCGAACGTGACGAGATTCAAGGAATGATCATAGGATGAACCCTCTCCCTTTAACAGGTGGTGCCTTCCCAGAGATACGGCTCTAGGAAAGCCAAAGGTCCATGCTTGGATAGAAGAGGGATCCCACAAGCAGTGTGACTGAGAGCTCTTCACTGGTGGTTGCTTAAGTTAAGCCAATGCTCTGATCAACATAACAGTGATGAGAAACCTTGTGTTTTGTTTGACCACTTCAACAAACCGCGCCAAACTAGAAACTTGCTGGTTGATCCATGGAAAACCTGCAGACTGGAAACTAAAACAGAAATGGATTCAACCTGCGGCAGTAAGGCCAAAACCAATTCCTTCAGTAAAAAGCAAATTGATCACTCCCCAAGCTGCTAAAGTCTAATTCAGAACCTGGTCTCTAATAGTTCAGTAGCTCACACAGGTAGAATTTGATAGCCCTATCTAGTGCCTTATTCTAAGCCGGATCACCGGTTCATGAGAATCTGATCATATGACTAGTCCATCATATTTAACTATTTCATATAATCTCTGTTCTTGAAAAACTAGAATAGTAGCAGGTCGTGTTTCACCTATTTCCAGGAAAGGTTTAGCTAAACTTTCCCAACTTCTTGATCTTAACTCCGGCCACCTTAAACTAGGAGTAGATACCTCAATGTTTCAATGTGGCAGTTGTCACCTTCCTAACATCATCATCTCAAGTTTGTTTCACCAAGAGGTAACACCACCGTAGGATGTAAGTGGTTCTTCAGTATAAAATGTTAAAGTAATGGAAGCATAGGGAGGTACAAGGGAAGATTTATTGCCTAAGGATTCAGTCAGACATACGGCCGAGCAAAGATGTTTGTTGCAATAGCAGATAAATTCAAAATATAAGTAGTACTCTCTTTAGCAATAAATTCTCCGTGGTCTCTACATCAATTAGACGTCAAGACGGCTCTCCTTAACGGAGACCCAGAAGAAGATGTATTTTGATCTTCCACCTGGATTTGAGTAGACGATTGGGACAAAGAATGGATACAGACCGTAAGAATCCTTATGGCCTCAAACAATCTCCAAGGGCACAGTTGTAAAGGTTCAAAAGGAGATGAAGAACTACAGTTATACCCAGAGCCAAGGGGTCACCCTACGATGTTCTACTAACACCCTAGTAATAGTAAATTTGCCCTTCTAATTGTGTGTGAATGGTATAGTAATGATAGGTGATGAAACTGCAAAAAAAGACTGAGGGAAAGAAAGAAAAACAGCAGATGAATTTGAAATTAAGGGTTTTGGGGTTCTAAGTTCTTTCTAGGCATAGAATTTGCAAGATCCAAGAAGGATATCTTTGTAAATCAACAAAGTATGTCCTGGATTTACTTGAAACTGGTATGCTTGGATGCAATCATGCAGGATAGCTGAAACCCCAAGAAACCAACCTAAAGTTGCAACATGTTGAAAGCAAAGATGTAGTAGATACAAAAATACCAAAGGCTGGGCAAAACCATATATCTATCACACTCAGCCCGATATAGTTTTCAGAATGAGTATGGTGAGTCATTCATGCACTCATGGTGGAGAAGACTTTGAAGCTACCAATACAAATTTGAGGTAACTTGAAGGAATAGCTGGAAAAGGATTACTCTTCAAGAAACATGGACATCTACAGATAGAAGCCTATACAAATGCAACTGAGCAGGATGTGCTATCGATAGACAGTCAACTTCAAAATACTGCACCTTGTTTGGTGGTAATCTTGTCACTTTGAGGAACAAAAAACAACACATGGTAGGTAGAACCTGTGCTGAGAATGAGCTCTATTCACTAGTTCACGGGATCTGTGAAGTGATTTGGATATATAAATTGCTAGAAGACTTGAAATTCAGATTCCTTCATGGATTACGCAGTTTAATGCCACAATAAAGCTGCAATGTCTATAGCTCACAACCCGTTCCTCCATTACGAAACAAAGCATGTAGGAAGTGGATGCACATTTCATCAATGAGAAACTTGAATAAACCCAAAGCTCTAGTAGAACCCTTCCACTATGTGACTGTACCACTCCACTCTCCATGGTACTTCCCCAGATGCATGTTAAACAAAAACCGAAAACCCAAGTAAAGCAACATGAACAGTGTCTGTAACACAAGTCTTGCTTGAGCTGTGGTAGCTATGTGTCTAACACTCCTCAAGACCTATGTCAAGATGTAACCGTGATTCCAGTGACAGTAGATATGTACAGGTCATGCCTCTTCCATCTTTTCATGTTTGCCTCTGGCTGCAAATCCCCTCTCCTGTCAACCAACATTAACCATCCCCCTAACATCACTTGTTAGATTGAGTATCATCATTGACGTCATTTTGGTCTTTCAAGAAAGTAGAAACAAATGCAAGGTCAGAGATCTAGGCCTCCATTAACATGCTAGAACTTATATGAAGGTGTCCATATGATGCTTACATTTTTTACACATCGGTGGTTTCCTCAATGAATTGCATGCAAAAACAAAAGTTGCTAATTTGAAGTCCACTAACAAAATATGAAAGAGAGACAACCATATAAACTGCAAAATATTACATGGATATAGAAGAATGTAATCAACATGCTTATTGTTGTAAAAAATGACCAATTTCAATTTAGTTAACAGAAACATGTGGGCATTTCAATAAATCGAAACAGAATGAATTATCAAAATGGAAGTCCTTACTTGCTAGAATAGCGGTCAAGCAGATAGTCAAAGTATCCTTCCCAGAAGCTGCAAAAATCACACAGAGGATATTCAACAGTTCACAATATACGTTATGCAATAAAGAAAATTCCTATTTACTTACCTGCTTAGAATTTGCAAGCACTAAAGTTCAGGAAGAAGAGTTGTACATCACATTTTAAGACTCAACAGGTTATGTTAACAACTCCAACAGTGTCTATTGGCCTCAAAAAAAATTTATCGCTCATAAAATTGATATAGAGATTAATTTGCCTGGAAGAGTTGTTACTGTAGATAACTATTTCTTCTATCTTATCAACGAATATCTTATACATGTTTTCCAAAATTGGAAGCCTGCGGGTATCATTTCAAGGGCCGGCATATCAGTAATTACGAGTTTCAATAAATCCTAGCCTCCTAGCCCCACAAAGGACTTGATTTCCTGTTGCTGATTTTATTTAAAATGAAAAAGTGGGTTTGTGATGTGATTTTGACTGGTTTAGCTTTATGTTATATGCTTATAGCAGTAATTTGACTCTGTATGCTGTCCTATGATGTGGGTACAGAATAACAACCATGAAGAACTGGGGTCTAATGTTGGTAAATGACCAAGGGCAAAAGGACTGGAGCATAACACGTGACACACAGTCGAAGTAGCTCAACCTACACTCACATTACAACAAAATACTTCATTTCTGCTAATTGACCAAAACTAGTTAGTTAACTTTTATTTATAAAACCAGTTAGTTTTAAGTTGTTATTTAGCATTAAGTAATCACATTTGGTTTTCTCTTGCCTATGACCAAGGAAAATAACAAACCCTTCTATTCGTCAATGTGCGATTCTTTTAATTTCCAATGAGATTCATAGACGAGAATACCAAGTGCAAGTGCAAGTGCAATTGGGCTGAGCTGATACATCTAAATAAACTTCATTCTTGTATTACCAGGAAGTTCAATGATTTATTGGTAAAGAATCCGATTTTTCTCCATAACAAAATAGCTATTTTCTATTCCTTTGATTTGAGGATTACACACTGAGATTTGAATTGCATTATATAGGGTAATTACGTCAACACAGCTGAAGCATAGCCAAATTATGCAAAACACCCCTGTACTTTGGATAATTAAATTGTCACCCCCCCCCCCCATGGTTATAATTTGTTTAAAACTACACCACCTTCTGACATTTTATTGGGTCCCGAAAATGTTAACGCTATCACATAATACTATAAAAAACCAATTTTGCCCTTCCGATTTCTGGTCAACTATTTGACAAACTTTTTTGGAAACTATATGAGAGGTTTATTTGATATCATTATATACCTTGGGTTCTAAATGTAATACTTGCACAAGTTAAAATTCCATTTAAATTTATCTAGTAATTTAATATATATATATATATATATAGTTCTCTTATTTATTTTACTAGTTTGTAATTTAGCATAAATTTGAAGAAAAGCATACTTTTTAAAAATTGTAAAGTTAAAATTTTTTCATATGAAAAAGAGATCAACTGCTAAATTATAATTTAACCAAATTAGTAATTTTATCATATTTTTTTATCTTTTCACCTTTTCTTTTCTTTGAAAATCTTTTATTTACTATAGTCAAATAAAATATAATTCCAAGTATCTTTTCATTTATTATTTAGTTAACTAAGAGTTCTTTTTTGCTGTTTTTTCTTTTTCCTTTTTCCTACTCCTTCCTTCATCTTCCTCCTCCACTCACCGTCTTCCAACTTTCCTTTTCCTTCTTCCCTTCCACCCACCCAACTACAACTCTCCCCCTACCTCGACCGCCACCATCACTCCTACCCCGGAAAGCACTACTCCCCAACTCCCACCTTCCTTCCCTAGCGCCCCCAACCCCCGTCTTCGTGTCTCCTACGCTGCCACGCTCCTATGGGGTTTGTGTGCCTAAAGCATGTCTGTGTGTGTGTGTGTATTGTAGAATTATATCTATAGAAAGTTAGGTGTATATCAGCTGTAGAGGATAGCGTATAGCAGATTATTAGCGATTTTGTTAGTGATTTCTTAATTATCTAATTTTGTTAGTGATTTCTTAATTATCCAATTTTGTTAGTGATTTCTTAATTATTAGAATCCTGTTTTATAGGATTCTTGTTTCCTTTTTCTAAGGACTCACTAGTGATCATCCTTGTATATATATTTCCGACCCCAATATTGAATCAGGACAAGGAAAATAATCCTTCCAGAATTTTAACATGGTATCAGAGCTAACCATAGCTCCGACTCTGATGTAGCCATCCAATTATCCTCCAATTATCCAGCCTGTTCAGACCTCTCCCCCTTCATCTAGTCCCAAAAATCATGGTTGACACAAACCAGTCATCATCCTCAGCCACCTTTTCACACTCGAGTTCCTCATCTGTCGTTCCTCAAAATCAAACTGGTTCTAATATGGTTGGAACAGGAACCACAATATATATGAGGTAATATCCCTGGCCTTTGGAGTATTCAAAAGCTTCTCAAACTCAATGATCATTGACTCCGGGGTGTCCAACCACATGACTGGGAATAAGGCACTCCTTTCCTCCCATCAGTCGTGCCCTGAACCCATTACAGTGCGGGTAGCCTATGGATCATGTTCAAAAGTTGTTAGATTTAGCAATGTTTATTTGACTTCCAAACTTGTCCTTCATCAGTTTTATTTGTGCCTAATCTTGAATGCAATCTATTATCTGGGGCAAAATACAATTCACACCCCCTGTGATTATAGAAATGTTTAAAAAGAACCTGACAAAAAAATATGTGCAAAAAACCCCCTATGTTTTTCAAAATAGAGCCAAAATACCCAAACGCAAGAGGGGCATAACATGTGCCATTTTTAGTATTTCTTTTAATTTTTTTAATGCAAAATTACTTGCAAAAAACCCTCTATGTTTTTCAAAATAGAGCTAAATACCCCAACGCAAGAGGTGCATAACATGTGCCATTTTTAGTATTTCTTTTAATTTTTTTAATTGCAAAATTACGCTTCTACTCCTGTTTAAGAACCGTTAGATCTAAATATTATATAAATGAATGGTTCAAATTTCATAAACAATACCTACGGTTCACATTTATTTGATATAAAAAAATCAAGAAAATATAAATTTTATATATTTTTAAAATTATATATATTTATATATAGAAATATACATATATATATTTAATGTATATACATAAGGAGAGAGAGGGAGGCGGCACTGGCTACCATCCGCATCGGCGCCAAGGAGGGACGGGCGGTGGAGTGTTTGGGCAAAGGAGGCAGCAGACTGACGGAGGAGGTGGTGTCGAGAGAGAGCACGTGTGGCGGGCGGGCCAGCCGTGCAGGTGGGGGAGGGCAAACGGTTGCCCCCTGCCGGGTTGAAAGCAAGGGGTGGGGAAGAGTGGGCAGGGGGCAGAAGATAAAAAATATTTTTTCTATATATATTTAAATATCTTATTAATGTAAATAATTAATAATATGTATATATATTTTTACATGTCAAATATCATATTAAATCAAAATCGTTGATTTGAATTAAATAAATCAGTAGGCAGACGGTCGGCCCCTGCTGGAGGTAGAGCAGGGAGTGGCGAAGGACGGGCAGGTGGGAGAAGATAAAAATTATTTTACTATATATTTTAAATATTTTTATCAATATAAATAATTAATCATATGTATAAATATTTGTGTATATATATATATATGTCAAATATCATATCAAATCTAGATCGTTGGTTCGAATTCAATAAAATCTAAACCATTGATTCTTGTGAAATATGGACCTTCAATTCAAATTTAGTGAAGTCTAACCATTAATTTAAATCTGAACCGTCAATTATATTAAATATAGATAATTTACGAACCATTGATTTGAATCATATACAATCTCAACTGTAGATCTGTAACAAACAAAAATAAAACGGTTGATAAATTAAGGTGCAAAATTTATTTTATTGCCAAAAAATCAAGAAAAACTGCATGGAGGGCGCATGTAAGACACTTGCGTACTGCAAATTCTTCTGACTTGGGATCGGGGAGGGCGATTGGCAATGCTGATATTTGTGAAAGCTTATACTTGCTTCCGCATACCACACCATCAAACCAACCGTGTCTCGATCCTAAGTGTCAATTCTCTTGTGTGACTCTAGTATCTAGTTCTTCCAGTAAAGATTGTGAAGTCATGAAGTGGCACTTCCGCTTTGGTCACCCTAATTTCATGTATCAAGAAAGGTTATTTCCATTTAATAAACTTTCATCAGATTTCTGTCAATATCCAAACATACTCGTATTTCCTATCCATCACAACCATACAAACCTTCCCATCCATTTTCTCTCATACACAGTGACATTCAGAGTCCCTTGCGAATTCCAAATGTCACTGAGGCAGAATGGTTTATGTTTGTTGATGATCACTCTTAAGTTGGCTATACCTCATGAAAGATAAACCTGAATCACAAATATTCAAAACTTCTATGTCATGATCAAAAATCAATTCCACACCAAATATTCAGATCTGACCATGCCCAAGATTTCTTTAATTCAACACTTGGTCACTGCCTTCAAACTCATGGTATTATCCATCAGAGCTCATGGGACGCCCCACAACAAAATGGGATTACCAAAAGAGAAACCACCATATTCTTGAGGTTTCCCGATCCTTACCACTAATGTCCCAAAAAGATTCTGGGTGAAGTCATTCTCACAGCCAAATACCTCATATTAGGATGCCTTCTTGAGTCCTAATGTTTAAATGACCCTGCCGAACCGTTCTTGATACATTCTCAAGTTCCTGACATCTCCTTAGCCACATTCCACTCAAAGTCTTTCGTTGTGTCGCATTTGTCCATGTCTATCCACAACATAGGGGTAAGCTAGATCCAAGAGCCACTAAATGCATCTTGGTTGATTATTCTCGAAACAGAAAAGGGTATAAATGCTATTGTCCTCTCACCAACAAATTTTTCCATTTAATGGATATGACTTTCTTTGAGGATCAACCATTTTATCCCAATTCCGACATTCAGGGGCAGAACTGCGTTTAATCTCATAATTGGGATTGGATGTCTCTCGTAGGATCTTAACCAAACCATATCTCTCTCCTTTCACCAGTAGAGTATAATCCAAAAAGCAAGGACATTCAGGTGTACACTAGGAGAAAGCGAGCTCAAATACATCCTCAGTCAGAACCTGAACAAAGTCGGCATAACCAAACTTCCACCTCGGTGCCAAACTCCAAAGAAAACTCACAAGGTAATGCAGAATCTGTCCCAGCTTCTACTCCTAATCAGATGTGCAAATTTAATGACCGAATTGGACATGGCTATAGCTATAAGGAAAGGAGTTAGAACTTGCACGCGGCGGCATCCGATTCATAGACACTTGTCATACATCGGGTTATCCCCAAACTTTAAAGCCTTTGTGTCAAAGATTGATCAGGCCCACATTCCCTCATCGATTCATGAAGCCTTTAGAGTACCAGAGAGGAAGGCAGCCACCTTGGAAGAAATTAGAGCCCTTGAGAAAAATGGAACTTGGACTATCATCCGTTTCTCCATGTAAACATACAGTTGGGTGTAAGTGGATCTTTTCCATCAAACACAAGGCAGATGGGAGTGTTGAAAGGTACAAAGCTCAGTTAGTGGCAAAGGGCCACACTCAGTCTCACAGACTATCAGGAGACATTTGCTCCCGTTGCAAAATTGAACACCATCAGGATTCTTGTCTCAATAGCAATCAATATGGATTGCCTATCTTTCAACTTGATGAAAGAATGCCCTTTTGCATGGAGACCTCAAGGAAGAAGCCTATATGGTGATATAGCCCCAGCCTTTGAAGACAAGTGCACAAGTGATTATGCAAATTGAGGAAATCTTTATATGTGCTTGAACAGTCTCCTTGGGCATGGTTTGACAGATTTCACCCGTGTTCTCAAGAGAAACGGCTGTGCTCAATGTCAAGCTGGCCATACACTGTTTGTTAAGCATTTTCCATGTGACAACTGACTGCTCTCATAGTGTATGTTGATGACATTGCTCTCAACAGAACTAGGATGAAGAAATGAATCATCTAAAGCGAATTTTATCACAAGAATTCGAGATTAAGATTTGGGTCATTCGAAGTATTTTCTGTGGATGGGGGATGGCGGATGCAAGATCAAGCAAAGGTATCACAGTATCACAGCAGAAGTATGTGTCAGATCTTCTTAATGAGACTGATATGAAGTTGGAGACTCGGACAGGCAGTACTACTTTAGATAGAGGCAGGTACAGCTTCTGGGAAAACTTATATATCTAGCTCATACGCGTCCTGATATTGGGTTTTCTGTTTATGTGGTCAGTCAATTCATGAAAATTCCCTCTGAAGAGCACATGGTAGCAATATATAGAATCATTAGATATCTCAAAAGTGATACTGGCAAAGGGCTATTCTTTTCTTCTGGAAAACGACTAAAAGGTCCGTTGATGTATTTACAAATGTAGATTGGCTAGATCGGTAACCAACGGAAGATCTACAGCAGGGTATTGTTCTTTTGTGTGGGGAAATCTAGTGACCTGGCATAGCAAGAAACAATCAGTTATGGCCCAGAGTAATGCCGAAACTGATTGCACGGCTCTAGCGCATGGAATATGTGAAGGAATGTGGCTGAAAAGATTGCTAGAAGAGCTAAGAGTGAAAACTGATGGTTCCATGAACATGAAGAGTAATAGTCATTCTGCTATAGCTATTGCTAAGAATCTTGTGCATCATGATAGGACAAAACATGTTGAGATTGATAGGCATTTCATCAGTGAAAAAGGTTGAGAAGGAGATTATCACGTCAAACCATGTTCCTATGCAGCAACAAACGCCAGACATCCTTACCAAAGCTCTCCATCGTCCTAACTTCCACGATTTGTGTTCCACGCAAGGCATGATGAGTATCTATTGCCCAGCCTGAGGGGGAGTGTAGAATTATATATATAGGAAGTTAGGTGTATATTAGTTGTAGAGGATAGTGTACAGCAGATTATTAGGGATTTTGTCAGTGAGTTCTTAATTATAGTTAGTTTCCTGTTTTATAGATTCTTCTTTCCTTTTCTGAGGACTCACTAGTGATCCTCCTTGTGTATACGTTTCCTACCCAAGTATTGAATCAGGACAAGGAAAATAATCCTTCCAGAAGGATTATTGTATCATGTGTCTGGGTATATGCAGGTCTAGTGTGCATATACATGTGTAGTGTGCGAATATACACATATATAAGCAGAAAGACAGAAAAAAAGGTGGGAAAAAATTTTGGCATTTAGAAATTTTAAACAAAGGGTAAGAAGGTCACATAATTATTCTAGTTTGATCGATTTTCTTTGTCATTTATTTAACTGGTAACGGAGGGGTAAATAAGTATTTTAGCTCCTTCAGCCCACTATTTTGACTAACAGAGGTTCTCAGTCTATTTATTCAAAATAGAGAAGTAGTTTTCGAATCTGACTATTTTACAAGAGGTGCAGCGTAATTATCCTTTATATATACTAGAATTCAATTCATGAAGTTGCTTTGGAAAGTTATCTTTTTAATAACTTTTCAAGGACTTTGTAGGTTACATCCAACTGTATAGTTATCGCAATGATATGTTGTAGATATTTGCTTTATGGTACTTCCTGTTATGCCGACACAGAGAGCAGTTGAGCTTTCTGGAGCATATATAGAGTATGCTGCAGCTGCAACTCTCCCAGAAATTGGGCAAGACAAAAAAATTATCCTGGTTTGAGGTTTCAGTTTTTCTTTTACGTGTTTTATACTGGTACTCATGTGGCTGTTCCAACTTATAATTTATAAATGATGCTAGTGTCCAAGTAAATAGTTCTAAGCATACTAATCCAAATATCTACCAGAAAGTAAACTGAGAAGATTAAAACGGAAAGCATCCAACAGATTGATCCACAGGCCAAACACAGTAATGGAGCAGTCGAGCAGATAATGTGAAAGATACCACATCTTTAAAAAAAAAAAAGATAAGATAGGAAGTCAGAGATAATACAATAGAAGACATGCATACCGTAACTCATCCCAGATGGAAAGAGAGCGAAGGTGTCGCTGGACATAATCTGGGACATTGTTCACATCCTTCTTGTGCATTTCAGCAGACACTTCAAGGGCATCTCTAGTAGTTGCCATGTCATTCCGAGCTGTAGCTCGGCTGATGGCTGTTTTCAGCTGCATTCATTCCGAACAAATTACTTTAGGTACATCTTGAATCTAACTTCACAAAAAAATATGTTACTGGTGTTTCTGGTGTAGGAGTAGGATCTAATTATTACAAAAATAGTTTTACATGAATAATCTAATAGTAGTGTCTTTTGGATACTTTCTAGACCAGTATAATGAATTCAGCACCATTGGATAAGCATTTTTTTCACAAACACTAATGTATTACCAGAATGGAGTAGAATACTGAGGGTGAACTCCTTTTTGCCCTCTGTAACAGAACAGAGTAGTTTCTCTGTCTTCAACACAATTGTGCCAGATTCTGGTCATTGTTTAACTGTTATTATCACTATACTTGTCCTATGATGCATCTAACTGTACTTCGAACGAAAAATACGCTTAATTTTGAGAATCGGCAGATGTCATACTGCTTCTCTCTTCAAATTTTTCATTTCACCACTGTCTCTCTGTTTTCCCCCACATCAAAATGTCAATCGCCCAGGTCATGTAGGCTACATCTGCAGTCAAAGAGAAACCTATTCCCGTTCCATCTGCAGTCAAACAGAAACCTATTCTCGTTCTTTTACTCAACAAAAAGGAAAACCAACATATGGTTTATAATACAAACGGAACGTCCTGAGATTTTCTAGTCCTGCAACCAGAAACCTGTGGCCTATGCTTTTTATAATATCTGCAGGTAGTTAGACCAACCTGAAATCTGTTGTTTTATTTCTCAAGAGTATATCATGTCATAGTTCAATCACACCCAAGGATCAAGAGTAACTTATTGGGATTGTCGATAAACTTATGCACACATGATCTGCCAATGCATACCTGCTTTCTTTCTTCATGCAAGATTTTTTATAAATACGAAGTCAACTTCTCAATCTTAACTGGAAAAAGAAAAATATCACTGACAATATAGTTCCATTTTAATTTAGGGATAATATCAGTGACCTCCTTGACACTAACAGCCATTAGAAAAAATGGCTCTTTTGCCCTTTGCTAAAAACTATACAAACCTCCCTAGAGGTTTATCCAAATTTTAGGGGCCTCGCCTAAGGTTCGTATAACAAGACATCCCTGGAATTTTTGCTTTAACATTTAGACCCCCTATGCATTAATGTCATATTAATAAAATAATAAAATATTCTAAAAATTAAAGGAAGATTTAGATAAATCAGGTTAAATGTCGATATCCCAATTTCAAGTACATAGTACAATGCTTAGATCTTAATAAAATTGGGTTATTATAAACTTTTTAAAAGTTTATTGGCATTCACATCCTTGTCACCAAACCTAAAAATCCAAGTTAACCTCTAAAAGTCGGGTTTTGGGCATAAGCAACAGATTGATAGTTTATATGGTTATGACAATAGCAGAACGGTGCTCATTAATTTTTAAAATCAAAGATCAAGTGACATAAAACATAAACTGTTGTAGAATGCACACATCACTGATGGGATGTGAAGATGTAAATATTCCATATTAATATAACATATCTCCTTTACGTTGAGTCAATTCTAGTGCTTAATCTCTGGAATTTATATGTTTCTGTATTAGGAGATGATTGATGAAGATAGAAGCAAAAGTTGGCTAGAAAGATCTAATTGGTCAAGGGGAAAAGACTTTTTGGAAGATTGGAATTTTGGCCAAGGCAAGATCAAACCTTATCAACAGCCAGTGTGCTGAACTGTAAATCTCTAACAGGAAAGAATCTCTCTTCCTTAATCGGGAGGAATTAGTTACTAATCAACGGTATCTCATCAAATAAGGAACAAAAAAGCTGGAGTAGCAGAAAAGACATCAAAGAAATGGCCTTCTACACACACACTTTACAGATCTTTCAGCATTTTCTTTTTTTTTTTTTTTCTCTAAACCTGAGTAGTTCTATACAAAATTATGAATTGCTAAGTTTATTTTCTGACTTAAGGATACGTAAAATTATTTTGTTATACCGTCAGGTTTCGTGCTAAGCCAAATGTTGTTCAATTATTTCTTAATTCTAAATTTCATGGTTATTGAACAATTGATGTTGATACATCTAATGAATAGATTCAGTATTAATTGTTCTTATTATTATCTACGAATTAAACTATTCATAATTGTCATGAATGATTGCTACCAATAGCAAACAAGTTAATTATGTGCTCTCATGATTAATTTGTGGGAAACAAGAGGACTACATTAAATAATTGCATCAATCTGGATTACTTTATTTGAGTGTAGTTGTTTTCATTGTGTTTAATGTTATTATTGAATTGATATGTCAGGTTATCATGAACAGTTAATGTTGAATCAATTACATTAAGAAAACTGAAACTTAGTATGGCTATCCTACCTGGTTTCAGGCTAAATACTTTAGTGAAATTTATTCATTGTGATCGAAGATCAGTTGGATAATACCTTCCTTGAATTGGATTCATCTCTATTGAATTTACTCCTCTTGTTTTTTAATTGTTTTCATTCAATTTTGTGTTAGTTCAGTTAGCTTAATCAATTTCACCACCATCCCATATTGTTATTGCAATTGGAATTAAGAAACTATCCTCCAGTTCACTTAGAATTCGACCAGGTTCCACGAATGCTACAAATTTGTACTATCAATTTTAATTTTGAGTGTTTCGACAACCTATTCAATCATTTTCTAAAAGCTAATATCTTCAATTGTAAGTAATTTGGAAATTCATCATTAGTATTATGAATATAATTGAAAATATTTACAAGTTAATTAAACTTTGAAAAAATTTAGTATCAATCGGATTGATTTCAAGGGTAGTTGTTTAAATGTGGTTTAACTTTGTTAGATATTTTGTTAATAGGGCAAATAAGGAGTTCAAAATTGTCGTTCTATTGAAAAAATGATGTAGATCGTGTAACAAATAATTGGGATTATATGTAAGATAACAAATGATAGGGGATTTATAGATGCCATGTAAAGCTATATCTATAATTATACTTAACCTTAAAGGAGGTTTCTGTAATTATCAAAACCTTACCCTTGAACTCGCAACTTAAAGGTCAAATTAGATTTTCATTTAACTGCCATGGTGATTTCAGCAAATTCCATTCATCAGACTAATGATTGAGTCTACTTGCATGACAACAACAAACAAGGAGTATCAGATATAATTTCCCAACTCTAAGCAGTTATAACTATAATTAGAACCAAACCTCAAGCGATGCCAGCGTAATTATCTGTTAAATTTATCATGTCTAAACATTTCAAAGCTCGTAAGAAAAGAATCTGAATATTACTTCTCTTTTGTTTACAGTCACATATCCAGTATTAAAAGGGGACGAAAATGAAATATAGTGACTTCAAATAGTACAAGAAAAATATGAAACTTGGCAACAATATGCTTCAAGAAGCGTAAGAGAACATACCAGTTCTTTCACAGCAATAAACTGCTCTTCCGTCAATTGGCAGGTCCATCCCTATCAGGGGGAAGACCAGAGTCAAAAAGTACCGTGATGACATACTTACATTAACCATTGCTTATTGAAATAGAACATACCGAATGGATGTGCTCTCTTATACATTCAACAAATCCACTACCACCAATTCCCTCAGCATCAGACTCGATCAAAGCTGATAAAGTGAGAACAAATGTGCCAGAAAACTTACTCGCCTTTCATGTCCATGGAAGGAAAGATATAAAGTTGTGATATACCAAAATATGGAGATTAAGTTTGGTCCAGTCAGAAAAGCATACCAAGGATGGTTCCATACTCAAATGATGACAGAGGGTCATCAGTTGCTCCCAATTTCAATAGCCGCAGCCACAATCCCTGTTCAATAGGGCCCATATATTTTAGATTTTTTTTTATAGTACCACACAAAATACGAAAAGATTCTGCTTTTAAGAAATTGACAGAAATATTAAACCATGATAAAACCACACACATAGAACACATCCAGTGACCAGTGACAATAGTACAAAGACAATGATTGGACTTGCTATCTGACACTTAAAATATGAAAAGCCTCCAAAAGTTTATTTCCAACAAAGAGTATGCGGCAAAATTATACTGGAAGATCAAAGAAGACACACTTTTCTTCCAATTTTCTTGACTGAAATTCTCCTGCACATAAAATCAGCTTAATGGATTGAATAAGCCATAAAGTTAACATTGTCAGAAGTTAGAAACTGAAACCATACTTTCAACAGAACTGGAAGGATGCTCATTAGCCACATTATTAATTGATAGCTTCAACTAAAGTTGAAGTATACTCATCTTATTGTATAAAGGTTGCTCTTCAAAGAGAACATCACAGATATGACGAGACTGGAACACTCAAGAACAGAACAATAATCAAGTTGTTAAAGAAGTAGTTCTACAAAATAATAACCAACCAATGAAAGCATTATCAAGTACAGAGAATTCCAACAGACGCAAGAGGTCGAGATCTAAAAGGCAAGGATATTCGATCAGAATGTTGATAGAGAGCCAGGACAACATAACCAAACAGAAAAACATTACACCTGCAGCTTCACTTTAATGTCTAGAACCATGCGCTCCCTTTCCGCCTGTAAAAGAACAGATACTCATCAGATTAAAGTAAACTACAGAATTGGAACAATGAACCACATGAAGTACAATGATATGATACTCACAGCCCTCTCCCTTGGACTCAGGCTTTCAGGCTTAGACTCTTTACTAGCTCGCATTGAAGGTGAACTACACAAAGAAAGGAGATGGAGAATATTATGTTTCAAGATTGAAGCAAAGCAGTAAAAGCATAGAGGATTATCTTCATCTTATGCAGCATACCTCAAAGTGTGCTTTCCAGAATACTCAAGAGCTCCACTTGCTGCTGCAAGAATCTGCTTCCTCTTTTCTTCCTGCTCTTCTGTTCTGATGTTTGCAGGGAACCTATCATAACAATATTTGGCACCTGATCCTGTAGGGAGAGAGAAATAAAAGCATTGGTACCATGTCTGGCTCATATGTCTTAAGGAATCTTTTAACAGGCATGCATATCTAGCAGCATCAAGTTATTGGAAACTACCCGACATTCCCAGTCCAGGATCAGAAATAGTTATAATCTCAGGCTCCGTCAACATTGATGGAAGAATTGAGAAAGGGTTTTGTCCCCTGCCAATAGCATCTTGCAATTTATCAAGAAGGTTGTTGCCATTTTCCTCAGAACCGAGACCTCTCTCCAAATAATCTAAGAAACCTTGGGAATCTAAAAACTGGCTTATCTGTTAAAGTTGGAGATCGATATAAATTCAGCAATCTGGAATTGTTAATGAAAAGAAAAATAGCAACTAATGTATTTTAACTGGTACAAAAAGTGGCTAAAATAGGATATTAACGACTCTTTGACACTAAACTAGAACAAAATGAATGAACTACTCACCATAGGATCTGGTGGCTGGTTTGTTGACCGAGAACGCTTCTTCAGAAAAGCCTGGTTGTTGAAGATATGAGTTGCAGTATTTTCCTAAGAAACATTAAATTAGTTGCTACCTTCACTTAGACTACTCATTACTGAAATGGCAAGAAGAATAAGGTAAAGGTTCATACTATAAAATTGCGATAGCCACCTAAAATTGATGCAAAGAATTTTAGGAATATAAACCTGCAAGAACCAAAACAATTTTCAACAGGTGAGATGCTATCTAGCATATAATTCTCTTGCCATTTACTCTTACTCTGACAGTCAAGAAAAATCACTACAAAAAGTGGGCATATTTAATGTAAAAGGCAAAACCTTACCAAGTAACATCATAGACCAACAAAGAAGATTATAAAATGACTCGAACATCAGTGCAATTGAATATGCTAAATCCACAACTGTGCCAGCATACATTTTGTTCTATTCTGGACTCATGCACTATGCAGATTACAACTAAATGGATCGATACTTACATCTCCATAAATGTACTAATGTTAATCAACTTCAAGCCATTCTCAATTATATAAGCAACATGCAGGAAATAAAGCATAACACCATGTACCTTAACATGATTTACCTAACATTATCGTCAAAACTGATTAGATGGAATGCAAAGCATGGAGCATCAAAATGCTCATAAAACATCGAGCTTTCAGACGCGCAAGTCTAATGTGAAGAGTATGTGAATGTGAAAACTGTTTAACTAATTATAACTAAGACCTGGTACAATTCGAATCCACTGAACATTAAACTTGGTCAAGCTCAACCAACTAATAAATGTATGTTTTGCCAACCACAAAATCATATAATGGATTGTGAATTCAGACAACCGCAATCAAATGTGCTGTTTTGTAGATTTGGAAAGTACAAGCAAACCATGTGCTCAATGGTTAACATGTGAACCGCCGGTAGAATAAAATTAGCAATATGAATAACATAAGTACTCATATTTCAGAAAACTCATTAAGTTCACCTTCACAAATTTCTTTGTTGATGACACCCAGAGGATTTCACTTTAACCATGTGACCATGAAAACGTAGGTCATGTAATAACTAAGAATTGAAGTTAAAGCTGTTGTAATACTCCAATGCAGAATTCCCAAATTCTATTGAGTAAAAGAGGCCATCACCATAGCCGTAAATGTACAAACGCAAGAACAAGACAAACAACTCTATTATCTACAATGGAGACATCATTGTCAATGATTACATCATAAAATTGAATAGCTTAACAACAATTCACCTAAGATGGAGATCATGATCCTCTCCCCATGGCCTACCACCACCACCAGGGCATTCCCCAGAGAAGGAACCACTCTTCATCTGGTCTATGCCAACAACATTTGGATATAACAGTTTCATTATTTCACTACGCAAAGAACTATATTCTGGCTCAGGTATTTTAGGAATTTCCTCAGATGTTGTGATGAGATTGTGCTCAAGGTCAACCACTACGACCTGCATTGTATTGTAGGAAAAGAACACCAATCTTCATTAGATGTGTCTGAATTAGCAGTCACGTGATTATAATGCATTGAAGAACAGACGCACATTTAAGAGCCAAGAAAATATTTCATCTACCAAGTTCCAGTTTAGTGTCACATAAAGCATAAATAAGTTAACATATATTCTAGCATGAATACAATTTTGTACTACTTCATTTCAAAAGCTTAGATTATTTCAGAAGAATATGACAAGATATAAATGACAGTAGCAAAAACTGTTACAATTGATCGGAGTACTTGTAAGGGAAAAATTCTGAGACACATTGAGAGTTGATGTTAGAGAGTAAGGTAACGGCAACGCGAAAAACTATCTTGTCGTGACCAGCTACATGTTATTACGTCCATTAACATACTATCTATTGTGGCTGTGGATTATAACCATTAGACTATTCTCCTACTTGCCAGTACATGATATCATGACCATTATATAAATGTTATTGCATGCATCACAGCGTCTTGACATGCAATTTCCTACCTACTTCCTTAATAATATGATATATGAACAATTGAACATCGTACCAAGACGATACTCTTTGATTTTCTTATAGATTGAATTCTGTACGCAGGTAAAGAGGATTGACACCAACAAGTCCTAAAGAAAATATTGTGACTCAGGCACTCAGCTAATCAGCTTCAAAAAATAATTCCCCAATGACTGCATCGGTACAAGTTTATCAATTGCTAAAATAAGTTCCAAAAGAGTCATCATGATAATAAGCATTTAACAACAGCAGTAGCTACTCCCAAGGTTTACAATCCACGTCGACTAGTGAAAAACGAAAAGTTACTAAATACTTGACTTTAGATTGATTGCTAGCCATTCGAACTCAGTTGGTCAAGCAAACATCCAAGGTTGGAAACCTTGTTCTGTTTCATACGATAAGCTCACCTGAACGCTCACTTGATTGATTAAAAGATAGTAAAATGTGACATGTCCCCCGCTAATATAAGCTCCGAAAAAGTCACTATGATAATAAGCATTTAACACAAAATAGAAGCAGCCACTCCCAAGGTTTATAATCCACACCGACTACTGAAAAAGGGAAAAAGTTAGTATATACTTCACTTGACATGGACTGCTAGCCGTTTGAACTTGGCTGGTCAAGCATATTAGTCCAAGGTTGAATATTTTGTTCCATTCTACAAGATAAGCTCACCTGAAAGCTCAACTTGATCAGTTAAAAGATACGAAAATTCGACATGTGTCTCCTCCCCTGCCCCACCCTTTCTCCTTAATAAGCATTCTTCTCATATTTCAGCTTGACTTTGCAGCACCCAAGTCAGACCCATTCAGCAGGTGATTGGGTCCCCCAAAGCCACATGCAGCCACATCTTCACTTAACAGGTGAACTTGATTTGCTTCATTTAGAACCAACGCAGATGGATTATGTTTTTGACAGATAATTGTACTTGGGAAAAATGTTCCAAAAGTTATAGTTTTATGGTTTCAGGATCCCACAGTTAAACTGCCCGGTTTGAAAGAAATTTCTAAGAACTATACGTTTAGAGATATGATTTCAAGCTCCACCCAACCAAAGATACATCCCACATGACAATCTGGGTGATCAGACCAGTTAGTCCAGTTTGGGTTTCTAAATTGTGGCTGCTCCTGATCTGTTGAATTTTAGATTAAGCTATCCTGAGAAGCAGTCAAGCGAACAAGATATCACATACAAAAGTAACCAACTGACGACGGCAAATGAACTATAAAAAGATCAAGGAATAGAGAAAAGAAAGAAAAAATTGGCAGTATTGTACAGTCTTCATATATTTAAATCCAAGAAAGAACTTACACCATCCATGACCAAACCAAAAATATCAACACCTGAATGAAGACCCATCATATACGGCGTGGGGGCATCAATATAGTCAACTCCACTGAAAAATAGTAACGGAATGTAGACGTGCTTCAGCAGAACAAACATAACACGATCAGAAAGTATTCCTTTGAAATATTTGAAGCATAACAATCTTAAGATAAGGAAGTACTCTATATTTCACCCTAGTGCAAGTAATCCTTCTCCAAAGCCATACTCAAAAGATAAAGGCATACCTGCCACCGAAATGGATATATCAAATGGCATATGGCCTCCGACACAAGAGTTAAAAGAGAATACCTGCACACACCATGTAAATAACACAGTTATTATTATCAGCAAATAACAACACGATAAGGATAATTTTATCCAAATTCCCTTAGGGTTGTCCATTTACGACAGCCAGCCGTCAACTCCTTGGAATTGTCACACTCTCCAAAAGTAAATTTGACACTATATATTCCCCAAGACATTAGCTTTCATTAGGAAATATTTTTTATCATCAAGGCAATCAAAATCCATATTTGCCCTTAACTTATGTCACACTGGACTAAGTCGCCTCTTTGTTTCATAAATAAGAGATGGCATAAAGAAGGTGTATTGTACGAATTACCATGAGTTGGATACAACTATATAAAGTGAAAAATCAAGAAGACGTAAAAGAGGAAAAAGATATTACCGTAAATATCTTAGTGAAAAGAAAAGAGAGAGAGAGAGAGACAGGAGTGCTAATCAGGATATTCTGCAGTGGGAGATGCTTTATAGCGGGGACTAGGTGGTCCCTCCCTCCCTCCCAACAAGATATTACCGTAAATATCTTAGTGAAAAGAAAAGAGAGAGTGAGAGAGAGAGAGAGGAGTGCTAATCAGGATATTCTGCAGTGGGAGATGCTTTATAGCGGGGACTAGGTGGTCTCTCTCTCTCTCCCTCTCCCTCTCCCTCTCCCTCCCCCCCCCCCCCTCTCTCTCTCTCTCTGTCTATATATATATATATATATATGACAGAAGGTTGCAGCATACACATGTATTTTACATTGAATGTCAAAATATAATCTCTCATAAAGCAAGATAATTTGTATAACTTTGCTTGAGATATTGGTGAAGGCATATAAGTGAGTTTTGCTTCACCATTTATTCTTTCGACAAAGCATTAGCAAGGGGAGGACGATGTCATTACCATGATATAAAGGGAAGCCTTCTAAAACATAATAACCTCAGGGGATACATATACTTAAAACTAAGTTACACATACAAGTACGAGTGACAATATAAAGATATTATCTTCTCAAGTTCTGTAGATGAAACAAAAAACCAGAACAACAAATTATACATAGATGTAGCATAAACAAGAAGACCAAGAATCTAAGACAGTATAATGATTCTAATTCTATTTCATAATATGGCCATTTTAGCTCATCACATTCTTCATCTTTTGAGCCACTAGTGTCCAACTGAAAATGCATTTTCTACTAGTTTCTCTATGGTGATGCCAACCATGAATTCTTGTTTTTTTGTTTCCCCAGACAGGAAAATTGGCACACATAAGATTAGGCAGCATCACTAACTTAAAAGATAGAGCAAAATGAATAACATAATCTACAAATCACAGCAACTTGAAGAAACACGCGACAAATGATCCTTATAGGAAGAATCACAAGAACCAACGGACTAAAAGAATGTAATGCACTAGAATAAATTAAAATGAAAATTTAGTTTCAAATGAATAAATCTGTAAAGAGAATCAATAGGACTTTGTCATCTCATTTTTTGGATATCATATCTTTGAGATGAAAGTGAGACATAAAATTGAGAAAAAGAAATTTGGTTTGTAAATGCGTTTGGATGTGAGATGAACGTAAATGACTTTAGTTAGTGTGATGCATAAAAGGTGTTCGGTAAGAGATAAAACTGTGATGTTTATGGTTGGTTTTATGTCTATTTTTGAAAAGGGGAGAAACAAGAAAACTTCTGAAAGATATTTGTCTAATCTCATAAACAAACAATGCTTCAATGGAAAAATATATCCTGTGATGGATTTCTTGGAAAAAAATTCATAGGCAACCACTGCCTACTGTTTTCTTTCTTTTTTCAGTTAAAATGGTGGTCCTGGTGCTGGATTTAGAGTGTGGTGTTGGGTAAGGACTTGCTCTCAGCAATAAAGATGTAATGTTCCCAAACCAGTCCAGAAAAGGACTGGACCTGGAGAATGTAGCTAAGGGATACATCCCATGAAACTGGTACTGATACAAACAATTATAGTAAATTATTACCAATAACATCCGTAAGTTGCAAATAATTCACAGGTAAAAGGTCAAGGAAATACTTGTCTGAGCGAAGCAAAATCCTCCTTTCAAGCAACACAGCAGTAAAAAGTTTGATGAAATTATCAACATCCAAACACTGGAGGAGAGGCTGGAAGGATATCTGCCATGAAAGGAAATAGACTATGACTATCGACTAAAATCAACAGACCAACAAACAAAAAATATTCTCATAACAGAACCCGAATAAAGTTAGCTGGTGACATACATCAGCATGAGGAAGCCCACCCTTGGGAGGAACCTCTACAGCAAGCAAGCTATTCTCAATCGCAAACAACACTCGGTCCTTTCCAGGAGTAGGCAAAGGTACATTGGAGATTAAATATGCTATAACATCCCATAGTGGCTTGCTGAAAAAGTTTTGAAGCTGAGCACATTATGTATCCTCTTCAAATAATAAATCTAAGCATCCGTAATCAGAAAAAAAAAAAAGGAACAGGAAAACAGAGAATAATGTTCCTAGTAAGATTTATAACTGGCTCCAAGTATGTTGCCAATAGTTCTTCTCTTTTCCATCAGTTGTGAATCAAGCAAAAAGAGGCTGTATTTAGGCAAGCTAAACCTTTGGTAAAAACACACATTGTCCAGAATGCAAAATGGAATAGTTCAGCAGAATTTGTCCACCATGCACATACCACAGAAATGCAATAGTCATCCAAGTCAAAATATTCCCCTTCCCTATTTATAATGTTCCCAATGAACCAAGAGAACATTCACACTACACAACAATGATAGCAACCTTTGGCTTTGGGATGTTTGAACATGTTGTACAGGTAGGGAAATAAATGCAATATGTACATGACAGGAGAAAATTATCAATTGGCCAATCTAATATCCATATGATGGTATTCTGAATCATTTTTCCTTGACTTCCGTCTCTTTCTTGGGATGGACGGAGAAAGAGATGCCATCAAATGCCTTTTTCATAGTTATGACCTACTGGGTGTCATATAAACTAAGCAGACATGCATGCAAGCAAAGGCACACAAAGAAGTCGACCAGCTAATTAAGCCAAATGTTCAATCAGATACCTAAACCAAATGGAAATGATCGCCTGCTGTATGACCTTTGATCAACCCTTTTCAATGCTCCTCAGCATAGAAGAGTCTAGTACTAAAGATGAACATGGTGGTCGCTTATCCAATTATACATGGAGGAATTGGATAAGCATGATATACAAATATGACAGTCCTCCAATAGGGTATATCATACACATTTTAAGGATACAAGGCTTCAGAAGATGTCAGCAAAAATGCTTCACATAATTGTGATCAGGTTCATTAAATCCCAGATTGCTGGATAGTGGTCCGTGGGGTTTCTGATCACTATGCATACATATATACAAATACATAAAGATATGTGTGCATTTATATATGAATGTTAGACACACAGAGAACAAAAATGCCCAATCAATAGATATACCATTTTGGAGTAGTATTTTGATTGGCGTAGCGATAATGAACTATACAACAAGACAAGCATTGTTACTATACAATAGACATTTCCCAGTATTTAGCACCTCAATAGTAAAAGATCAAGTAAATAAGGTTTCCTTTTAAGTCTCCATGTCCATAAGCACTAGCGTTCTTACCTGCTTCCAGAAGTTGAAAAACAAAGTAGGAATATTTCCTCTAATGCATCGCGCAGGATGCTGAAACTAGGGGCACGCGAGATGAGACAGATGCATTTGTCAGCAAATGAATTGGCAGGTATCCGATATGCCTCTGCTATGTCTTCACACACAGGATCTCGAAATGCAATGCAACTAACATAAATCTTGGACCCATCCCCTTCAGTTAACACAATGGGATAGCTCCGGGGAAACGATGATGGGTCACTAGGATCAAAGCCCGAAGCATAGAACTGCACGCCGGCCGGCAGAACGCAAGTAGGAAGTTGAGGTGGAGGAGGAGGATAAAGAGAGTGATTGGAGGAAGGGTATTGATCTAATAGAGACGGCAAGTACATGATGCCAGTGCCATGGTAACCCCTGTTCCCATCAAGAGTCCGGATTTCTGGGCCGACTCCACACACCACGAAATACTCGAAGATTCGGGCCATTGATTTCAAAGGGGAAAGTTTGAGGTTTTAGATTACTTCAGATCCGCCAAGAGACTGCGCGTTGAACTGATAAACATCTTTGACTGATTTGAATTTCGTCTTAGTAGAAATTTGATGGAGAGGAACTGCAAGAAAATTGGCTCACCGGCAGCGGTGGAGGTGCATCCAGACTGTTGCCAAATCAGGTTGAAAGGGGACTTTCGCTCATATGCTCGATTACGAGATGCAATCCAACCATTTGATTTGAGTACTCAGGTGTGAATCATTAGATTGATTTTGATAATGTCTGTCGTTATAGTTAAGCCAAAATCTTGTAGTTAATTTATCTTTAGGCCTCATTTGGTTTACGGTATAAATGAGCGTTTAATTAATAAAATAATAGTGTTTATAGCACATCCAAATGCGTGAACGATTAATTTAAACTTTTAAATAACATAATTGTAACTTTTGCAAAAATATATATATTTGTTAAATATATAAAAGATAGTAAAAAGATAAAAGTTGTAGATATTTATTTAGAGAAGAGGGAGTGAATAAAAAGATACACGGAAGTAGAGAGAGAAAAAGGAAGTATTGGAAAAAAAGGAAAACAAATGATTCTTTGTGATTTAATCTCTACTCATAAGCATGATATTTTAGTTCTGTTTGAACCTTTTGTACATCTTAATGCTTCATTTTTTACTAGGAAATTTGGATGCTTCAGTCATTTCTAACCTTAGCAACAAGATTTGGTGCTTTGCTAAACACGGGGTGGATGTACAGGTTACCAAAGACACATCTCAATTACTACATGTTAAAGTTTCTCATGGATTGCTTGATGATAACATCTTTTGTACTTTTGTATATGCTAAGTGTTATAGATCCCCAAGAAGATTGTTGTGGGATGACCTTGTAAACCTATCTGTTTTCTAATGTTCCATGGTTAGTAGGAGGTGATTTCCACACAATCCTTCACACAGAGGAAAACCAAGGAGGTGTCCTAAACAGTCTAGGACCTATGGAAGACTTTAGTGATATGATGATGGACTGTGGCCTTACTGATGCTGGTTTTGAGGGTGAACCCTACACCTGGACAAACAAAAGAATTTGGAAAAGACTTGATAGGGTGCTCTACTCACAACAGTGGATGGATCTCTTTAACTGCACCAGGGTCTCTCACCTCTCCAGAAACTTATATGACCATCACCCTCTTAGCATACTGGCCTGCAAGGATGATGTTAAACCCTCTTCCCCTTTCAGATTTCACAGTATGTGGCTGAGGCATCACTCATTTCATGAGACTGTCAAGAATTCTTGGACCCTTCCTATCCGTGGCTATGGCATGTACAAATTGCAACAAAAACTCTACAGAACTAAAGAACTTCTCAAAGATTGGAACAGACATGTGTTTGGGTATGTCTTCAACCTTGTTGATTTGCTTCTGAAGCAGAGAAGGAATATGACAATGACCCTTCTGACAGCAATCTTATATCCCTGAACCAACACAATGCAGCTCTTGTGCACGCATTAACCATGGAATCAGACTTCTGGAGGCAGAAAAGCAACTTAAATGGTTAGAGGCGGGGGAGAGAAACACTAAGTTTTTCCACTCCTTGGTTAAGAAGAAAAGAGTCAAATCTATAATTCACAGAGTCATGGGATAAGATACAGAAATCACTTACCCCAATCACATTAAGCAATCTGCAGCCCACTATTTCTAAGACCTCCTAACCAACACTACACATACATTTACAGAAATTGACTTCCCATTCTCAGTCCCCACTATACCTAATGACATCGCTGCTAAACTTTGCCAAGTTCCCACGGCTGATGAGGTTAAAGAGGTGATCTTTAACATTGATAAAGACAGTGTGGCTGGACCAGACGGATTCTCCTCAGCCTTCTATGAATCATGTTGGGACTTTGTTGCACAGGACATTATGGAAGCAGTTCCTGATTTTTTCTGTGGAACCCCCATTCCAAGGAGCTTCACCGCCACTACTATCGCCTTCATCCCTAAAACTGAATCCCCACAGACATGGATGGATTTCAGACCCATATCCCTGTGCAATGTCACCAATAAAATCATCTCCAAGCTTCTATATCACAAACTGGCAGCCTCACTCACCATCCTAATGTCCCCCCACACAGAGCGGATTTGTGCTTGGAAGGCTGATTGGAGACAATATATTGATGGCACAGGAGATGATACATTCCTTAGACCACATGTACAGTAAATGTAACGTTATTATAAAACTTTACATGTCTAAAGCGTATGACCGTGTGTGCTGGAAATTTCTCTATCTTGTCATGGAAAAAATGGGCTTCACAACTAGATTTCTCACTCTCATTAAGCATGCTATTGAAAATTGTTGGTTTACCGTTCTTGTCAATGGAGACACTACAGGTTTCTTTAAGTCATCTCAGGGACTTAGACAGGGAGACCCCATATCCCCAGCATTATTCATCATTGCTGCTGAGGCACTCTCTAGGGACTTGATCATCTATTTAGAGTTAATCCAATAATGTACTATCATACAAACTGTGGATTTCCTGTTACTCACTTATCTTATGCAGATGACCTCATCATATTTACCAATGCTGAAGAAGAAGGGCTTCATAAACTCATGCCATTCCTGGATGATTTTGAGATTTCTTTTAGACAAAGAATTAATCATGCAAAAAGTATGTTTGTCCCTGGAAAAAGAGCCAATCTTATCTCCAACAGGATCAAGATTATCACTAGATTCACCATGAAAAGGCTTCCAATCACATACCTTGGTGCCCCCCTACACAAAGGTCACAAGAAGAAGATCCTCTTTGATGCTTTACTTGACAAGGTCAGAACAAGATATCTGGACGGGAGCACGCATATCTCTCTCATGGTGGCAGAGTTCTCCTCGTCAAACCTGTCCTTTCAACCATGGCTATCTACCTACTTCAAGTCCTTAATCCTCTTGTGGGTGTTATACATAAACTTGAATAGCTCTTTGCTAGATATTCCTGGGGAACTTCGCTTAATCAGAAAAGAGTTCACTAGAAAAAATGGCAGAATGTGTGTTACCCGTATGAAGAAGGAGGACTTAAGGTCAGAGACATAAGGGACATTGTCAATGCATTCTCTCTCAAACTCTGGTGGAGGTTTAGGCTCCAAAACTCTTTGTGGGCATGTTGCACCTACAACAAATATTGTAAAGGAGAATTCCCAGGACGTGCTAAAGTCACCAAAAATGACTCCTCCATTTTGGAAAAGACTTGGTCGCATTAGACAGGAAGCACAAAACAACATCTTCTGGAGTCTGGGTATAGGGGAAGTCTCATTCTGGTTTGATTGGTGGATGACTGAAAGCCCCCTATGCAATATGGTGGATCAGAGCATGCTAATCATCAGCCCCTGTATATTGGTACAGGCAGAACCACGGATGGAATCATTAGAACTTCTAACAGAGTTGCCCCTACATCTTATTGAGAAGATCACCTCTGTTCCTATATCTCAGGACTTCAAAGACCAACCATTCTGGAAGCCATCTCAAATAGGAAACTTCACTATTAAAACAACTTGGGAAATCAACAGGGATTGCAAACCCAAACTCCCTCTATTCAAAAAAATCTGGTCGCCTCTCATCACACCCACCATGTCAGTTTTCCTTTGGAGGTTGTTTAATAACTGGATTCCTGTGGAGATAAGAATGAAAAGCAAAGGTATATCTCTTGCATCCAAATGTTGTTGTTGCGCCAGGGAAGAAACCTTGGAACATCTCTTTATATCCTATGGGCATTCACAAACAGTCTGCGTTTCTTTGCCAGCAAATTCCAGCTCCAGATCCCCAATACCAATTCTATTCTTCCTTTCATCCAAGCGTGGAACTACAGAGACATCCCCATACTCCATATCAGAGATATCCTCCCCTTTGTGACCCTATGGCACATCTGGACTGTCAGGAACAAGGCTAAAGACAGAGGAGCAGTTTTCAAGGCCACCACTATCACTGCCAAAATTCTGAATCACATTCACAACATCACCAGATACAAACTTTGGAAAGTTGAACATTTTAAAGGTGATGGCTTTACCATGTTATCCCTTAACATCCCTCCAGTCCAACAGGTCAGTAGGAGAAAGACATCCTTGGTTACTTGGATTAAACCTGAACCAGGGTGGATAAAACTCAACTCTGAAGGAGCAACCAGGGGCAATCCAGGGATCACTGGAGCAGGAGGAGTTGTGAGAAATCATGAAGGGGAGGCCCTCTTTGCTTACTTTGAACCTCTTGGCTGCACCACCAACATTGTGGCAGAACTCCAAGCTCTGGCTAGAGGACTCCAAATCTGCCTGGACAAAGGTTTTCATGAAGTTTGGATCGAGGTGGATGCCCTCAACAGCATCCATCTGATTGCACCCAAATCTAAGGGAGCTTGGTATCTTCAGGGGCTCCTCATGAACATCAAACATTCACTTTGGCACCTTCAATTCAAAATCTCTCACATATATAGAGAAGGCAATCAAGCTGCTGACTACTTTGCCAACCTTGCCTGCACAGCCACAGCTTTCACAGTGCTCACAAAAGATCAGATCAAAGGTAGAATTACAGGTATCTTGCATTTAGATTCCCTCTGCTTACCTTATCTCCAATCTTAACAATTGTAATACATCTGGTTTCAATCTCTTTGAGAACTGAAACTGATAGGTACTACAATATATTGCTTTTGTTGTGTGCTTACTTTCTATTTCATGTGCCTACCATTGATCACAATGTGCATAAGTGTTATCCATGCTGTTAATTTCCTTTTGTACTGTGAATGCTCCTCTTTTCTTGTGGTTTGGAGATTTTTTGTTGGGCAGAGCCATGCAGGCTCCATCTTGAATTTGTACATGATCAATTGGCGACTGGACAGAAACTTTTTGACTACGCCAAAGCTATCACCCGACTTTTCTCCCATTTTGTCTTTTCATTGTAAGGAAGTAGTACTCATTGTTCACGCATTTTTTAATACTTGTAAGGGAGTAGTACTCTTTATTTATGGCTTTTTTAGAACTTTAAGGGAGGTAGTACTCCCCATTGTAAATTGGTCTCCTTTTGATTATTAATATAGAAGGGACGCGGACCCCAAAAAGCTCCCCCCACCTCTTGGTGGTTTAAATTAAAAAAAAAAAGTAGAGAGAGAATTGAAGGTTGAGAAAAGAAAAAAAATGTGTAAAATAATTCAAAAAATAAAAAATAATAGATAAAAAAATTTGAGACACCAATTATATACTTTTCAATTATAATAAAATAAGGTATAGATATTGTATATTATGTTCGTGAAGAGTTAAAATACATTTGATACTTGAATAATTATTAAATCACTCGTTTACTACAATAATGAACAAATACATCAAATTTCAAAATTGTTATTAGGATAGAAAAAATTACAAATATAGCGAACCAATAAGCAGACATTATTCTCAATGCTCACAACATCGTTTTATATTCATATAGATCTTTTTAAGTATCAAAGAAAACACCATTTTTTTCATCACTTTTGTTCGTCGCAATAACCAAAAAACCCACATGTATGCACATAGCCCCCCCCCCCCCCCCAAATTTATCTGAGATTGTTTTTTCAATTTTTCACATCATGCTTTATTTTCATAATAACTCTTTTTGGGTCAGGAAGAATCATTCCAAATAAGAAAATTATAGTTTATCCCTGATTTAAATAAAAAATATTTTTTTAAAAACCAACACGAAAACAAAACATAGATCAACAAATGCCAAAAAGTGTTTGTGAAACAAAATTGCATTTTCAATGCTTCAGTCTCATACTTGATTTCTCTTCATACAAACATACATATATATAATAATAATAATAATATTAAATTAACCTTCTCAGGTGGACGTAAGCTCTTCTATAATTCTGCAATCAAGTTTTCCTACTACCACTCTCTAGAGCGTTCAAATCTGGTTGTGACGCAGCTTCTGCCATGAGTTTGTTTAATGCATGAGTCGCCCAACCTAAGGATTCATAAATAAAAATGTAAATATAGTAATTGTTAAGATATTGATATTAAATGATTTTTTTTTTTTCACAAACAGCTTAAACTTTTAGATGAGGTGGTCGGTTAATATGATATCAAGGTTAAGCCAAGCAAGAGGTCTTGGGTTGTAATCTCATTGCACTTATAAAAAAAAATCACGTGCAAGATTTGCGTATGATAGGGGTGTGTTAAGATATTCATATTAAATGATTTTTCTCTCAAACAATTTAAATTTTGAGATAAGGTGGTCGTTTAACAACACTGCATAAGTTGAAGACACTTATGTGGCAATAAAGTCGTTGTATCAACCATATTGTCAGGAGATGTTATTCTATATCGAAAGCGACGTATGGAGAATACTGGATGACATAGAAATTTTTTATTATAGAAATGATAATAAGTTTAAAAAAATAGTCTAACTATGAAATAAACAAAAATAACATATATTACTACTCATTAGTATATTTCAAAAGTTATAGAATAACGTTAAGAATACATTATTGTCAAAATGTGTTAAGGAAAAGCATAAGACTAAATAAGAAAAAAGCTTCAAAAGAGCAAAAAACAAAAGAAAAAAAAAAAAGGAAAAAAGATGGAGCAAAAGCTTTTCATATGAGCTGATTAAATTTATTTAACAAATTTCATAAACTCATATATTTTATAAAGTAATTTTATAATATGTCATGTATTCTTTAAATAATATTCTTTTAAGTGTATGGATAAAATAAAGAAAAAATTACAAAAAAAAACCTGTGTTTCTTTTATCTACCAAAACCCCCCTTGTATTTTAGAAATATGCAAAAAAATCCCTATCCTTTGTAAAATACTGCATAAAACCCCCATTCCGTTAGTTCCTAACGGAAGGTGGGTTACACGCGTGGTTTGTGCGAAAATGCATATTTTTTAAATATTTTTTTTTTATATTTTTTGACTTATAATGACCTAAATACCCATCTTTTGTCGTATTTAAATCATTGTTTTTAAAGCTTGTCTTTGACTTGTATTTTGAGTTTTCTTATGTTATTTAATTTAATTTTATTTCAATAAAATTATATTTATTTATTAAATATATTAATTAGATAATAAAGTACCTAAAAGTATATGAGATTTTAAGAAAGTAACTTTAAATTCACAAATTACAATTCAAAAATTAATAACATTATATCAAACTTAAATTATATTATATACTATAAATAACATCTAAATTAAAATATTATTATTTATATTTAAGATAAAAATTTAATGTTACTAGTTTTACATTTTAAAAAATAATTATTTTCAATTAATTTTAAACATTACAAAATAATTATTATTCTCCTCTTACTCTTATTTCCTTTCTTCTTCCCGCCGGCCACCACCACCATCAATGGAGTTTGGAAAACGACACTCACCCACCTCTCTAGGTGACCGTCGTCGCCCAATTTGAAAGGGGTGACGGCACGATACCCAGATTCAGGGCGAGGGCGAGGGCGTCGCACCGCCCCTTTGAACTCTGGGCAACATCGGTCGCCCAGAGAAGTGGGCGATCGTCGTCGCCTAGGTCCGAAGGGGCGGCCGAGGTGGTTGTGGTCGCCCACATCTGAAGGGGGTGACCAAGGCGGTCGCCCCCTTCAGACGTGGGCGACGGCACCGTCGACGTCGCTGATCATGGCGGCGGCGACCACCATCATTAATTTATAATATATTATATATAAGGTATATTTATATGTATATTATTATATATAATTGTATATATATAAATATATTTTTTAATTATTTAAAATTTGGACCGTTCATTTTCAAACTATTGAAGATCAATGGTCATTATAATAAGCGTATAACGGGCAATTCAATAAAAACTTTAATGCCATTAAGTACAACTAACGGAAGGGGGCAATGTGCATAATTTTTGAAAAACATAGGGGTTTTTTTGTCTATTTTTAAAACACAAGGGGATTTTTTGCAAATTAATAAAAACATAGGTGGAAGTTTTGTAATTATCCCTAAAATAAAATTGTGGAGCTTATAAGATGTTAATAATGACAATTTTGTAATTCAGTTGAACTAGTTTGTTAAGATTTTAGAAAGAAATTAGGAACTTCATACTTTCTTTTTTTAAAAAAATATACTTAAAAGTTCATAATGCCTTTTTTTTTAAGCTTATAAGTTCTTTTTCTAAAAGGTTTATTATAACATTTTGTAATATTTTATAAGCTTTTTGGAACATCTTACACAATGTTTTAAAAAGCTTGTAAGTTCACAAAAACACCATCTAAATCTAAGTTGAACATGAATTAGAATCATGTAGATAAAGATAAGCATTTTTCTAACTCACTGTTGAGGCTGTGAGGGGGCGGGAAGAACTGCAGGTAGCAGATAAGAGAGACCACCGCACCTACATTAGTGAGCAGTAAAATCAATATATTTGTTATCAAACTATACTATGTTATTAGAGTTGACCGATGCAGAATACCACTTCAGTATGCAATATATATATATATATATATAGACTACATTAACCATATATTAAGAAAAATGTCAAGTAATTTTTTTCCCTTTATTTCCTTGTTTCATGTTTTTCCCCTATTTGTCTTATCTCCTCTCCATATTATTGTGTTTGCTATCTCCCTAAATCTCATAATGCTCTTTGTATATACATTGCATTATATTCATGATAATTACCACATTCATTTATTTAATCTTGAAAGAAAATCACAATAAGAGTTACATAACTAAGAATTATATTTATTGTATCTAATTAATATTATGTATTTAATCCTATATTAAGCAAATTGCAACCCTGTTTTGCACACGCATCGGATGTGCCATGTCCACTAGTACTATTAATTAAGGGGGAGAGGATTAGAATACATAGCTTTGGTATATATTTAATGTATTGACTAAATTAATCCTATACAATACAAAAAATGATAGAAGAGTTAATTTGCCTTGTTTCTTTTTTCGATTTTTTACTTCTTCAATAAATCTTAAAACCATAATTTCAAATAACCAGTTCAAATAACATCATGTAAGTAAGAAAAATTATACATCACACAAAAATAAATTAAATTTTCTAATCTAACATAAATAAATTTAAGCACATACATTGAATGTGAATGTTGCCACTACTGCTAGTATAATTTAATGGGTAAATTACATCAGCGCCTCTTAATGTTATGTCTAGTTACACAAACATCTCTTATCATTTACAAAATTACAAATACGCCTCATGAGGTTGTAGTCGTAATTACAAGTAGACTCCTTATTTAGGGATAAAACTTTATAAGTACACCCGTGAGATAAATTACATCGACACCCCCTTGGGGATACTAGTAATTTTGCAAAGAATAGGGAACTTGTAATTTTGAAATGAAGGGAGTGTCTGTCGTAATTACTCTTAACCTCAGGGGGCGTCGATGTAATTTATCCTAATTTAATTCTTAGACTTGCTCAGTTATATATTCAAGTGAAGCACTTACCTAAGATTGATCCGGCAAACACATCAGTCCAATGGTGCCAATAGTCATCCACACGAGAAACAGCCACAAGAGCAGCACAGAGATATGGCAAAAGAACAACACAAAGTTTTGCTGCATGCCCATTTTCATCAAACACTTTGATCTTTCCACACAAGTACAGAGCCAGGAAGCCCAGACCGGCAAAGGACCCTGCACATTCTAAATCACTTCATCACTTGATGCATATATTAAGCAAAATATTTGGTCTTTGTCATGTTCTATTTTTAAGGTGTTTTTATCGGGGAAATTGGAATATACGTCCCATAACTTACCTTATTTGTGATTTTGGTCCCACTATTTTACGACTCAGCAAATTTAGTCCCACAAGTTCAAAAAAGTTGCAATTTACGTCTCATTAACACTTTCTGTTAAATTTTTAATGGATGGACCGTTAACTTAAGAAATAAAGTTAACGGAGCACGTGCCACCGTTAACAATTTAATGAAAAGTGTTGATAGAATGTAAGTTGCTACTTTCTAGATTTTTGGGACTAAATTTGCTGAGTCGTAAAATAATGGGACCAAAATCATAAATGACGTAAGTTATGGCACATAAATTACAATTTTCCCATTTTCTCTATTTTTTATAGAGAGAGAGAGAGAGAGAAATAAAGATAAATGTATGTTTTTTCCAACAATTTTCATGATTATTTTGGTTTTGTAATTAATTAAATTAGTATGAGATAAATCAAAATAAGTTAAAAATACATTAAACGTACAATGATTTTTGTAAAAATACAAGAAAACATTTATGATGTTCTTAAGTATCTTTCAGATGGTTGAAACATGAAACTAAAAAAAAGCAATTGTCTTAATACGTCTCTTGATCGACTGCCCTCAAACACAAAATTTATGAAAATAGATCTCACGAATCAAGGGATTAATTAAGTTGGAAAATTTTCAAGAATAAATTGACACGTTTGATGAACAATTTGAATGCAATGATTAGATGTGCGCTTGAAAAATACTCCGACATCTCTCCTACAATCACTTTTTATTATAAATTCTCCTAACCTGCCATCAGGTATTTACGGAGGAATTTATAAAATAAAATATGACCGCAAGGAACGTTGTTCAAAAATTTCAAAATAGATAAGAGTATTTCTCAAAGTTAAGGGCATATAATGTAAGTTCCTATTTACTTGGCACATACATGAAGAGTGGCCACTGGGAAAGCTTTTATATCCTTCCTTTATAACCTTCTTATCACCAGTACACAGGACATTGCCATCATTGGGATCGAATATCTGGACATGAAGAGTGAATTATTGTAGGATAAACATTAAGGAGCATATTATATGAACATTATTTACAAACAACCATATGAGAGTAATTATGATATATATTCTGTCAAACAGCTGGAGAGACATACAGCTATACCATCCGGGAAGCATCTGTAGAAGAAGTTTGGGCGAGGTCGTCCAACAGCATCTTTTATTGAATCAGTTATGACAGCTGTTACTAGAAGCGAATATGCAAGGCCTGTAGATGCATGCATAAGTACTCGATGAAGTGATCATTCAACATGGTATTCCAGTCAAGACAAATAAATGGTCCTACATTTGAATCTCACTATCACTCATTTATGAAAAGAAAAAAAGAGTTTCACATGACAAAGAATATTGCTTGCATGCAATACAGTCTGTTAAAGATATTCAAATGTTAAATGATTATCCTCTCTAATAACTTAGTTCTTAGATGAACTGGTCATTTGATAGATAACCTCGATGTGCTGACGTTATATAGCTTCCTCATTTTGGAATCATCAAAATTTACATTCCAAGTTTATGACAATACATAACACTCGTCTATTCCTTTTTGAAAATATGGTAATAATGTTTAAAATATGGTTGACGTATTATGGTTCTATTTTTGCAAAAGGAGAACTTTAACTATTTTTTTTTTAATTTAAAAAAGGATATAATTGGAATTATTTTTAACAAATGATAACTTAGGATTATATATATATATATATTTTAATTTTATTATGGTTCGATTCCACAAAAAGAGAACTTTAACTATTATGTTTTTAATTCAAAAAGAGATACAATTGAAATTATTTTTCAAAAATGGAAACTCATGAGGATTCATTCTTTTCTGTAATATTGAAAAAAAAAGAAATATGATAGTCAATAACTACAGTAACTCAAGAGAATATAATAATTAAGTATATATGATACGCGAAAAAAGTCATACCAAGTATAGCATGGTGTAAATCATAAACATCTCTTTTGTTGTAGTAATATACCAGAAATATGGTACTGGGCAAGATTACTGTATATATCTGTGACAACATGAAAATCAACCTTTATAACTAATAGAGTATTACTTAGTTTAGAACTATAAATTATCGGAATGGATTTTCTATTCCAAATCTTGTTGCATATTATACTCCATTTAACATATACATGACATATGTATAAAATATTTCCCTAAATAAAATCTATGATGTCATCGTTATACATGACATGTATATATTAAATGGAGTAAAAGATACAAAATTATTTGAAATACAAAATCAAATTCGATTAGCTATAATTGGTATGCAAGTACCGGAACGGCCCACATAGGCACAGTGTCTTTCTTGAAAGGGTATTTCATATCAGTCATCAGATCTGCATTGACATAACGATGAAATGGTTCTATCATATTGAGACTAGCATCTATCGCCACAAGGAGTAGCAGAATCAACCAGTCGTGTCTATGCACTCTCGCAAGCTTTGATCCATGAGATCTCACGGTGTGCCCGATGAATTGATTCTCTCTCATTCTGATCAGCCCATCTACACAAAGTACATACATTACTCGCTAAAGATGAAATATTACTTAAAGCAACTGATGTGGCTTGCGACTTAATTGGTGCCCCTGTTGCGCAAGGTATTGTCCGCTTTGGCTACGTATGAGCCTTACGGTTTTGTCCTGAAAAGGCGCCTCGCTAGGCAAAGGAGGTCTTGGGGCTTATAAGCCACTCAAGCTCCTCGTCTGCAATCAATGTGAGACGCTTGCCTACATCATCAACCCTCTAGACGAGGGGCTTGGGACAGGCACATGGCCTCGTTCCCACAGACGGCGCAATGATGCGACTTGTGACTTGATCGGTGACCCATTATGCGAGGTATTGTCCGCTTTGGCTATGTATGAGCCTAACGGTTTTGTTCTGAAAGACGCCTCGTTAGGAGAGGAGGCCTTGGGGCTTATAAAGCCACCCAAGCTCCTCGTCTGCAACCAATATGAAACGCTTTCCTACATTATCAACAACTTATCGATGCCTATGTGAATTTAATGCTTGTTAAATCTTATCAGACGAGTTTATGAATGAATGCAGCTTGTCAAATCTATATACGTGCATGCTTGATAAATACATATTATGACTTTGATACATACAGCTGTGGATATCAAAGTTTCTCAATATACCTACCAAAATAATCACTATTCACGAGATTCGATCACTTAGCTTTAAATAACATAAACAAACAATCCTTCATGGAGATTGAAATTCTTACGTAGGATGCGGGCTCTCCAAAAGTAGAAGCAACAGCCTGCGAGAGATGGTATGCACGACAGACAATGGAGTGGAAATCATTTGCAATCTGATATTGACAAGAAAAGGGAAAGTTGGCCTTGTAAAAGATTGGATCCACAACGTAAATGCAAAACCATAGAAAACATTGAGCAGTTTTCTCTAGAAAATAGGGACATGTATTGACCGTTAATAGACACTCTTAGATGGGAAAACTATTTGATAGTAAATAGACACACATACACACACAAGTGCAATATATTCACGATTTAAAATTTTCATATGTTTCCATCGAAACTATGAAAATGTTTCCATTTTCGATGTTATGCATAAGTATTTTATTTAATGATAACAGATTTAATATTACACTAAATTAGTGATGTTATATGTATAATTATCAATTTATTATATATATGTTATAACAAATAGTTAAAAATAAATATTATATGATTATTTAGTTTCAATAGCAACTACATCAAATAATAACTCCAAATGTATAATACTACATAAAATAATTTTAATGGGCTAAATGATACAAAATTAAATTAGATATGTTTGAATTAAAAAAAGAAAGGTAATATTTTTAATATTTTCTATAACTATTATGTACATGTTTCTTTAATTTTATGATTTTTCTGTAGTATTTTTGATTTTTTTTAATATTTATTAATTCGAAACATGGGTTGAAAACAAAACTTTAACCCATGAATATATTTTTGTTGGGCAATTTCGACCTTCCTATGTTAAGCAAAAAGAGCAGAAAGTACTCTGTATAAAATAAAAGCCCAATTTGACCCTTATATATTTTTAAAATGGTGGTAGTGTTGATATGAGAATATTATTTTATTTTAGTTTTTTATTTGTGTTATAAATCTTAACTAACATAAATTTATGATTAAAGTTTTATCAATAGCAATTTATTCATATAAGGACTTACTTAAATTTACGCTTAATATCTTATTTTTATAAATCAACACTCCCCATTTCCCTCTCCCCCGTATGCCCTGCCTCCCCTTCCCAATCGGCGATCACCTTCTCCCTGCCTCCCAAATTGGTGCGGGTCGCCTTGTCCACTGTTCGCTTTTATATGTTTGTTTGTTGTGTTTTTTATGAATTATATATGTTGTTTATGTATATATTATATTATGTATGTGCATGTAATATATTGTATATTTATTTATTTATTTATTTATTGTATATATTTATTTATCATTTAAATTTATTTTTGTAACTTTCTATAAGTTTGAGCCATTGTTAAAATTCAAATGGATATGAGCCATTGATTTATATATCAAATAGACCTAAATTAAAAAAGAGATGGTCATCGATTTGTTTTATTAAATATGAACCGTTGATGTATATATTTTTACTATGTATTAAATGCTCAAGGCCTTGGAGAAATTACTTTTAGTAGACAAAATTTAGATTGAATAATATACCGTTACTTATACTTTTTTTTTTCAAACATTAAATTTCTCTTTAGTTAATTCATGATATCAATAAATTTTTATTTATGCATGTTTAAACTTCATTTATTTTATAAACTTTGAGCACTTATTCATTTTAGTTTTTTTATTTCCTTTAATTAAACAAATATAATAAAAAAATTAAGCTATACACACAATCAATTGGACTTCAATTGCTAATGTATATAAAATAAGATCCAATGATTCATAATTAGAGGCCTAAAAAGCCGTTTCATTGTTAAAAATTAAACAAAACCGTGCAATAAGTGTGTGTTAAACACCTTTTGCAATGTATTTAGCACATTTTTTAAGAACCGAGGGAGCTAAATTGAAGTTAGTTTTTTTTTTTTTTTTTTTTTTCTCAGGGGGGCCTCATTGAGTATTCCCTTATCACAGGTAGATAGATTGCATTTTGCCGCACTTTTATGCCACATACCATGAAAATGTGATGTGACTTTTGGAATGACCAGCTAGAGAAGTTAATAGCTTACTTATATATTCTTGAATTTAAATGGGAAACACAATGATTAGAAGGAGTGTTTTTGATTTAAAAGATATTATTTGATATATTATATGTGTATTTGTTTTTATTTCTACCGAAATATGAAAAAAATTCAAATTTTCCAGATTCCATTTACATCCAACCAAATTTGATTCGTTTATATTGGACCGCCGATGATATAGTTTGTTGGGTCAAACCCCACTATGTCATTTGGACAAATTGACATATTAGGTCAATTGGTTCACAACCAAGTACAAGGTCTCATTTTATTTGAAAAATTATTATGCAAATCAAGTTTCATTTTACCTACGCTACGAAAAGAATCATTTATTGTGATGACATTTGCAACAGATTATAAAGATTTCACCGTAGAACAAAATTTTTGACGCACATAATGACGACAATTTTTTGGCAGAACTAAGAACCCGTCACACATTTTTTGCAATGAATCGAAAGTATGTCGCAATACTCATCATTTTCAAATAATGGAAATAAACATAAATTGCAAAGGCGTGTTGCAACGGATATCTTATGAGTGAAATGACAGAATTTTTTTCGAACATTCTATCGCAAGGACATCATAATATCATTTTCTGTGACAAATTTCATTATGGCAAAACATTCAGATAGAGTGTTGTAATGTTGCGTCGAATAATGCCATTTCCTATTTTGTGATGGACTTGCAATGAAGTTTTGGTGAAATTTTCATCAACAATCTGGTAGCGAGTTTTTCGTTGCAAAGCCTCTATCACAAACTTGTGACGGCTTTTGCAATGGTGTTGTCCTATGATTCTTCTATTGCAAAATTTCTTTTAAGAATTTTCTAAAGAAATTTTATGACAAAATTGAGATGGATATATATGTGCTTCTGCAAAGATTGCCTTTTTTAAAAATTGAATTATAAAATGCAGTCAATAGGAAATTTAAAATAAAGTATTATAAATAGGAAACTTTAATGTGCAAAAAAATAAATTTAAAAATTCATTGATGTAGATAACAATATATTATTGTAAAAAATAATTTATAGAAAAAGAACACGAAAATGTAAAGGTCCTAACCGAGGCCCTTTGCCTCCTGATTGTTGTCAAGAGACTGCTCTATTGGGTAGAGGGCTTGGTTGCGGGGGGGAGCTAGAGGGTCCACACTAAGCGGCAAGATGGTAGAGGATGGATTCCCAAGTATTTCATGAAGGACAAGTAGATGCGCTCGGGAGCGCGAGCAGAAGCGAGAGATGCAGAATTTAACGATATTTAAAATGCATATCATAATAAAACGTCCCAAGGGGTGTTCCCTTGGGTGCTCAATCGTGTGTTCGATATAGAATATGATTTCGTAAAGCAAATATATCATATAGGGCACATAAACAATCATAAAGAGAACTACATATAAATAAACAAGGTCTACCTTTGTAGTTATCTTTTGCACCGCTACTAGCGTTGTTCCCTTTTGAATGGATGACAAACATTCACCAAGATTGAAATGTATGAATCCTCTAACATAGTCCACACCACACTTGGAGAAGCCAAAATTTTCTTGCTAGAGAACGACGGACCTAAGAAGATGAGATCAGAAAAAGGATTGCACTATCATATTAGTGATCCTTCTTAATTTAGCTTTGTTCTTCAATTGATCCTAAATTAATGAAGCAACAAAGTGAGAGCGATAAAGAGCAAGAGAGGGACCGAAAATGTGTGTGTGTGTGTGTGTGTGTGAGAGAGAGAGAGAGAGAGAGAGAGAGAGAGAGAGAGAGTTATTAGAGTTCTCTTCTTTTCCTAGAAAAAGATGAATAATGATTGTATATACTCATCTATATATATATATATATATCATTAATATGATTATTGAAATGTGTCTAGATTCATCTAAGGATGTTTAGATTCATTCCAATCAATCCCCATTAATCTTCAATCAAACCTACCACTTTACAAGGTATGATTAAATCATACCAAGTAAAAGAGGCTTGATTGGAGTTGATTTGTTCCTTTCCAAAAGGAACAAGTCAACTTCATCAATCAATGCCATCCCTTTTGGGAGGAGTCCAACTTCGCCTAATTCCAAAAGTGGAATTAATATCTCTCTTGGGCCAAGATTTAATCGACCGGGTTTTATTGTAATCCAATTACAAAAAGCCCAAGAATTAAATCTAATTTAATTCAAGGTTCAAGTAAATAATGCCATGGATCTTTTAATCCAATTAGAAGATCTAAGCCCTTAATCTCTACTTAATTTATAAATCTCATCTATCAATTAATCGAGGGTTCGATATAGTATCGATCACTCCATTCAATAGACTATCCCATAAATAATCCAATTATTTATCATCTTCTAAAATTGACTCCAAGTCAATTCCTTCACCTCCTCAGTGATTTGTGTGTGACCCTTTAGGTACACCCTCAGCTAGACTTGGTCCCCTGTCCAACAGAAGCCCGTTACCATGGGTGGCCGTCTAGCAATGGTCCATTACACTACAGATTAGGTGAATATTAGCTTGAATATTTAGGCATCGATTTCATACGGTACGGTCCTTCCATCTACCGTATTCCGGCCTTAGTCTAGGGTATGGAATTGGGCGTCGGTTCCCATCCTTAACTAGACAGCTATGCTTAATACTCGAGACTATGCATACCTCATTGGATCGATGCATGAAACCATTCCATACTCGATCAACCACTGTGGCCATAGCTTTAAGCAGCATGAACGTGTCTCCGAGCGCATAGGACATACCTCTGTCACATATTGACTAGGGACAAATCATCTTCTTGAAACTCACCGTGCTCACTACACATTCTGATTGCACTAGACAAGGCTTATCATGAACATGTCCACGACATGACCACCTCTCGCCACATCGCCTGCGCGCCGCGCACGAGCGCACGCCTGGCCCCTTGCCGGCCGGCAGCTACTGTGCTGCACGTTTTTTCAACCTATTTTTTTTTTTTAAATTTCTACATTAGAAATTGAAACTAAAACTTGCATTTACAAAAAATTCAATTTTTAAAAAAATGCATGGATATCCATAATTAAAAGCAAAATTAACACATATTATTCTAGACACACAATCATGCTTAAAACCATAAAACATGCTTTCCAAAAGCAAATTAAACATATTCAACATGCTCATCACATAAAAACATATTATTCCTAAAGCCACAACACGAAACCTGGCTCTGATACCACTGAAAGAATCGATACGGCCCGAGAACGTGGCGGAAGCATAAAATAAAAGAAATTTAAAATGATTTCAAGGAGGTGTTCCCTTTGAATTTCTGGGTGTTCGGTGCATTCAAAAGCATTATAACATAAAGAAAAATATGCTTGAACATGTGGCTAGAGGAGGAAATGAAAAATGCAATAATTTAAATCAAAACATTACCTTTTTTGTTTCGCATGTAGAACTGCAACAAGCATTGATTCCCTTTTCTTTCCTTTTCCGTTCACTTCAAGACTCAAATTAGAACCCCTCTAATTTGTCCACACCACCCTAATGGAAGCAGATCTAGATCTACTACTAGGTAGAAGCTAGATCAAGGAAGAAACGAAAAACGTATTATACTATTGATAGTGTATATGTATTTCTCATGTTATCATCTTGAATCTAATTCAAAGAGAACTCAAAAATGGAGAAAAATGGAGGAATTTCCGTGGCATAGTGAGAGGAGAGAGCAAGTTAGGGAACTGAAAAGTGTATACATGTCTTGTGTGTAGTGTAATCAAATTACATACAAAACAAGTTATTTCCAAAATAACTTCTACACACTATGCACAACATGTGCACCACTACCCATCATGGCAAGCCACATCATTGCTTACATGGAGGATTTTCAACTTCTCTTCAACTTGCATCAAACCTTTGAGCTTGATTTTCAAGTCATGGACCGGTTTTGACTGGTCTTGATTTAATCAAACTAAGTCAAGTCCAATCAAGATCCATGTGTTCCATATTAATCCAATTAATATTAAATCTTATTTAAATCCAAAAGTTTATTTAATCCAATTAAATAAACATAAGCTCAAGAACAAATTACTTGATCCAATCAATTAATTAAACTAAATTCAATAAATTAATCCAATTAATTTAAAGGTGTTAAGCCAAAAAATTAATTAATCCAATTAATTAATTCTTGGGCCATCCATCCAATGGATTTTCCAATAAATGATCCAATCATTTATATTCTCCTTGAATTAATTTAATCCAATTAAATTAATTCGCTTCCTTCGATGGCTTGGAGCTGTGTGATTCGACATGGAATTCAAACTAGGTTTGAAACTCCACGTAACTGGAATATTCATTTTGATGGGTTCATACGAGGTATGACTCAATCAGTTACGAGCTTGAGGGTAAGTGAGAGTTTAGTTGTGTTCCTAGTGTATAAAGTGTGTAACGTCTTATTCATTTGGAATGAATTTAAGATGTTAGGAAACACTGAAACACGAACATTGTTCACACAATTCTCCATGAAAGGAATTGAATTCCTATATATAGGGTTAAGCTATCCAAGACTTAGTCAGGGTTGACTGATGAGGAAGCTTAGATGTTTGACATCCCCTACGTCTTTGCCGTAGGCAGCATGGGTATGTTGTTTGGTGCATTGGACCTGATGTTGTGCATGCTTTCGGCGTAATGATGAAAATTGGGTGTGTACCGAGGAGGCAGTAGACTGCTCTTGAGAACAGTCTTTAATACCTGAATAAGAATTAAAGAAGTTTTCTTGATGCATGTTCTATGGAGAGTTGATTCTGGAAGACTATAGCGATACTAGCTTCCAGTATCATGTGAATAATGTCTAGTCTCAATGTGAACATATATTCAGGCTTAATGGTAAGGTGGTGGCTTGGAAAGGTTTCAAGGGGGATACCACGACGAACCATGAAATTTGAATGTATGGAAACTTTAGAAGTTGCTCTAGAAAGTGGTTTGGATAAAAACCACATACAATGGTTGGGTGTGGTGCCTAGCACGGGCGACCAGTAGTTACCTTGGAGGGTAACAACATTGCTGTAGCGCAAGCTAAAGGACCGAGATCTCATCATGGATCCAGGAAAATTCTTAGACAGTACCATCTACTGGGAGCAATAGCATGATGAGGTGACGTGCGGTTGGACTGCATCATCTTGGTAGAAATAAGGTAGACCCGTGAGACCGAGCCGGATATCGCAGATTACTCATGCTTAGATAAGTTAATTGGATTGGCGATTTTGAGTACTATTTAGCAATATTTATTAAAAATAATATTGAATTTATGAATATAGTAAGTATTGATCCATGACACTATGTGTTTGTTGTGCTTACTGATTACGTTAAACGACATTTTAACATCACAACCAAAACCCACAGGCCAATTGGATAACCCATGTAGTTGGGTTGCGCATTGGATGGTAGCTATGAAACCAACTTCTGAGGGTTAGTCTGAAATGTTTCAAGTCGAGGACTTTGAGACAGGGCATCAAGGGTCCTACAGAGACTTGCACTAAGGATTGCATTCATTAGATGAGTGCCGTGTTTCATCGGCGGCAGATATTAGACGTCTATTAAATATTAGTGGTTTAGTTGACAAAGGTGTCAACTGACTAAACTGACTCGCGGGAATCGCCATATGGAAGCCTTGGAGGCTTGGTCGGTATGACTGAAATTCCCAACTCCGATAGTAAGAGATTAGTCCTCGGACTTGAGGAATCATGGCAGTCACATGCATATGATGGTTGTATCTAGGATACGTTCATTATAAGCTTTATCCAGTACAGTCGAAATATGTATTGAGGATGGTGGATTCCAAGATAAGATCCGTCACCTGTCAGTATATGACAGTCGAGTCTTCTATGCACCCTGAGACAATTTAAGCTCTTTGAGTCTGTGGCCACAGCGATTGATCGAGTAGGGTATGATTTCCTACGTCGATCAATAGAGCAAACGTGTCTCGAGTTATTGAGCATAGTTGTCCAGTCCAGGATGGGAACTAACACCCAATTCCATGCCCTAGACTTAGACCGGGAGATGGATGATGGAAGGACCGTACTCGTATGGTACTCGTGAGCCAAAATGGTCATGCCAATATTCACCTAGTCTCTAGTGCCATGGACCGTTGGTAGACGACCACCCATGGTGACGGGTGTTTTTCTGATTAATGGTTAATTGGAAAAGTTAATTAAATTAGATTTAATTGACCAATTGTGTTGGACACAAACCCAAATCTAGCTGAGGGTGAACCTAATGAGTCACACACAAACCACTATGGGGTTGGTAGAATTAATTTGAAATTAATTCTAGAAGAAGTGAATTAATTTAACTGGATTAAATTAATTCACGGAGAAAATAAATGATTGGATCATTTATTGAGAAATCCATTTGATGGATGGTCCAATAATTAATTAATTGGATTAGTTAATTGTTGGATTAAGAACCTTTAAATTAATTGGATTAATTTATCAGTTTTGGTTTAATTAATTGATTGCATCAATTAATTAGTGTTTGAGCTTATGTTTATTTAATTGGATTAAATAAAATTTTGGATTTCAATAAGGTTTAACATTAATTGGATTAATTTAAAACCAATGGATCTTGGTTGGTCTTGATTTAATTTGATTAAATCAAAACCGGTCAAAATTGGTCCATGGCTTGAAGTCCAAGCTCTAGAGGTTGGAGCAAGTTGAGGAGGAGTTTCAACTCCTCCACATATGAAGGCCATGATGGTTCATAGAGAGAAGAGTGTGCATGTGTGTGTAGAGGTTACCTTGGAGGTAACTTATGTTTTGAATTGTGAATACATGGAATACACACAACACACAAACTTATCCATTCTTGCATGATTTTTCCAGGCAAAAAATCTCAAAAATCTCTACAAATTTTCTCATTTTTGTGTTCATACCTTTTGGAAAGGATTGAACTAAAAGTATTCTAAAAGGCACTAAACAATGGTGTTGTTTTGGAAGTGTTTCTTCTTCATTTCTCTATTTCTATCTAGCAATAGATTAAAGTATTTCTCCTAATGTGGTGTGGACTATAGTTAGAGGAGTTCTACGTTGAATTCTCAAGCGAACGGAAGGAGAAACGGAAAGGGAACAACGCACGTACCGGTTCTACGTGTTATGATTAAAGGTTAGTTTTCTTTACGTTTTCATGTATCTTTTGTTCATATCCTTTAAGCCACATGTCCAGCGTTCTTCTCCTCTTTTATATATGCATTGACATACACCAAATGTCTGGGAACTTTGAAGAGGACACCCCTTTGAACCCCTTTAAAATTATGCCTTAAATTATGCATTTTACGCTTTCGTTGCGTTCCTAAGACGTACCCGATTCTTTCATGGTGGTGGAGAGTTGATACTGAAAGGTTTTAGGGATGCTAGCTTCCAGTCGGACGATGATGATGCCAACTCACAATCAGGTTATGTGTTCAGACTTAATGGTGGAGTGGTGGCTTGGAAAAGTTCCAAGCAAGACACCACAACCGATTCCACTACTGAAGCTGAATACATAGCAGCTTTGGAAGCTGCCAAGGAAGCGATTTGGATGAGAAACTACATCCAAGAGTTGGGTGTGGTGCCTAGCATTGCCGAGCCAGTAGTTATCTTTTGTGATAACAACGGGGCTATTTCGCAAGCAAAGGAACCGAGATCTCATCACAGATCCAAGCTCATACTTAGACGCTACCACCTATTGAGGGAAATGATAGGAAGGGGTGACGTTCGAATGGACCGACTCAGCTCAGCAGACAATAGAGCAGATCCTTTGACAAAGCCCATGTCACAAATTGCTCATACGCAACATCTTGAGAAGATGGGGATAGGGCATATGGGTGATTGGCTTTAGGTCAAGTGGGAGATTATTAGAATAGGTGACCATGAAGCCAATCGTGTAAGGCTTATGTAACCTATTTCTAACATTAAGTGTTTAAATAAAGTTCATTATGAATAAAAGTGATGTTCAGTTACAACATTAATACTTTGATTGTGTGCACTTATTGCTTTGATATGTATAACTGTTCAATGCACAACCAAAGCCCACATACCGAAAGGTTAATCCAAGAAACTAGACTGCGCATAGGATGAAATCAATTTTTGTGGATCAGTTTTTGTGGATCAGTCTGAAATACTCCAAGTCAAAGGACCTCGAGATAGGGTATCGAAGGTCCATTCGAGACTTACACTAAGTGGTTGCAGTTGCGTTTCATCGACGAGTAATGAGAGTCGTCCATGCAATACTAGTGGGTTAGCCAGCTCGGTGCTGACTGATCGAGGTGACTCATGGGAATCGTCATATGAAAACCTTGAGTGGGTTGGTCGGTATGACTTGGATTCCCAGTTCCAACAGTACGAAATTGGTCCTTGGACTTGAGGGACTACTGTGGTCACATACATACCATGCCTGTATCTTAGGTTTGGCAAGAGGCTACCAAGTCGAGAGACGTGGTTGCTATAAGCCCTATCTAGTGCAGTCAAGATGTGTAGTGTGGACAGTAGGTCCCAAGATAGAATCCGTCTCCTGTCAAACAATTGACAGTAATGTCTCACTTATACTTTGAGACTCGTCCTCCATAAATCTGTGGCCATAGTGATTGAACAGTGGGATGGGATCCCAGTGACGTTTAGTGTGGACGAGCCTAGGCTTAAGTCAAGAATGGGTACTGATATCCAAAGTCCATACCCTAGACTATGGCTGTGAGGTAGTAGATCGAAGGACATACGTGCTCAAGAGCTTAAATGTTCACGCCATAAAATTCACCTAGTCTCTAGTGCCATGGACTGTTGCTAGATGGATACCCATGGCGACGGACGAATTCCCATCTTATGATGATTGGAAATTCGACCAAGCCTAGCTGGGGGTGAACCTAAAGAGTCACACACAATTCACCGGTAACGGAGGAATTAATTTGGGATTAATTCTGGGAGATCGAATAATATAATTACATTAAATTGGTTATGTTCTTGGAGTGTCAAGTCTTTAATTAGAATAAATATATTTGACTCATAAATAGGATTTATGCAATTGGGGAATGGGCTCAAATATTTATTTGATATTTATTAGAAGCCCAATGGACTATTTTAAATAGGATTTAAAATATTCCATAAAGCCCATCTAAGGATGGATGGAGGAGATTGATTCTAGAGGGTTTGATGAGATGAAGGGCTATGATTAAGTTTGACTTAATCATGGCCTAGGTTGATTAGGACTTGACTAGGTCAAAATTCTAGTTAAAATGTGCCTCTCTTAGGAGAGTTTGAGTAGGAATAGGAAAATCCTTTTTCCTATAATGCTCAAAACACCCACACACACCCACACACTAATCTCTACAGTCATCTCTCATACACACAGACACACGCCCGACCACCCTCCCTCTCAATCTCGTCCCCTCTCCTCTCTTTACTCCAAAGAAAGCCTTATTTCCTTGTCTTTGATACAAGGGAATACTAGACAAATCGATCATGTTAATTCATAACGCTAGGTTGATTCATCCTCTCTTATTATTCTTGATCTCTTGCTAGCACCGGAAATCAAGATCCGGTGAATTGCGTGGACGATTTAGAGGGTTCCTACTTTGGGATCTTGGTGGCAAAACGTGCAGCGGTTCGAAGAAAGACTAAAACGGGTAAGTCTCATTTCTTTGTCCTCTTCGTTACAACCTTATGGCCTCCATGAATGATACATGCTTTTCTTTTATTCATGTGATACACCAAACGCCCGGGAGGTTCAAGGGAACACCCGTTGAACGAGTTCTTTAAATTCCATAATTTAAGCATGATTTACGTTTCTTGTTTTAATTATCGCGCTTCCTCCCGGGACAATCCACTGAAAGCCTATGGTAGGCGTGTGGATCGTCCCGGGAATAGCGCGAATGTGGAAGCGCGGTATAATTTAAATTACAAAAATTTAAACATGCATAATACGTATATTAAAATAAATCGTTCAAGGGGTGTGCCCTTGAAATTTTTCGGGTGTTCGGTGTATCTCATGAATTAAAAAGCATACATAGCAATCACGGAGGCCATAGGATTCATAAATAAAAGAAGACGAAAAAACGTAAACGGAAACCTACCGATTCGTCGTTTTCCTCTTCTAACCGGTACTCGCGTTGTTCCCTGATTTGCTCCAAGATCTCGTATGGGAGATCCTCTAATTCGTGACACGCAATCCGCCCATGTATCTTGAACTTCGTGCTAGCGAACGAACAAGTATTTTAGGAGAGGACGGATCGATCAAACGTTATTAATTTAACGAGATTAATCCTCCTTTTGTTCAATTGTTAACACAAAAGAACAAGAAAGTGTTTTCTTGGAATGAGAGAGAGAGAGAGAGAGAGAGAGAGAGAGAGAGAGAGGCGGCCGAGAGGTAGGGAGAGAGAGAGCACACGAGTTTGTGTGTGTGTGTGTGTGTCAAGAATCATCATCTCTCCATAAGTGAAGGGCTAGGAATATATATAGAGGAGGAATCCATTCCTCTTCAATCTCCAACTCTTCAGAAGACTAATTTGACTAGGATTTTGACCTAGTCAAAGTCCTAGTCAAAGTAGCTCTTTGATTTGGTCAAACAAATCCTAGCCATCCATCTCTCCATTAATCTCAACCATCCATTTAATTTAATGGAATATTTAAATTCTATTTAAATATTTCCAAGAGCAATGAATAAATATATTAAATATATTTATTTATTCCAAGCCCATTAAATTAATTTTCTAATAAATCTAATTTATTAGATAATTCTCTTTTATCCAATAAAAGGAATTAATTCTTCCAAGAAAATAAAGGACCCGATTAAATCCAATTTAATCATTCCATTTATCCAAATATTTAATTCTAAATTAAATACTTTATGTGTGCGGATTGTGCTTTAGGTTCACCTTCAGCTAGACTTGGTTGGATTCCTAGAATCCGCCCGTTATCATGGGTGGCCATCTAGCAACGGTCCATGGCACTAGAGACTAGGTGAATATACAGGGATGAATATTTAGGCTCTACAGTACATCTATCCTTCCGTCTACGGTCTCACCACTTAGGGTCTAGGGCACGGAAAATGCAGGTACCCATTTTGGACCTAAGTGTTGGTATGTCCTTTACTAAACGCCGCAAAGGAAACCTTCCTTTCTGTTCAGTTACTATGGCCACAGATTTTAGGGACAAGACACAGAGCATTTGTGAGACACAACTGTCAATACCTTTTGACAGAAGACAAATTCTTTCTTGGAAACTACTGTCACTCTGCACACCGGAGCTGCACTAGATATGGCTTATGACTACTCAAGCACGTCTTGGCAATCTCTCACCATATCTAAGATTCGGCCCTGATGTACAGGTAAACTCGGCAGTTCCTCAAGTCAAAGGACTTGGCCTGTACCGTTGGAACCGGAAACACACGTCATACCTAACCGACCCTACTCAAGGTCCTCCGTAAGACGGTTCCCGCGAGTCACCTCAGTCAACTGCTACCTAGCAGGCCAACCCACTAACACTGCTTAGACGACCTTCGTCACCCATCGATGAAATACGACAAAAGATGCTTAGTGCAAGTCTCAAGGGGAATCTCGGTACCCACTTTCGAGATTCCTTGACTTGGAGATTTCCGGACTGATTCGGCGGAACTGATTTCATGGACCTACCTCCAAGCGTAGTCCCAGTCCCCGAAATATGTTTTCAGTCCGTGGGTTTTGTTTGTGTAGTGAACAGATATATAAAGCAGATAAAGTGAACACAAGCAAAGTGAATGCCAAATGAATTTCACTTCTTATTCATTAACGATTTATTAAAACCTCGAAATTATTCAGACATAGGTTACAATTCGCCTACCAAGATTGGCTACATGGTCACCTATTCTAACATCCACATATCGTGATAGTTCCGATAGTACGGAATTAGTCCTCGGACTTGAGGAATCACGACAGTCGCTTACGTACAAAGACTGTGTCTTGGATCTAGCGAACGGTGACTGTATTGTGAGGTATGGTCATCATAAGCCTTGTCAAGTGCAGTTGGAGTATGTAGTGAAGACGGTGGATTCCAAGACAGAATCCGGCCCTTGTCAGTATTGCGAAATCATATTTTTCCCATGCTTGTGAGATTTAACTCTCAAAGTTTTTGGCCAAAGCGATTGATTGGTTAGGGCTAGGTTCCCATGATCGGATCAATAAGAGTAAACACATCTTGAGTATGAAGCATAGTTTCCTAGTCGAGGATGGGAACTGATGCCCAATTTCATGTCCTAAACTAAGGTCGGGATACGGTTGATGGAAGGACTATACCTGTATGGAACTTGGAGCCTAAATGTTCACGCCAACATTGACCTAGTCTCTAGTGCCATAGACTGTTGCTAGACGACCGCCCATGGTAACGAGCTTTTCTGGTTATTGCTTAATCAGAAATAATTAATTAGATTAGATTTAATTAATTTTGTGGGATACAAGCCCATGTCTAGCTGAGGGTGAACTAAATGATCACACATAAATTACTGTGGAAGTAAATTGGACAATTAGATTTTGGGCTTACCTTTTTAAATTAGTTGGATTACTTTTAAATAAGGCTTGGGCTAATTAATTAGTGGATTGGATTCATTAATTAATTAGTAGATGGGCTTCTCTAGTTAATAGATTGGATTCATTAATTAGTGGGGAAGGCTTAAATTAATTAGTTGGACTAATTAATTATTTGGGCTTGATTAATAAATTGAGTTTATTAATTGAGTATATTTGGGCTTGTGTATTTATTTAATTGGATTAAATATTTACATGGATTTTCTATTGGGTATTTATTTAATTGGATCAAATAAACCCAATAGATTAATTATTGGGCTTGAATTAATTTATTGGACAAATTAAAACAAGCCCAATCCAAATTATTCTAAACCTAGCCATACCCAACTTGTTGAGAGAAAGTGGACTCTTGGTCACAACACAAAAATAGTGGCACATGTGCATGTGCACTTTGATAGTTGTGGAGACGTGAGTAGTCGTGAGTAGAAAATAAACATTCTCATCTCCACTAAGGAACACACAACAGAAGGTGTAAGTGTGTGTGTGGGTTTTAGTCTACACTATGGAGATACACACTAATGAGCACAAACCGCAAGTGCATGGTTTATCGTACAGTACTCAAGATGCCGATCCCACAGGGACTATTGTGATTACCGAATTTACTCAATTTTGATTAGTCAGACCGAGATGTACGAGGGAGACAAGCGATTAGACTAAAAAGTCGGTAAATTGAAGCTAGAGGGTAGATAATAAGATATGATAGCCTAGAATCAAGTATCCCAACAATGATCGATTAATAAACCTATCAAGAATCCTCTTCTACTCAGTGCGATTAATTTGAAGGAAAGTGTCACAGTGTCATTACCACCCTCTTTCAAGTATGTGAAAAACTATATTCGATTAATTAATCTACCTATTTTCATGAAAATGTAATTAAATCAAATTCATTGAGATCATGACAATTTATGCAATCCTCGAGCCTACTTTCGTGGTTAATTCCTATGTCTAATTTTCAACTTTCTAACATGGAATTTCACCTTTCAGTACTTTACTCGATGTTTAAGATATGCAAATATGTGACCAACATATTCACAAGAAAAATAATGAAAGAATTGGGTATGGCCCAGGAACGCAACAGAAGCGTAAAATGCAAAATTTAAGGCATAATTTTAAACGAATTCAAAGGAGTGTTCCCTTTGAAGTTCCCGGGCGTTCGGTGCTTTCAAGAGCATAATAACATAAACTAAACATGCTGGACATGTGGCTAAAGGATTAAAAATAAAATGTACAAGAATGTAAATGAGAACCTACATTTTGTTTACGAAGCGTTGTTCCTTCTTCTTTTTCGTTTATCCTTCCGTTCACTTGAGGATCCAAATTAGAATCCCTCTAATTTTTCCACACCACACTATGAAATGTATATCCTCTAATCTGTTGCTATATATAGAAGTACAGAAAAGAATAAAGAAACAACTCCAAATGAACACTATTAATTAGTGCTTTTGGAATGTTTTTGGTTCAGTCCTTTCCAAAAGGTATGAACATAGAACGAGAAAAATTTGTAGAGATTTTAGAGTGTATTTTGCTGGAAAAAACGTGCAAGACTCATGTGTTCAAGTTATGTGAATAGTTTTGTGTATGTAGAATTGTTGAATTCAAAATTCAACTTCTCTTGTTAACTTCTAAAGCAACCTACATACACACACACACACACACACTATATATATATATATGTACATAACCATACACCATTATAGCAAATAAACCACCCACAATATCACATAATGGCTGGACACATGTGCTTCACATTTGGAGAAGTTTGAACTTCTCTTTAACTTGCTATAACTTGCATTTTTCCATGGACTTGCAATGCTAGTCTTAGACCTTTATTTAATCCAATTAAATTAATTCCCAACAAAGTCCATTGTGCATTAATTAATCTAATTAATCTCAATCCAATTGAAGCCCACAAGTTTATTTAATCCAATTAAATAAACATAAGTCCAAACTCTAATTAATTGATCAAATCAATTAATTAAGTCAACCCGATAAATTAATGCAATTAATTTAAAGGTTCTAACCCAGGAATCGACTAATCTGATTAATTCATTCTTGGACCATCCATCAAATGGATTTATGAACAAATGATCTAATCATTTATTTTCTCCTTGAATTTTATTAAATCCAATTAAATCAATTTGTTTCTTCTAGAATTAATTCCCAATTAATCCTACCAATTCCATAATGATTTGTGCGTGACTCTTTAGGTTCACCCCTCAACTAGACTTGGACTTGTGTCCAACACAATTGATCAATTAAATCCAATTTAATTAACTGTTTTCCAATTAATCATTAATTAGAAAACACCCATCACCGTGGGGGGTTGATCATTTTAGAAAACACAATTTGTGAAAGTTAACTAATTTTAACGAGAGTAGGGGGTTGATCACACCGCAAGACTTCATTTCGCCCTATAGAGAACAGAGTAATTAAGTCCCCATTAAACTTATAGGTCTCTAATGTTGTCATTCCGCCATTTCAATACAACGCCCTTTGTCACTTCTTTTTCTATCCAAGTACAAACATCCCCACTTTTGATAACTCTCTCTTTGTTTTTATTTTCTTTTCAAGTTCAGTAACTACATTCTTTAGGTCGTATCTTGGTCTTTTTACACGAATGACAACATTTGTGATGAAGGCACTCAGTTACTCAACCACAAACATTTCTTAAAGTGCTATGTGAATGACAACTTTTGTGATGAAGTCACCCGGTTACTAAGCAACCGGGGTCAACGGAGTAGGTGCATTGTGTCCTCTTTTTGTTTTTTTTTTTTTTTTTATTTTTTTTTTCTTTTCATTTACACTGAGGGGTATATGTCCTACCTACTTTAGGTGTATGAAGAGCTCAATCAGGCGGGGTTAAACAACAAAATAACTTCCACAGAAATACTACGGTTTAACGTAAGGCAAGAAAATTCAATCCCCTTTGGAAACATTCCAAAGTATGTGGTGTTAGAACCCACGTACTTCACAACAAATCTAAGCAGCAATCACGTTATAACATGGTTATGCAGGCTTTAATCCTATGACCTTCTAAATCAAATTCATTTGTCCAAATCAACCACATGCATCATCGAAGGGTCATATGTTCCATAATGTGAATTGGACACAAAGCAACAAAATAACACAAAAAGAAATAGACACCTGTTGCATAGCACATAAACATTTCAGCAACTCCCCCAAACTTAAACTCAACATTGTCCTCAATGTCAAAAGAGAAGTGGGGGAAGACGTACTGAATCATTGAGGAGGGGGAAAGTGGCATTGTGTCACGAACCAATCGTGCATGCGATTGAAGGATGTGGGCCATGTTGTCGATGGTTTCTTGGAGCTGTGTTTGTTGATCATGGAGCTCTATTTACTCGTCGAGGAGTTATTGCTACTAATCAAGGATCCGCTACAGGGTGTCAGTAGTAGTGGCATCGGGCCGAAGTCCACGAGATGATTCGCCTCATGAGAAGGGGTGGGTGGCGGTGGAGTTGGACGATCATTCGTGCTTGACATCTTCGGACGGTGCTTGCAGGCACCAATTTTCTAGAATTTGGATGGTGAGACGGGTGGGGTAGGGCAAACGGGAGGGATGACTGGGGGTTAGGGAGGAGCAGATGGTAGTGGTCTCCCATTCTCGTGATCATCTTCATGGCTTGGCAAGTGGCGAAGTCGACCCAATTTTTGCCTTTAGCTTCTTCAAGACCCTGCAGTGAAATACCAAACCTCAAAGCAATGGGGTCACGAATCCCCCAAGCACTATGGTGTCCGAATCAAGGTTAGAAATTTTAGAGAATTGACGAACCAAAAATGAATCGGTATCAATAGGAAAGTCATTGACCATAACCCACAAGACAAATAATTCGAAACAACGTACGACGTGAATGGAACAAGCGGATCCCCCCGGAGCGCGAGCGGAAGCATGAGAATGAAATTAATCGCATAAATAAAGGCAATTATCACAAAATCCCAAGGGGTGTACCCTTGGGTGCTCAAACCGGCGTTCGATGTAGGATGTAACAATATTAAAAGCATATATTGAACATAGGGCACGGAGATTAAAGATAAACTACAATTAGCGTAAAATCGAAATTACCTTTGTAGTTTAAACACTTGCACGACTACTAGCATTGTTCCTCTCCGAAAATGCTCACCAAGTTCAAACGTATGAACTCTCTAGAGGTAATCCACACCACACCAGAAGAGATGCACGTTTTCCTTGCTAGAAGAAAACAGATCTTGGAGGATTCGATTCAAGAAAATAGAACACTATTAATTAGTGTTTTTCTTAAATTTGCTTTGTTCTTCCAAATGATCCAAGATCAAATGAAGAACAATGGGGATGTGTTAGAGAGAGAGGGGGGTCGAAAATTGAGAGAGATGTGTAGTGTATTTTCTTCTTTTTCCTAGAAAAAGATGAATAATGAATTCTCTTGCATTGATGAATGTATATACTCATATATATACAAAATTAATGTGATTATTGGAATGTGTCTAGGTTCATCCAATGATGTGTAGATACATCCCAATCAATCCCACTAATTCATCAATCAAGCCTACCATCTCTTAAGTTATGATTTAATCATACCAAAGAGACAAGTCTATTCAACAAGGCCATGTATGACCGATTTTTACCTCTCCAAGAGTGGTAATTTTCGTCCATACCACTTTAGGGAAGAAGTCCAACTTCTTCCTTCCAAGAATGGAATTAATATACCTCTTGGGCCAAAATTTAATGGACCAGGTTTTCACTGTAATCCAATTACAACGAACCCAAAATTAAATCCCATTTAATTCAAGGTCCACTTAAATAATTCCCATTGATCTATTAATCCAATTAAAAGATCCAATCTTTCGACTCTCTACATCAACCGATAAATCTCATTTACTGATTAAACGAGGGCCCGATACAATATCGACCCATCCATCCAATAGACAATCCCTTAAGTAATCTTATTACTTAATTATCCTCCGAAATTGACTCCATGTCAATTCTCCACCTTCTTGGTGATTTGTGTGTGACCCTTTAGGTTCACCCTCAGCTAGACTTGGGCCCTTGTCCAACAGGGGCCCCTTACCATGGGTGGTTGTCTAGCTGAAAGAATCGGTACGGCCTGAAAACGCGGCGAAAGTGTAAAATAAGATAAATTTAAAACGATTTCAAAGGGGTGTTCCCTTTGAATTCCTGGGTGTTTCGGTGTATTCAAAAGCATCATAAACATACAGAAAATATGCTTGAACATGTGGCTAGAGGAGGAAAGGAAAATGCAATAATTCAAATCGGAACATTACCTTTTTTCGTTTCACATGTAGAACGGAAACAAGCGTTGATTCCCTTTTCGTTCATTTTCTGTTCACTTTAGGACTAAACTTAGAATCCTTTAAATATGATCCACACCACACTAGGAAGCAAATCTAGATCTACTACTAGGTAGAAGCTAGATCAAGGAAGAAACGAAAAAGTATTACACTATTGATTAGTGTATACGTATTTCTCATGTTCTCATCTTGAATTCAATTCAAAGAGAACTCAAAAAATGGAGAAAAAATGGAAGAATTTTAGTGGCTTATTGAGAGGAGAGTGCAAGTTAGGGAGTTAGAGCCATATGTGTGTAGTTGTGTAATTTTAAGTAGTTTCCAAAACCACCTACACACTAATGCACAACTTGTGCTCAACCTCCAACCATGTTAGCACAATATGTGCACCACCTCACCATCATGGCAAGCCACATCATTGTTTACATGGAGGACTTTCAACTCCTCTTCAACTTGCATCAATCCCTTGAGCTTAGGTTTCAAGTCATGGACCAATTTTGACCGGTCTTGATTTAATAAAATTAAATCAAGTCCAATCAAGATCCATGGGTTCCATATTAATCCAATTAATATTAAACCTTATTAAAACCAAAATGTTTATTTAATCCAATTAAATAAACATATGCTCAAGCACTAGTTAATAGATCCAATCAATTAATTAAACCAAATCCAATGAATTAATTAATTTAAAGGTGTTAAGCCCAAAATTAATTAATCCAATTAATTAATTCTTGGGCCATCCATCCAATGGATTTTCCAATAAATGACCCAATCATTTATATTCTCCTTGAATTAATTAATCCAATCAAATTAATTTGCTTCTTCCAAAATTAATTCCAAATTAATTCCACTACTTCCATAGTGATTTGTGTGTGACTCTGTAGGTTCACCCTCAGCTAGACTTGGGCTTGTGTCCAACACAATTGATTAATTAAATCCAATTTAATTAATTATTTTTTATTAACCAATAATTAAAAACGCTCGTTACCATGGCTGGCCGTCTAGCAATGGTCCATGGCACTAGAGACTAGGTGAATGCTGGCGTGAACATTTAGGCTCCGAATTCCATACAGGTACAGTCCTTCCGTCGACCATCTCCCAGCCTTAGTTTGGGCATGGAATTGGGCGTGGATTCCCAATCTTGGACCAGGCGAATATGCTTCAAACTCGAGACGCGTTTACTCTATTGATCGACCTAGGAAACCATTCCCTACTCGACCAATCGCTACGGCCGTAGACTTGAAGAGTCTAAACCATCTCAGAGCGCATAGGAGACATTGTCAAATATTGACAGGGGACAAATTCTCTCTTGGAATCCACCGTCCTCACTACATACTCCGACTGCACTGGACAAGGCTTATAATGACCATATCAAAGACACGATCACCTCTCGCCAGATCTAAGATACAACCTTCATATGTGCGACTGCCATGATTCCTCAAGTCCGAGGACTGATCCCGTACTATCAGAACCAGGAATTCCAGTCGTACCGACCAAGCCTCCAAGGCTTCCATATGACGATTCCCGCAAGTCACTTCAGTCAGTCGACTACCTTGCCAACTAACCCACTAAAATTGCATAGACGACCTACGTCTAGCACCGATGAAACTCGGCACTCACCCAGTGAATGCAATACTTAGTGCAAGTCTCTATAGGGCACTCGAGGCCTAGTCTCGAGGTCCTCGACTTGGAATGTTTCAGACTGACCCTCAAGGAATTGGTTTCATAGCCGCTAACCTATGCGCCACTTAACTCAATGGGTTTAACCAATCAGTCTGTGGGCATTTATTGTGACATTGAACACCATTTAATGTGAGTAGTAAGCACAACAAACACATTTTGCCAATGATGAATACTTATTTTATCCATCAATATAATATTACTTTGATAAAGATTGACGAATAGTTCCCAGAACAACCAATCTAATTGACTTTCTGGTCACCTATTCTAACACTAGAAACGGTCCATGGCACCAGAGACTAGGTGAATGTTTGCATGAACATTTAGGTGCTGATTTCGTAAGGGAACGGTCCTTCCGTCTACCGTCTCTCGGCTTTAGTCTAGGGTCTGGAATTGGGCGTCAGTTCCCATCCTTGACTAGGCATCTATGCTTAATACTTGAGACTAAGCATGCCTCATTGCGTTGACACAGGAAACCATTTTCTGTTCGACCAACCACTATGGCCACAGGTTTAAGCAGCATGAACGTGTCTTCGAGTGCATAGGAGATACCTCTGTCACATACTGACAGTGGACTGATCCTCTCTTGGAACCCACCGTCCTTGCTACACATTCTGGCTGCACTGGACAACGTTTATAATGACCATCTTACAGAATGATCACCTCTCGCCAGATCCAAGATACAACCATCCTGTGTACGTGATTGCCATGGTTCCTCAAGTCTGAGGACTACTCACGTACTATTGGAACCAGGGAAATCCAATCATACTGACCAAGCCTCCAAGGCTTCCATATGATGATCCCCGTGAGTCAGTTCAGTCGGCTCGACCCTGGTCGATCAACCCACCAAGATCGTATAGGCATCCCACCCCTGTCACCGATGAAACTCGACACTCATTCAATGAATACGACTTTTGGTGCAAGTCTCTAATAGGACTCTCGATGCCCTGTCTCGAGGTCCTCGACTTGGAACGTTTCAGACCTAACTCTTTATCAGTTGGTTTCATGACCACCATCCAATGCGTGGCCCAACTGCATGAGTTGTTAATTGTGGTCTGTGGGCTTTGTTGTGATATATGTAAAATACCGTTTAACATATGGAAAATAAGCACAACAAAGAAGGTACCAATGGTAATGAATACTCATTTTATTTATTACATAATATTACATTGCATCAAGTTGTCAAATAGGTTACGAAATGCCAAACCTATTGGCTTTCTGGTCACCTATTCTAACACGACGCCCTCACTATCGCCGCGATCAAATAGAGTGTGTGCAAGAACACGATGCAAAAAAAAAAAAAAAAATTGAGGTCGATAATGGCGGACGACTTAGAGCGGGTTGCATCCTACGACATCTGCCTAGTCAGATCATACCAAAATTCGTTGGTTTCAATCGCAGGGGGTTCCGCTGTTGTCCCCCATTGGCAAACCAAAAATTTCATTAAAATTAACGATGGTCATTGGGACTTCTATGTTCATTAATCGACATGTAATATGACTAGTAGCGACACGAGGACTGAACAAGATCCCCTCAACTTGCAACATACTCAGAAACTCAAGAAGAAGCCTAGGATACGTGGGCCATCTAGTAAACATAAAATCATGCCATCCTAGTCTAGAAATAGATATTCAACATCATCAGATATTCCAAGCACATCAAGAGCTTCATTGTCAATGTAACGGGTGTTGGTAATAGCACGAGAACGAAGACCTTCATACTTATTACGATGGGCGATGTTCGTGAACTGTAAATTGTGCGTTGGTGGTTGGCGAGCGCCGTGTTGAGTGCCGGTGTTGTGCTCGGGAAGAAAGAGGCCTCACTTGTTCCTCTCTTTGGTGCCACGTGGGAAGATATGATCGGTGAAAATCGAAAAAATTGATATTTTTTGAAAAAGCCCAAGTGACGGATAAATCGAACGATCGGAGAATTTCTACAAATTTTTGTCTTGCTCGAGGATTTGAGAGAGAAAGAGAGGGAGGTGAGTCTTTTGTGAAAGAGATAACTGAAACACGATCGTTGTGAGGTTTTTAAAATCAGGAAGTTGCACAACACGGTCATGTTCTTCTCATTATTTTTTTTTTCTTTTAACGACGCTGATGGAACACGACCATGTTGCCAGAACACGGCTTGGGCATGTTTCCAGAAAATTTTTCAATTGACGATAAACCATGGCCGTGTTGCCTAACATGACCTGTGCGTGTTCTCTAAATGCGTTGGCCCTCATTGCAGTTCGGACAAATCTGCAGAGATATAGAGCAACATCATGGAACGGATAGAATTGATAGAGAAAAATATGAAATTAAAATAAAATGAAGAAAAATAATGATAAAAATAGGAAAAATAGAGATAGAAAGTGTTGGAATTGGTGACCAGAAAACGAATTGGATTGGCGGTTTTGGGAACTATTCACCAATCTTTATTAAAAGTAATTTTGTGATGGACATGGTAAGTGTTCATCATTGGCACATGTGTCTGTTGTGCTAACCCATTACGTTAATTGATGCTTTAAACATCACAACAGATGCCCATAGATCAATTGTACAACCCATGCAGTTGGCCGCACATTGGATGACAGCTATGGAACCAACGGATGAGGGTTGGGTCTGAAACGTTCAAGTCGAGGACCTATAGACTGGACATCAGCAGTCCTATGGAGACTTGCACCTAAGAGTCGAATTCATTGGATAAGTGTCGTGTTTCATAGGCGACAGACGTGGGACGTCTATACGATCTTAGTGGGTTGGTCAACTGGGGTTGAGTTCGATTGAGATGGCTCACGGGGATCGTCATATGAAAGAATTGGAGGCTTGGTCGGTATGACTGGAGTTCCCTAGTTTTCGATAGTACTGGATTAGTTCTCAGACTTGAGGAACCGCGATAGTCATGTACACACAATGGTTGTATCTTGGATTTGGCAAGAGGTGATCATGTCACGGACATGTTCATGTAAGCCTTGTTCAGTGCAGTCAGAATGTGGGTTTCAAGAAGAGGATCTATCCCTGCCAGTGTATGAAGACGGTATCTCCTATGCACTTGGAGATGCGTTCATGATTTCTAAATCTGTGGCCATAGTGATTGGTCGAATAGGAAATGGTTTCCTATGTTGAAGTAACGAAGCAAACGCAGTCTTGAGTACTAAGCATAGATGCCTAGTCCAGGATGGTAATTGACACCTAATTTCATGCCCTAGACTAAGGTCGGGAGCCGGTAGATGGAAGGGTCGTAATCGTGCAAAATCGGGAGCCTAAATGTTCACGACAACATTACCTAGTCTCTAGTGCCATGGACCGTTGCTAGACGGCCACCCATGGTTACAGGCTTCTGTTGGACACAAGCCCAAATCTAGCTTAGGGGTGAACCTAAAGATTCATAGATAAATCACTGAGGAGGTGGAGGAATTAATTTGAAAATAATTCCGGAGAGTATAAATAATTATACTTTTTATACGTGAGATAGTCCATTGGATGGATGGCCTAATATTGTGTTGAGCTTGCTCTAATTAAATAAATTGGACTTATTTTATGATAGTATTTGGGCTTAAGTTTAATTGGATTAAAAGACTTTTGGCATAATTTGTTTGGGCTTTGAATTAAATTGGATTTAATTCATTGGATTTAATGGGCTTGTTCTAATTTAGATTAAAACAAGGTCGGGTCGCATTAAATTATGGCCAAAGAGGAAATTTGACTCCCACTTTTTGGAAGGAGAAGAGTTGACTCTTCCCATTATAAAGACCAAGGCTTCGTTTGGAAGAGGACGTGTGCCTTTTGGAAAGGAACAAATCAACCTCAATCAAGATTTCCTCACTTGGTATGATATGATTATACCTTGTGAGTAAGTGCTTGATTGATGGTTGATTGGAAATGTATCTAGACAAGTCTAGAATGTATGCAAACATATTCCATTAGTCCCATTAATTATGTATATATATGTTAGAATAGGTGACCAGAAAGCCAGTTGGATTAACAGTTTTGGGTACTATTTAGCAATCTTTATTGAAGTAATATTGACTTGATGAATATAGTAAGTATTCATCCGTGGCACTATGTGTTTGTTGTGCTTACTGATTACGTTAAACGACGTTTTAACGTCACAACAAATACCCATAGACCAATTGAATAACCCATGTAGTTGGGTTGCGCATTGGATGGTAGCTGTGAAACCAACTTCGATGGTAGGTCTGAAATGTTCCAAGTCGAGGACCTCGAGACAGGGCATCGAGAGTCCTATAAAGACTTGCACTAAGGATTGCACTCATTGGATGAGTGTCGTGTTTCATCGGTGATAGACGTTGGATGTCTATGCAATATTAGTGGGTTAATTGACAAGGGTGTCAGCTGACTGAACTGACTCGCGGGGAATCATCAATATGGAAGTCTTGGAGGCTTGGTCGGTATGACTGGAATTCCCAGCTCCGATAGTATGAGATTAGTCCTCGGACTTGAGGAATCATGGCAGTTCATGCAAATCCAGTGCGGTCGGAGTATCTAGGATCTGGAAGATATAATATGATGGTTGTATCTAGGATTTGGCAAGATATTTTCGTATCTGGGATACGTTTATTATAAGCCTAATCCAGTGCGGTCGGAGTATGTATTGCGAACAGTGGATTCCAAGATAGGATCCGCACACTGTTCAGTATATGAAAGTCGAGTCTCCTATGTGCTCTGAGATAGTTTAAGCTCTTTAAGTCTGTGGCCACAACGATAGATCGATCGAGTAGGGAATGATTTCCTAAGTCGATCAGTAGAGCAAACGTGTCTCGAGTTATTGAGCATAGTTGTCTAGTACATGATGGGAACGATGCCCAATTCCATGCCCTAGATTTTAGACCGAGATACGGATGATGGAAGGACTCATATGGAACTCGGGAGCCTAAATGTTCACACCAAACATTCACCTAGTCTCTAGTGCCATGGACCGTTGCTAGACGGCCACCCATGGTGACGGGCGTTTTCCAATTAATGGTTAATTGGAAAATAGTTAATTAAATTGGATTTAATTGACCAATTGTGTTGGACATAAGCCCAATTCTAGCTGAGGGTGAACCTAAAGAGTCACACACAAATCACTATGGAATTGGTAGAATTAATTTGGAATTAATTCTAGAAGAAGCAAATTAATTTAATTGGATTAAATTAATTCAAGGAGAAAAATAAATGATTGGATCATTTATTGGAAAATCCATTTGATGGATGGTCCAAAAATTAATTAATTTGATTAGTTAATTTTTGGACTTAGAACCTACAAATTAATTGGATTAATTTTATCGGGTTTGGATTAATTAATTGATTTGATCAATTAATTTGAGTTTGGACTTATGTCTATTTGATTGGATTAAATAAACTTATGGGCTTCAGATTGGATTCAAATTAATTGGATTAATTAATGCCCAATGGACTTTATTTTAACTTAATTTAATTAGATTTAATAAAAGTCTAAGACTAGTAGTCCTAGTCCATGGAAAATGCAATTTATAGCAAGTGAAGGAGGAATTAAAATCCTCCACATGTGAGGCACATATGACCAGCCTTTTATGTGGTTTGGTGGGTGGTTTATTTTCTATAATGGTGCATGGTTATGTAGATAGTGGTGTGTGTGTGTAGGTTGCTTTGGAAGTTGACAAGTGAAGTTGAATTTTGAATTCAACAACTCTACATACACAAAACCATTCACATAACTTGTATGGCCTTGGCTTGCATGAAATTTCCAGCAAAAACTCTCCAAAAATCTCTGAAAAAACTCTTCTACTTGTGTTCATACCTTTTGGAAATGTTTGAACTAAAACATTCCAAAAGTACTAATCAATAGTGTTGTTTTGGAAGTGTTTCTTCTTCACTTCTCTATTTCTATCTAGCAATAGATTAGAGAACTATTCTATAGTGTGTGGTGTGGACAAATTAGAGGGATTCTAATTTGGATCCTCAAGTGAATGGAAGGAGAAACGGGAAAGAGAACAACACACATGCCGGTTCCATGTGTTATGATCAAAGGTTGGTTTTCTTTACGTTTTCATGTATTTTTGTTCATATCCTTTTAGCCACATGTCCAGCATTCTTCTACGCTTTTAATTTATGCTTTGACATACACCGAATGCCCGAAAACGTAAAAGGGAACACCCCTTTGAACCCGTTTAAACTTATGCTTTAAATTCACGTTTTTACGCTTCCGTTGCGTTCCCGGGCCCTACCCGATTCTTTCAGTGGTATCAGAGCCCGATCCAGTATTGTGGCTTAAGGATTTACATGTTATTATGTGTTAAGCATGAAGAACGTGTTTAAATTGCTTTTGAAAAGCATGATTTATGGTTTTAAAGTATGATAATATGTGTAGAAAATATGTGTTAATTTTGCTTTTAAAATTATGAATACCCATGCATTTTTGAGAATTGGATTTTCTGCAAATGCATATTTATGTTTCAGTTTTTATAGCAGAAGTTTAAAAAAAAAAATAGTGAAAAACGGTGCGCCCGCCCGGAAGGGGCAGCAGGCGTGCGCGGGCGTCTGCCCGACTGCGCTGCTGCCGCCTGCTGCTAAGCGCGGGTGCCTGCGCGCGCGGCCGTTTGGGACGGCCGACTGACAACGTTGTTTTGTGCCATTTTTGTCGTTTTTCCTGAAAATTGGATTTTCCTGATTTCTGCTAGTTTTAGAAAATTAATAATTTTGACATATTTTAATTTTTAGTTAAATTGAGTTTTTCTAAAATTATTTAATCCCTTGGATTATTTTGGAAATGGTTTTCTAAACAAAAAAAAGAAAAGTACATTGGATATATAGTTCATATCCATATTTTTAATTGCATTATTAATGTGATATTTCCTGCATTTTATTATGTTTATTGTTTTAGATATTGGATATCTATTTATAAATGCATGGGATGTATTTATATGCTTGGCATGTTTATATTTGATATAAATGTGTTTTGTTGTTGTTTATTTGATAAACAATAAGGATGATCACTAGCCCATTGACCTATATATGGTTTATTTTATGTTGGGTGAGGCCTGTGTGCCTCTTTGTTTTTTATTCCTTCTATCGTTTTTAGCCTTGGAATAATAAGGCTTGCTTCTCTTTGAATGTACTCCCCCCAACTTCTGATTGGGGTTTCCTTTTCAGTTGTAATGAGAGTAGATTAGATTGTGAGGTTTTTATTTTATAAATAAATGTAAGCTTCCATGGAGATGAAGGCCCAAAAGAGATCCGTTGGATGGAGCCCATGACTGAAGGCCCAAGAAGAACAAAGAAGGATTACAAGGCCCCATTAAAATGATAATGTGATGTAAAAATTATAATAGTGTAGGCCTACCTTAGATTGACCATAGATCCACCGCGGGCTCAGTGGATCACTAGGAACGGGCTTGTGATCATCCTAATAGGGGTGTGCTAGGCTTATTTTGCATGTGCTTATGTTTTTATGCTTTGATGTATAGTGTTTTTGGAATGCATCATATTACATTACATGTATAAAACTTGAGCATGCAAAATACGAATAATGATGAGGCCTCGGTCTTAATAAATGATAAACTATCACTTGGATGGTCCAAGTATATATTAGGCCAAAAATAGAATTAAAATCAAATGGTTTGATTATTCCAACCCTTCCATCCATAGCAATGTAGTGAGGAAGCTACTTTCACCCATTCGTGGTCTCACGAGTCGTTGCACGTTTGGAATGGAAGAAAGCTGTACTGTGTTTGTGAACGAATGGAATATGCTCCTATTTCCCTGTCTCACGAGTCATGGGGGGTGATAGTTGAGATATTCATTTGGTTGATGGGTCGGGCCTGATGCTAAGTAACATGATTTGTTTGGAGTCCTTGGGATCATGTGAATAGGCGAGGCAAAATATCTTGGGGATCTCATTGGATGAGAATGGTATTGGATACCTCCCACAAAGCCTTTCCCATGTGAATCGTAAAAGCGGGGCATGGAGAATTGTGTTTGTGGACTCCAAGCCCACTAGGAATTGGTTTCCCGAAAACCCCACTTGAGAGTGTGGGCTTTTTGAAGAAATAGTAGGAGGGGTTAATGACTAAAGACCAAGTCTTAACTTGAGTTCAATATTATTATAATCTACTGAATTTCTGCTTTAAATTTTGAGTGTAGATGTATAAGAATCCTCTCGCTGTAATTCTTGAGACTAACAAATTTAACGGCACAAACTATAATGATTGGCTGCAAAATCTGAGGATTGTCCTTGATTTCGAAAAACCAGACTTACGTTCTGGATAAGCCTCTTCCTTGGGTCTTGTCGGAGGGGTCCTCGTCAGAAGAGCGTTCGATGTTCAATGACTGACAGAAGGACAATCGCAAGGTCCGCAGCGTCATACTAGCATCCATGACCAATGAGATCCAGAAACAGTATGATCGGCTGGATGATGTCAGCTCGATAATGCTCCGCATGAAAGATGTTTATGCGGTACCGGACTGGCATATTAGATATGTTGCGACGAAGGCATTTTTCGGAGCTAAGATAACAGAAGGGTCGTCTGTACACCAACATGGAGTGATGATGCTATCCCTAGTGGAGAAGCTCAAAGACCTCCGAGCTGATCTTGGAAAAGAGACGTACATTAACGTGATTCTTCAGTCTCTTCCTCCCTCTCTTGACTCGTTTATCGTTAACTATAACATGAATGGGCTTGAAAAGGACCTTCATGAGTTGATAAGAATGTTGGTCCAATACGAGGCAATGATTGAAAAGTCTGTGCCGTTTGTATTGGTGGGGGAGGCTTCAACCTCAAGAGCGAAAGGCAAAAGGGCCGGACGCTGGAGGAGGAAGAAGGGTAAGATAGAATCAACCACTGCAAGCGCTCAGAGGTCTCCTATTGCCATGCTGGGCATGGACAAAGGAAAGAGGAAGGCGCTTCGGCAATCAAGGATTGCAAAAGATGTTTGCATATATTGTCGTGAAAAGGGGCATTGGAAGAGGGAGTGTCTTAAACTCCTCTCCAACCAAGGTACATTTGATTTGAGCTTTAACATTATTACTATTATGCTTCTTGGGTATTGGATACCAGCTGTAGAGTTCATATCTACAAATGGTTTGCAGGTGATGGAAAGGAACAGAAGGCTAAGTCGGAGATGGTTCTAAAGCTGGGCAATGGCTGGGCTATTGCTACAAAAGCTATAGGACTGGTTAGGCTTAGGTCTTAGTGATCATGTTAGGATAGAGTTGATATGTCACAATTATGTAACCTAGATGATCAAATTTTGTTTTTTCTATTGTTGGACAATTAGAATTACATATTTTTGATCAATAAAAGTTTCTTTTATTTGACAACGGATGGTTATTCCTGTCTACTAGGTTGTTCGCATAATTGTTTCAATACTATCCCATAATTAGATTATGAATGCTAAAAAAAAATGGTAAAATGGATAATCAAGAAAAATCCACAGATTTTGCATGCAAATCTAGGTGACAATCCTCTAGGTAGGATAAGGAGGTTAGTAGATTCAAGGAGTCTAGAAATAGACAAATTGAGCCTGCTAGCTTGCAAGTCCTTCTTGAGCAGGAAGATGGCCAAGAAGCTATTTGTAGGACAAAGTATGCTTGTTAGTGGTCTGTTGAATTGGATCCAGTCAGACATCTGTAGGTCCCTAAATACACAAGATCAGTAGAGGGTCACAAGTCAAGGGTCTTTGGAAGGCTCAGGGAATTAGATTTAAAGTGGGAACCAAGCTGGTTGCAAAATTAAGCCTTCAATTGGATCGAGTGGTGTGTATTTAGTGGGAGTTCTTGATGTATCTAAATGGGAATGGAATCTCACTCAGTAGAATTCTTCCTGGAACGCCACAATTGAACGACGTCTCTAATAAGGGAGGAATCGAACCTTGTTGGACATGGTTCGGTCAGTGTTTTCACTGAACTACCTTGGCCCATCTGGGTGTGTTATTAAGATAATAGCCAAGTTGTAAAACAAGGAACTTTCTAAAGATCATGGCCTAGACGCCATATTGGATATGGCATGGCAAGCCTGTGTTCTACTAAGTACTTGAGTGTGTAGGATGGTCCTGCACATGTCGAGGGACTAGTGGGAGACAAACTAGGTTTGCACAGGTTCATATGTTGTCCTAAGGAAAATTGGATTTCAGAGGATAACCGGTGTGAGGAGTAGCTCCTTGTGATTTGACATGGAATTCAAACTAGGTTTGAAACTACATGTAATTGGAGTATTCATTTTGATGAGTTCATATGGGGTATGACTCAATTAGTAACGAGCTTGAGGGTCAGTGGGAGTTTAGTTGTGTTCCTAGTATTTAAAGTGTGTAACGTCTTATTCGTTTGGAATGTATTTAAGATGTTAGGAAACACTAAAACACGAACGTTGTTCACACAATTCTCCATGAAAGGAACTGGATTCCTATATATAGGGTTAAGCTGTCCAAGATTCAGTCAGGGTTGACTGATGAGGAAGCTTAGATATTTGACATCCCCTATGTCTTTGCCGTAGGCAGCATGGGTATGTTGTTTGGTGCATTGGACCTGATGTTGTGTATGCTCTAGGCGTAACGACGGAAATCTGGTGTGTACCAAATGTTAGAATAGGTGACCAGAAAGCCAATAGGTTTGGCGATTTGTAACCTATTATACAAGTCGATGTAAATATAATATTATTATGTGATGAATAAAATGAGTATTCGTCAGTTTTGGTGCTTACTTTGTTGCGCTCATTTCACATTTGTTAAAACGGTGTTTTACTTATATCGCAACAAAGCCCACAGACCACGGTTAACAACTCATGCAGTTCGGCCATGCATTGGATGGTGGTCATGAAACCAACTGATTTAGAGTTCGGTCTGAAACATTCCAAGTCGAGGACCTCGAGATAGGGCATCGAGAGTCTTATTGAGACTTGCACAAGAGTCGTGTTCATTGGATGAGTGCCGTGTTTCATCAGCGACAGGCGTGGGACGCCCACACGATCTTGATGGGTTGGTCGACTAGGATCGAGCCGACTGGACTGACTCGCGGGGATCATCATATGGAAGCCTTGGAGGCTTGGTCGGTATGATTGAATTTCTCCGGTTCCAATAGTACGAGAGTAGTCCTTAGACTTGAGGGATCATGGCAGTCGTGTGCACAGGACGGTTGTATCTTGGATCTGGCGAGAGGTGATCATTCTGTAAGATGATCATCATAAGCCTTGTCTAGTGCAGTCGGAATGTGTAGCGAGGACGATGGATTGCAAGAAGAGGATCCGTCCCCTGTCAGTATGTGACAGAGGTATCTCCTATGCACTCGAAGACACGTTCATGCTGTTTAAAGCTGTGGTCATAGTGGTTGGTCGAACAGGGAATGGTTTCCTGTGTCGACGCAATGAAGCATACGTAGTCTCGAGTATTAATCATAGATGCCTAGTCAAGGATGAGAACCGACGCCCAATTCCATACCCTAGACTAAGGCCGGGAGACGGTAGACGGAAGGACCGTACCCATACGGAATCGGTGCCTAAATGTTCACACCTATTCACCTAGTCTTTAGTGCCATGGACCGTTGCTAGACGGCCACCTATGGTAACGGGCCCTTGTGGGACACGGGCCCAAGTCTAGCTGAGGGTGAACCTAAAGGGTCACACACAAATCACCGAGGAGGTTGAGAGATTGACTTGGAGTCAATCTCGAAGGATAAATAAGCAATTGGATTACTTAAGGGATAGTCCATTGGATGGACGGGCCGATATTGTATCGGGCCCTCGTTTAATCGGTAAATTGGATCTTCGATTAAATATGGCAAGTTGAGACGTTGGATCTTTTAATTGGATTAACAGATCAGAATAATTTAAGTGGACATTAAGTTGGATTTAATGTCGGGTTCATCATAATTGGATTACGATAAAACTCAGTTCATTAAATTTGACTCCAGAGGAGAAATAATTCCTATTTTAGAATAGGAAGAAGTTGGACTTCTTCCCACAATTAAGCATGGCCGAAATGCTCCCTTGGAGGAAGCTAAAATCAGCCATGTTTCATGCAAGGTGGTATGTTGACTTATCTCTTTTGGAAAGAGACAAATCAACTCCAATCAAGCCCTTGCCTTTTGGTATGATTTGATCATACCATAAAATTTGGTAGGCTTGATTGAAGAATTAATGGTGATTGATTGGAATGTATCTAGACATCCTTGGATGAACCTAGACATATTCCAATAATCACATTAACTATGTATATATAGGAGTATATACAACAGCTTGCATATGTGAATCATAATTCATCTTTTTCTAGGAAAAAGAAGAAGAAAATTCGGCCCTCTCCTCTCTCTCTAACTCTCGTCCATCTCCCCTTCTTTCTACTTGTGTTCATCACTTGATTTTGAATCAAGAGAAAGAACAAAGTAGGTTTAAGAGAACACTAATTCATAGTGTTCTTCTCTTAAACCGATTCCTTCGTAAACCCATTTTCCTCTAGCAAGGAGAACGTGAGTTTCTTCCGGTGTGGTGTGGATTACCTTTGGAGAATCCATACGTTTGGATTTGTGAGCATTCCGGTGAAGGAACAACGCAAGTACCCGAGCACATGATAAATCTACAAGGTAATGGTTTATTACGCTTTAGTAGATTCTTTATTATTTTCATCTATGCCCTATGTGTTAAGTGTATTATTTAAACATTAATACATCCTACATCGAACGCCCGGTTGAGCACCCAAGCGTACATCCCTTGGGATTTTGCTTTATATGCGATTAATTTTAAATTACATATTGATTTACGCTTTCTCGCTTCCGCTCGCGCTCTCGGGCAGATCCGCTTGTCCTTCAAGTGGTATCAGAGCCCGGTTCGATGTAAAGGGCATTAGTCAATGTGCTTGGCATGATCTACTTGCTTTCATAGTTTTAATGGCATGTTAGATTACATAAATGTATGAATAATATTATGATTCAATTGTTTGAATTTGATGGACTTTTGGCGTGCTTATTTTATTAGATTGGATCTAAAATTGCATGCTCATTTTCAGATTATTATTACTGTTTTTTGTGCTGAAAAATGATGTTGAAAAATATGAAAAAAAAGGAAACGGATAGCAGTGGCAGCGGTTGGCTGCCGCCCCTGCCGGCCGGTCACTGGTTGGCAGGCGCGCTGCCTAGGCCTGGCCGGCGTGCCTGCCAGCGTGCGTGCTGGCAGGGGCGGGCGACTGCGCATACCGCGGCCGCACGCAGGCAGGTGCCTGTGCGCGCGCGCTGTGCGCAGGCAACCGCTGCCGTCGAGGCTAGCGCGACACGGGGTGCGCGCACGCAGCCTTGCTGCCTGCGCGCACGCGCGTGCTGCCCGGAAGGCACAATGGCTGGGCCGTTTGTGCCGTTTTTCGACATTTTCTCGAAAATTTGATTTTCTGTTTTTTTCTGCACATTATTCTGAAAATGTATTAATTTTGCACATTTGATTTTTGGAATATTTGGATTATTCCTTAGATTAAATTTGCTCAATTAATTTGGAATCAATACATGCATTGGATGCATTATTTGTAATGTCCATTAAATTTGAAATTTGAATTTTGCATATTGGTTATATATTTATACTTTTGTGATGTTGGACATCACTTGGATATTTGGAATATCCATTGGTTTAATGCATGATTATTTGGAATAATTGTGTTATGTGCGTTGATGAAATCAACATCGGATGATCACAAGTGCCCTAGACCTTGTGTATGGATGAATGTATGATCATTTAATTTCTGTTGGGTGGGGCCTGTGTGCCTCTTGTTTTGGGACTATCACCTCCCGTATTTTCAGCCTCATGATGTTAAGGCTTGTTATTATTTCAATGTATTACTTTCATTTGTAATGAGAGTAGATAGGATTGGTGAGGTTTTAATTTTAACAAGCATATGAAGTCGGAGACCCCAAAGTGAAGCATCAAGGTGTGAAACAAGAGAATTACAAGGCCCATTGGAAAGAAAATGGGTATATTATTATTGTAATAATTTAGGACCACTCTAGACAGACCATAGACTCACTGCGGGCTCAGTGGGTCGCATAGGTTGGGCTTGTGATCATCCTAACAGGGGTATGCTATGTTTTCTGCATGCGGCGTATTTATTTATCGCTTTAAATATTGGATATTTTTGTATCCTAAAACACAATAATGTGATGAGGTCTCGGTCGTACACAAACTCTCATTTGGTTGGACCAAGTTAAATATTAGGCCTAGAACGGACTTCGATCAAAATGGTATTTCGATTTGTCCGAGCCTTCCATCCACGGCAATGTGGTGAGGAAGCTACCACTACCCAAGTGAGGTCTCACGAGTCGTGGCACACTTGGACTAAGGAAAGCTGCACCATTGTTGTGAACAAAAAGACTGCGCTCGCTGTTTCCCTATCTCACGAGTCGTGGGGGGCGACAGTTTGAGGCATGATTTGGTTGATGGGTCGAGCCCAACATTGAGTAACATGGTTCACTTGGAGTCCTCAGAACCATGCGAATAGGTGAGGCAAAATATCTCGGGAATCTCATTAGATGAGAATGATATTGGATATCTCCCACGAGGTCTTCTTCATGTGAATCGTGAAAGCGGGGCATGGAGATTATGCTTGTGGATCCCGAGCCCACTAGGAAATGATTTTCCGAAACTCCGTTTGAGAGTGGCGGACTTTCGTATAAATAGTGGGAGGGTTTTAAGACTAAAAGACCAAGTCTTCAACTTGAACAATAATATTACCATTATCTGCTAATTTCTGCTTTACATTTTCATTAATGTTGATATGTCTAAGAATCCATTAACCATGGTACTTGAGACTAATAAATTCAATGGAACGAACTACTCGGACTGGCTAAGAAACCTGAGGATTATCCTTGGTTTTGAGAACCAAGGCTACGTCTTGGACGAGCCGCCGCCGAGCGACTTACCGGAGGGGTCTACGCCAAAAAAAACGTTTGACGTTCGAAAAATGGCATGAGGACAATCGAAAAGTACGCAGTATCATACTGGCTTCGATGTCTAACAACATTCAGAAGCAGTATGAGAGGCTGGACAGCGTCTCCGCCATAATGCTCCGCATGAACGAGGTTTATGCGGTTCTGGATAGGCATATTAGATTATGCCATCACAAAAGCATTCTTTGGCACCAATCTTGCTGAAGGAGCGTCTGTACAAAGTCATGGGGTCAAGATGCTCTCCTTAGTGGAGAAACTCGAGGACCTTAAAGCTGGGCTTAACAATGACACGTACATTGACGTGATCCTCCAGTCGCTTCCTCCTTCCTATGACCCGTTTGTTGTAAACTACAACATGAATGGACTTGAGAAGTCTATTCATGAGTTGATCAACATGCTGGTTCAATACGAGGCAACGACCCACAAGTCGATGCCGGCGGTATTGATAGGAGAGGCTTCGACCTCTAAGGAGAATGGCAAGAGGGCCGGACGCTGGAAGAGGAAGAAGGGGAAAGGGAAGACGGTTGCGGCCCCTGCTCGCACTCCAGGCACCCCTGTTGCTCCGGTGGGACCGAGCAACCGAAAAGTGCCCACAACTCCTCTCCAACCTAGGTATGTTTGTGGTTGAAGTACACATGATAACTAATTCTGCTTCATGGGTATTGGATACCGGGTGTGGTGCTCACATCTGCAATGATTTGCAGGCACTTCAAAGAAGCAGAAGGCTAACCAAGGATGAGATGATCCTGAGGCTAGGCGGTGGCAAAGCCGTTGCTGCGTAAGCCGTAGGGTCAATGGAGTTAGCCATTAGTAGTCATGTCTGGATTGTACTGAACGACTGTTTCTATGTACCTAGCATGATTAAAAACATTGTTTCCATCCCGTTCCTTGATAAGGAGGGATTTGAATTTACCATCAATAAAAACGGTTTTTTTTTATTATTAAAGATGTTATTTCTCGTCTGCTTGGTACATTGGTCAACGGTCTGTACATACTTCAACAGTCTAATTGGATTATGACTGCAGAACACAAACGAAAATGTGATGATCACAATAACGCATAGATATGGCATGCGAGGTTAGGTCATATCTCTAAAGATAGGATAAGAAGGTTGGTGGACTCAAAGAGTCTTGAAATAGACGATTTGGACAACCTACCGACCTACGAATCCTGTCTGAAGGGAAAGATGACCAAAAAATCCTTTGTTGGACAAAGCACACTAGCCAGTGGTCTGTTGGATTTGATCCATACGGATGTCTGTGGCCCACTAAATACTCAGGCTAGAGGTGGGTACTCGTACTTCATAACCTTTAGCGATGATCACTCACGGTATGGTTATGTTTACCTGATGAGGTACAAGTCTGAAGCCCTTTGGAAGGTTTAAGGAATACAGACTTGAAGTAGAGAACCAAACCATTCGAAAAATCAAAGCCCTTCGGTCGGACCGAGGTGGAGAGTATTTGAGTGGTGAGTTTACTGATTATCTAAAAGAGAATGGGATTCTCTCTCAGTAGACCCCTCCTGGAACACCACAGCTTAATGGTGTGTCTGAAAGGAGGAATCGGACCTTGTTGGACATGGTCCGATCCATGATGAGTTTTACCGAACTCCCCCTTTCCTTCTGGGGATACGCTCTTGAGACGGCGGCCAAAGGTTTGAACTTAGCGCCATCTAAGAAGATATCCCAGACGCCATATGAGATATGGCATGGCAAGCCTACCTCCTACAAATATTTGAAAGTGTGGGGTTGCCCCGCATATGTTAAGAGATTAGTAGGAGATAAACTGGACTCAAGGTCTAGTTTATGCAGGTTCATCGGCTATCCGAAAGAAACTGTGGGGTATTATTTCTATTATTCCTCCGAGCAAAAGATTTTTGTCTCGCGAAACGCAGAGTTCTTGGAAAAGGGTTTTCCATCGGATAGTCGACGTGATGAGGTACTCCTTGAGGAATCAAGTGAGGTACCCCATGAGGCAGCAGTAACATCTGAGCCAGTAGTTCCCACTGATATTGTTCCAATCCTCCGTAGGTCGGCCAGAGTATCCCATGCACCTGAGAGGTATGGATTTCTAGGCCTGATCGGTCAGTCTGATAATGATCCAAAGACATATGGAGAAGCAATGTTGAACATTGATTCGGATAAGTGGCTTGAGGCCATGAAATCCGAGATGGACTCGAAGGGTACAAACCAGGTTTGGACCCTAATGGACCCACCCAAAGGGGTAAAACTCGTAGGGTGTAAATGGGTCTACAAACGTAAGCTTGGAGCTGACGGGGAGGTTACAACCTTCAAGGCCAGGCTTGTGGCGAAAGGTTACACTTAGCGACCTGGGGTCGATTTTGAGGAAACCTACTCGCCTATAGCAATGGCCAAGTCTATTCGGATACTGCTTGCCATAGTAGCATGGTATGACTATGAAATATGGCAGATGGATGTGAAAACAGCCTTCCTCAACGATTTCGTAGAGGAAGAGATCTATATGGATCAGCCGAAAGGTTTCACAACTGTTGGAAAAGAGCAGAAGGTCTGCCGTCTCTAAAGGTCCATCTATGGCCTCAAACAAGCTTCCCGAAGCTAGAACATACGTTTTGATGAAGTCATACGGGGATATAATTTCATCAATAACGAGTCCGATCCTTGTGTATACAAGAAGATCAGTGGGAGCTCAGTTACGTTTCTGGTGCTTTGTGTGGATGACATCTTGCTCATTGGGAATGATGCTAAGATGTTGGGTACCACTAAAGCTTGGTTGTCAACGCAATTCTCCATGAAGGATATGGGCGAGGCATCCTACATCCTTGGCATCAAGTTCTACAGGGATAGATCTAAGAGGATGTTAGGAATGGCCCAGTCCTCGTATATTGAGAAAGTCTTGAAGAGATTCAAGATGGAGAACTCAAAACGAGGATTCCTTCCTATGAGGCATGGAATTAAGTTATCCAAGAAGCAGTCTCCTAAGACTGATGAGGAGCTTAAACGGATGTTGGACATCCCCTATGCTTCAGCCATAGGCAGCATACAGTATGCTGTTCAGTGCACTAGACCTGATGTGGCTTTCGCTTTGAGCGTAACTAGTCGATATCAGTCGTGTGCCGGGGAGGCACACTGGAGTGCAGTCAAGACTATCCTGAAGTACCTGAAAAGGACTAAGGACATGTTCTTGATCTACGGCGGTGGAGAGTTTATACTGGAAGGCTATAGCGACTCTAGCTTCCAGTCGGATGATGATGATGCCAAGTCTCAGTCTGGTTATGTGTTCAGACTTAATGCTGGTGTGGTTGCTTGGAAGAGTTCCAAGCAGGCCATCACGGGGGACTCCACCACAGAGTCTTAATACATAGCAACTTCGGAAGCTGCTAAGGAGGCGGTTTGGATGAATTGCTACATCCAAGAGTTGGGTGTAGTACCTAGCATCGCTAAGCTAGTAGTTATGTTCTACGATAACAACGGGGCAATAGCGCAAGCAAAGGAACCGAGATCTCATCACCGATCCAAGCATATTCTTAGACGCTACCATTTGCTCAGAGAGATGGTTAGCAGGGGTGACGTTCGGATGGACCGAGTCAGCTCCGCAGAAAACATAGCAGATCCACTTACTAAGCCCGTGTCGCAAGTTGCCCATACTCAGCGTCTGGATAAGATGGGTTTGAGGTCAATGGGTGATCGGCTTTAGGTCAAGTGGGAGATTGTTAGAATAGGTGGCCAGAAAGCCAATAGGTTTGGCGATTTGTAACCTATTATACAACTCGATGTAAATGTAATATTATTATGTGATGAATAAATAGAGTATTCGTCACTTTTAGTGCTTACTTTGTTGCGCTCATTTCACATTTGTTAAAACGGTGTTTTACTTATATCGCAACAAAGCTCACAGACCACGATTAACAACTCATGCAGTTGGGCCATGCATTGGATGGTGGTCATGAAACCACGTGATTTAGAGTTGGGTCTGAAACATTCCAAGTCGAGAACCTCGAGACAGGGCATCGAGAGTCCTATTGAGACTTGCATCAAGAGTCGTGTTCATTGGATGAGTGTCGTGTTTCATCGGCGACAGGCGTGGGACGCCTACACGATCTTGATGGGTTGGTCGACTGGGATCGAGCCGACTGGACTGACTCGTGGGGATCATCATATGGAAGCCTTGGAGGCTTAGTCGGTATGATTGAATTTCCCCGGTTCCGATAGTACGGGAGTAGTCATCAGACTTGAGGGATCATGGCAGTCGCGTGCACAGGACGACTGTATCTTGGATTTGGCGAGAGGTGATCATTCTGTAAGATGATCATCATAAGCCTTGTCCAGTGCAGTCGGCATGTGTAGCGAGGACGGTGGATTCCAAGAAGATGATCCGTCCCCTGTCAGTATGTGACAGAGGTATCTCCTATGCACTCGGCGACACGTTCATGCTGTTTAAAGCTGTGGACACAGTGATTGGTCGAAACAGGGAATGGTTTCTTGTGTCGACGCAATGAAGCATACGTAGTCTCGAGTATTAAGCATAGATGCCTAGTCAAGGATGGGAACCGACGCCCAATTCCATACCCTAGACTAAGGCCGGGAGACGGTAGACAGAAGGACCGTACCCGTACGGAATTGATGCCTAAATGTTCACGCCAATTCACCTAGTCTCTAGTGCCATGGACCGTTTCTAGACGGCCACCCATGGTAATGGGCCCTTGTGGGACACGGGCCCAAGTCTAGCTGAGGGTGAACCTAAAGGGTCACACACAAATCACCGAGGAGGTTGAGAGATTGACTTGGAGTCTATCTCAAAGGATAAATAAGTAATTGGATTACTTAAGGGATAGTCCATTGGATGGATGGGCCGATATTGTATCGGCCCTCGTTTAATCGGTAACTTGGATTTTTAATTAAATATGGAAAGTTGAGACGTTAGATCTTTTAATTGGATTAAAAGATCAACGGGAATAATTTAAGTGGACATTAAATTGGATTTAATGTCAGGTTCATCATAATTGGATTACGATAAAACTCGGTTCGTTAAATTTGACCCGACAGGAGAAATAATTCCTATTTTGGAATAGGAAGAAGTTGGACTTCTTCCCATAATTAAGCATGGCCGAAATGCTCCTTGGAGGAAGCTAAAATCAGCCATGTTTCATGTAAGGTGGTATGTTGACTTGTCTCTTTTGGAAAGAGACAAATTAACTCCAATCAAGCCCTTCCCTTTTGGTATGATTTGATCATACTATAAAATTTGGTAGGCTTGATTGAAGAGTTAATGGTGATTGACTGGAATGTATCTAGACATCCTTGGATGAACCTAGACACATTCCAATAATCACATGAACTATGTATATATAGGAGTATATACAACACCTTGCATATATGAATCATAATTCATCTTTTTCTAGGAAAAAGAAGAAGAAAATTCGGCCCTTTCCTCTCTCTCTAACTCTCGACCATTTCCCCTTCTTTCTACTTGTGTTCTTCACTTGATTTTGAATCATGAGAAAGAACAAAGTAGGTTTTAAGAGAACACTAATTCATAGTGTTCTTCTCTTAAATCGGTTCCTTCATAAACCTGTTTTCCTCTAGCAAGGAGAACGTGATTTTCTTCCGGTGTGGTGTGGATTACCTTTGGAGAATCCATACTTTTGGATTTATGAGCATTCCGGTGAAGGAACAACGTAAGTACCCGAGCACACGATAAATCTACAAGGTAATGGTTTATTACGCTTTAGTAGATTCTTTATTATTTTCATCTATGCCCTATGTGTTAAGTGTATTATTTAAACGTTAATACATCCTACATCGAACGCCCGGTTGAGCACCCAAGGGTACACCCCTTGGGATTTCGCTTTATATGCGATTAATTTTAAATTACATATTAATTTACGCTTTCTCGCTTCCGCTCGCGCTCCCGGGCGGATCCGCGTGTCCTTCACCAAAGAGGCAGTAGACTGCTGTTGAGAACAATCTTTAATACCTGAATAAGGATTGAAGAAGTGTTGTTGATGCACTTTCTAAGGAGAGTTGATTTTGGAAGGCTATAGCGATACTAGCTTCCAGTATCATGTGAATAATATCTAGTCTCAGTATGAACATATATTCAGGCTTAATGGTAAGGTGGTCGCTTGAAAAGGTTTCAAGTGGGTTTCCACCACGGACCATGAAAGTTGAATGTATAGCAACTTTAGAAGTTGCTTTGGAAAGTGGTTTGGATGAAAAACCACATCCAATGGTTGGGTGTGGTGCCTAGCACGACAAAGCCAGTTGTTAGCTTGGAGGATAACAACATGGTTGTAGCGCAAGCTAAAGGACCGAGATCTCATCACGGATCCAGGAAAATTCTTAGACAGTACCATCTGCTTGGAGCAATGGTATGAGGTGGTGATGTGCGGTTGGACCACATCATCTTGGCAGAATAAGGTAGACCCATGAGACCGAGTCGGATATCGCTGATTACTCATGCTCAGATAAGTCTGAGCAACATGGGTGATTGGCTTTAGGTCAAGTGGGAGATTGTTAGAATAGATGACCAGAAAGCCAATTGGATTGGTGATTTTGGGTACTATTTAGCAATCTTTATTGAAGTAATATTGACTCGATGAATATAGTAAGTATTCATCCATTGAGCTATGTGTTTGTTGTGCTCACTGATTACATTAAATGGCATTTTAACGTCACAACAAATATGAAGGACAAGCGGATCTGCCTAGGAGCGCGAGCGGAAGCGAGAAATGCAAAAATTGCAAACAATAGCATGAATTAAATTGCATATTAAAACGAAATCGCAAGGGGTGTACCCTTAGGTGCTCAATTGGGCGTTCGATGTAGGATGTATTAATACTAAGGCACTCATACATAGGGCATAGATGAATTGAAAACAATGGAAGCGTAATGAATTGTTACCTTCGTAGTTTTCACGTGCGTACGACTACAAGCTTTGTTCCTTCTTCCGAATGTTCACCAAGTTCAAACGTATGAACTCTCTACAGGTGATCCACACCACACCAGAAGAAACTCACGTTCTCACTGAGCCCAACCTATGCGACCCACAGAGCCCGCAGTGAGTTTATGGTCTGTCTAGGGTGGTCCTATATTATTACAAAATAATATACCCATTGTCATTCCAATGGGCCTTGTGATACCCTTGTTTCACGCCTTGATGTTCCACCTGGGGTCTTCGACTCCATGAGTTTGTTAAAATAAAAAACCTCACCAATCCTATCTACTCTCATTACAATTGAAAATAATACATGGGAAATAAAAACAAGCCTTAGCATCATGAGGCTGAAAACTGGGAGATGATAGTCCCAAAATAAGAGGCACGCAGGCCCCACCCAACAGAAACGTGAACGTCAACATTCATCCATACATAAGGTCTAGGGCTCTTGTGATTATCCCATGTTGATCCCATCAACGCACGTAACATAATTATTCCAAATAATCATGCTTAAAACATGGATATTCCAAATATCCAATTGATGTCCGACATCACAAAGCATAAAGATATAAACAATATGCAAAAATCCAAATTTCAAATTCAATGGACATTATACACAATGCATCCAATGCATGTATTAATCCCAAATTAATTAAGCAAATTTGATCCAAGGAACAATCCAATTAATTCCAAAATCAAATGTGAAAAATTAATACATTTTCAGAATAATATGCAGAAAAAATTAGAAAATCAAATTTTCGGGAAAACCTCGAAAAACGGCACAAAACGGCCTAACCGTTATGCCCACCAACCGCCCGCGCACACAAGGCAGTACGCGCGCGCGTCCTGTGCCGCGCTAGCCTCCGCCGGCAGTGGCGTGCATACGCACAGCGCCCGGCAGCGCGCCTGCTAGCCAGTTACCGGCCAGCAGGGGCGGCAGGCAACCGCTGCCCGCTGCTGTCCGTTTTTCCATATTTTTCGACACTTCTTTTCAGCATAAATAAACTATAATAAACTAAAAATGAACATGCAATTCAAGATCGAATCTCACAAAATTTGTATGCTTAACGTTCATCAAATTTAAACAAATGAATCATCATATTTATTCATATATTCATGCGATCATACATGCCATTAAAACCGTAAAAGCAAGTAGATCATGCCAAGCACATAGATCTATGCCACTTACATCGAACTGGGCTCTGATACCACTTGAAGGACAAGCGGATCCGCCCGGGAGTGCGAGCGGAAGCGAGAAATGTGAAAATTGCAAACAATAGCATGAATTAAAAATCGCATATTAAAACGAAGTCCGATGTAGGATGTATCAATACTAAGGCATGTATCATACATAGGGCATAGATGAATTGAAAACAATGAAAGCATAATGAATTGTTACCTTCGTAGTTTTCACGTGCGTACGACTACAAGATTTGTTCCTTCTTCCGAATGTTCACCAAGCTTAAACGTATGAACTCTCCAAAGGTGATCCACACCACGCCAGAATAAACTCACGTTCTCCTTGCTAGAAGAAAACGTGTTTATGAAGGAATCGGTTTAAGAAGATAAACACTATGAATTAGTGTTTTTCTTAAACCTACTTTATTCTTCCCTTTTGATCCAAGATCAAATGAAGAACAATAGTAAGAGAGGGAGAGAGAGGCCGAGAGTATTGAGAGAGAGAGGAGGCCGAATTTTGATTTTTTCTTTTCCTAGAAAAAGATGAATTATGATTCTCTTGCTAGAGGTGTTAGTATATACCAATATATATATACATAATTTAATGTGATTATTGGAATGTGTCTAGGTTCATCCAAGGATGTCTAGATACATCCAAGGGAGCATTTTTGGCCATGCTCAATTAGGGAAGAAGTCCAACTTATTCCTATTCCAAAATAGGAATTAATTCTCCTCTTGGGTCAAAATTTAACGGACCGAATTTTACCGTAATCCAATTACGATGAACCCAAAATTAAATTCAATTTAATGTCCACTTAAATAATTCCCATTGATCTTTCAATCGAATCAAAAAGATACAACGTCTCATCTTTCTATATTTAATCGATAAATCCCATTTATTGATTAAATGAGGGTCCGATACAATATTGGCCTGTCCATCCAATGGACAATCCCTTAAGTAATCCAATTACTTATTTATCCTTCGAGATTGACTCCAAGTCAATCTCTCAACCTTCTCGGTGATTTGTTTGTGACCCTTTAGGTTCACCCTCAACTAGACTTGGGCCCGTGTCCCACAAGGGCCCATTACCATGGGTGGCCTTCTAGCAATGGTTCATGGCACTAGAGACTAGGTGAATGTTGGCATGAACATGTAGGTGCTGATTCCATACGGGTACGGTCCTTCTGTCTACCGTCTCCCGACCTTAGTCTAGGTATGGAATTGAGTGTCGGTTCCCATCCTTGACGAGGCATCTATGCTTAATACTCGAGACTACGCATACTTCATTGCGTCGACACATTAAACCATTCCCTGTTCGACCAACCACTATGGCTACAGCTTAAACAACATGAACATGTCTCCGAGTGTATAGGAGATACCTTTGTCATATACTGACAGAGGACGAATCCTCTTCTTGGAATCGACCGTCCTCGCTACACATTCTGACTGCACTGGACAAGGCTTATAGTGATCATCGTACAGAATGATCACCTCTCGCCAAATCCAAGATACAACCATCCTGTGCACGTGACTGCCATGGTTCCTTAAGTCCGAGGACTACTCCCGTACAATTGGAACCGGGGAAATCCAATCATACCGACCAAGCCTCCAAGGCTTCCATATGATGATCCCTGCGAGTTAGTCCAGTTGGCTCGACCCCAGTCGACTAACCCATCAAGATCGTGTAGGCGTCCCACGCCTGTCGCCGATGAAATACGACACTTATCCAATGAACACGACTCTTGATGCAAGTCTCCATAGGACTCTCAATGTCCTGTCTCGAGATCCTCGACTGGGAACGTTTCAGACCCAACTCTTAATCAGTTGGTTTCATGACCACCATCCAATGCGTGGCCCAACTGCATGAGTTGTTAATCGTGGTATGTGGGCTTTGTTGTGATATAAATAAAACACTGTTTTAACATATGAAAAATGAGCGCAACACAAAGTATGTATCATTGGTGACGAACACTCATTTTATTCATCACATAATATTACATTACATCAAGTTGTCAAATAGGTTACATAACATCAAACCTATTGGCTTTCTGGTCACCTATTCTAACAAAATGCCCACAGACCAATTGGATAAACCCATGTAGTTGGGCTGCGCATTGGATGGTAGCTGTAAAACCAACTTCTGAGGGTTGGTCTGTGATGTTCCAAGTCGAGGACCTCGAGACAGAGGATCGAGGGTCCTATAAAGACTTGCACTAAAGGATTGCATTCATCGGTGTCAGACGTTGGACGTCTATGCAATATTAGTTGGTTAGTTGACAAGGGTGTCAACTCACTGAACTGTGTCGCGGATCATATGGAAGCCTTGGAGGCTTGGTCTGTATGATTGGAGTTCCCAGCTCCGATAGTACGAGATTAGTCCTCAGACTTGAGGAATCATGGCAGTTCATGCAAATGATGGTTGTATCTAGGATCTGGCAAGAGATGTCCGTATCTAGGATATGTTCATTATAAGCCTTATCCAGTACAGTCGGAGTATGTATTGCGGACGGTGGATTCCAAGATAGGATCCGTCACCTGTCAGTATATGACAGTCGAGTCTCCTATGCGCTCTAAGAAAATTTAAGCTCTTTAAGTTTGTGGTCACAACGATTGATCAAGTATGGAATAGTTTTCTAAGTTGATTAGTAGAGCAAACGTGTCTCGAGTTATTGAGAATAGTTGTCTAGTCCAGGATGGGAACCGACGCTCAATTCCATGCTCTAGACTTAGACCGGGAGACGGATGATGGAAGGAACGTACTCATATGGAACTCAAGAGCCTAAATGTTCACGCCAACATTCACCTAGTCTCTAGTACCATGGACCGTTGCTAGACGGCCACCCATGGTGACGGGCGTTTTCCAATTAATGGTGAATTGGAAAACAATTAATTAAATTTGATTTAATTGACCAATTGTGTTGAACACAAGCCCAAGTCTAGCTGAGGGTGAACCTAAAGAGTCATAAACAAATCACCATGGAATTGGTAAAATTAATTTGGAGTTAATTCTAGAAGAAAGCGAATTAATTTAATTGGATTAAATTAATTCAAGGAGAATAATAAATGATTGGATCATTTATTGGAAAATCCATTTGATGGATGGTCCAAGAATTAATTAATTGGATTAGTTAATTTTTGGACTTAGAACCTATAAATTAATTGGATTAATTTATCGGGTTTGGATTAATTAATTGATTGGATCAATTAATTAGAGTTTGGACTTATGTTTATTGGAATGGATTAAATAAACTTATGGGCTTCAATTGGATTGATATTAATTGGATTAATTAATTCCCAATAGACTTTGTTTGGACTTAATTTAATTAGATTAAATAAAAGTCCAAGACTAGTAGTCCTAGTCCATGGAAAATGCAATTTATAGCAAGTGAAGGAGGAATTAAAATCCTCCATATGTGAGGCACATGTGACCAGCCTTTATGTGGTTTGGTGGGTGGTTTATTTACTATAATGGTGCATGGTTATGTAGATAGTGGTGTCTGTAGGTTGCTTTGGAAGTTGACAAGAGAAGTTGGAATTCAACAACTCTACATACACAAAACCATTCACATAGCTTGTATGGCCTTGGCTTGCATGAAATTTCCAGCAAAAACTCTCCAAAAATCTCTAAAAAAATACTTGTGTTCATACCTTTTGGAAAGGTTTGAACTAAAAAATTCCAAAAACACTAATTAATAGTGTTGTTTTGGAAGTGTTTCTTCTTCACTTCTCTATTTCTATCTAGCAATAGATTAGAGAACTATTCTATAGTGTGGTGCGGACAAATTAGAGGGATTCTAATTTTGATCCTCAAGTGAATGGAAGGAGAAACGGGAAAGAGAACAACACACATGCCAGTTTCTACGTGTTATGATCAAAAGTTGGTTTTCTTTACGATTTCATGTATTTTTGTTCATATCCTTTTATCCACATGTCCAGCATTCTTCTACTCTTTTAATGTATGCTTTGACATACACCGAACGCCCGAGAACTTCAAAGAGAAAACCCCTTTGAACCCGTTTTAAATTATGCTTTAAATTCACGTTTTAACGCTTCCGTTGCGTTTCTTTCTTTGTTTAATCATTTCTAGCAAGATGATTATACATACTCCCATTCCGGTGTGGATATTCTTGAGGATCTCTACATTAAGATCTAGAACGTGAATAAAATTGGAGAGGAAACAAGGCACGTAGTTGATCAAAGAAAAGCAACAAAGGTAACAATTTCATTTACATTTGCACCTTTGTTCCTTTCATACATCCATGAGCCTTATATGCATGATTGGGATTTTACATATATTTTAAAATATGCATATTGTACATCGAATGCCCTGGAGAGTCCGATGGAACATCCCTTGGACCAAGATTAATGTTTTATAACTTATTTATTTTTCACACCTCCACCGCGCTCACCGGGCGTATCCACTTCCTTCAGAAAGACTCGGGTTGCCTCCCAAGCAGTGCTTTGTTTTTAAGTCGTTAGCTCGACTGTGAGTTGTGGGGGTTCAAGCCGACAAATCAAGCAGCTGCAAATTGCCCCACTTTTCGATTGGAGTTCCGACAACGTAGTGTTTTAATCGTTGACCATTGACTTTAAATGCACCCGTCGCTTCGCTCCAAACCTCAACTACACTATAAGGAAAAACCTTTATGAACATGGAAGGGTCCCGACCAACGCGAGCGCAATTTTTCTTGAAAAAAGATGGAGGCGAGAGTTAAATAGCAAAACAATATCACCGTCTTTGAATTCCCTTTGAAGAATGCGTTGGCCGTGCCACTTTTTGGTGCGTTCCTTGTAGAGTTTGGCACTATTGTATGCATCTAAACTTAGCTCATCAAGTTCACTTAATTGGAGACTTTGTCTCTAACCCGCTGATTTGAGGTAAAAATAAGTTTTTTTTATGGCCCAAAAAAGTCCTATGCTCAAGCTCAACGGGTAGGTGGCAAGATTTTCCATAAAGCAAATAAAATGGGGTAGTGCCGATGGGAGTTTTGTATGTTGTTCAATAGGCTCATAACGCATCATCAAGCTTAGAGGACCAATCTTTTCCGGAGGATGACATAGTTTTTTTTTTCGAAAAATAGTCTTGATTTCTTGGTTCGTCACTTCGACTTGCCACTAGTTTGGGGATGGTATGTGGTGGAAATTGTATGGATGACCCCGAATTTCTTGAGGAGGGTTTCAAATTGTTTTTCGATGAAGTGGGAACCTCTGTCACTGATCACAGTTCTAGGGACACCAAAACGTGGAAAAATAATTTTTTTGAAAAGTTTAATCACTGTTTTGGCGTCACTAGTCGGGGATGCTATGGCATCTACCCATTTGGAAATGTAGTCGACGGCCACCAAAATGAACTTATCCCCAAATGATGGAGGAAGAGGGCCCATGAAATCAATTCTCCAAACATCAAAGATCTCGACCTCAAAGTATGTAATTTAAAAGCATTTCATGACGTTTCGAGATGTTTCCAACTCGTTGACAATTATCACATACAAGCACAATTTGATGAACATCTTTAAATAATGTTGGCCAATAAAATCCAAATCGCAAAATTTTAGCAATGGTCTCAAAGCTACTGGGATGAACCCCATACAAAGATGAATGGCAATGATATATGACATCTCGGATTTCGTCTATTGGTAGGCATCGCCGTAACACTCCATCAGCGTAATGCTTGTAGAGGTACAGTTCGTCCCAAACAAAATAACGAATGTCCAAGAGAAAATTTCTTTTTCTGATGAAAGGTCATGTCGGGGGTAGGATGCCACATACTGAATAATTCACAAAAAATTAGCATAAAGGTGCTTCACCAGACTTTAAAACAAATAATTGATCATCAGGAAAAAAATCATCGATTGGAATTTCGTTACCCATTTGGTTCTCCAACCTTAGATGGGATAGATGGTCCGCCACGGCATTTTTCATCCCCTTTTTATCTCGTATCTCTAGGTCAAAATCTTGGAGTAGAAGTATCCATCGAATTAAACGTGGCTTCACATCCTTCTTGCTCAAGAGGTACCTAATAGCTACATGGTAAGTAAAAACGATCACTTTAGAACCAATGATGTATGAACCGAATTTATCAAAAAGCAAACACAATGGCAAGCAATCCCTTTTCAGTGGTGGCGTAGTTCATTTGGACATCATCAAGAGGACGACTTGCATAATAAATTACGTGTAGCTTATTCTCTTTTCGTTGGCTGAGAACAACCCCCACTAGAAAGTCAATTGCGTCACACTTGATTTCAAATGGAAGAGACCAATCGGGAGGTTGCATAATAGGTCCTGAGATGAGGGCGCACTTTAACTGATTAAACGCATCAAGGCACTCATAGGATAAGTCAAAAGGGACATCGTTGATGAGCAAATTAGTTATTGGCTTATAAATCTTCGGAAAGTCCTTAATGAAACACTGGTAAAATACGGTGTGGCCGAGGAAACTTCGAACGCCCTTTATTGAGGTTGGATGAGGTAGTTTCTCAATTATTTCAACTTTTGTTCGATCGACCTCGATACCTCATTCGGACACCAAATGCCCTAAAACAATACCCTCTCTTATCATGAAGTGACATTTTTCCCAATGGAGAACGAGATTAGCTTCCTTTCTGCAACACTTTTGTTAGATTAAGCAAGCATTCTCAAAATCAGTGCCATACACAGAAAAATCATCCATAAACACCTCCATTATATGAAAGAATCGGGTACCGCCCGGGAACGCAACAGAAGTAAAAAAAAACGTAAATTTAAGGCATAATTTAATCTGGATTCAAAGGGGTGTTCCCTTTGAAGTTCCCGGGCATTCGGTGTGTTAGTTTCATATAGGCCTCGAGACGTTAAGCGCAGCAGAAATTAGAGTTTAAATTACAATACAATATTATAATTAGCGATCAAATCGTCCGCCTCGTTGCTACTACGACGCAGATCTCATGCATAAAGGAGTCAATTGAATGGTTTAGGATACTAACCTTGGTGTCCATCGGTTGATGTAGATGACGTGAGCGTTCTCAAGAACGAACCCCATCTAAGCAATCGGTAAAAACGGCTACTAGTCCTTCGGTACGGTGAAATCATTCCGGTCATTGTTCACGGTAGGAAACACATATGTCTTCCCTCTAAAGATAGTCCACACCACCTATGATGGGATCTCCAATAACCCTATGCTAGTAGGTATTAGAGGATTTTTGGTAGATCAACGGTTGATCAACGGAGAAGATAAGAAACTCGTTTCAAGAGTAAGAGAGCAAAGGGAGCAACAAAATTGCAAAGGATTGTTAAGCCATCTTTTGAATGGAAAAGGTCTCCTATTTATCGACCTTCCATTGAAGAAGCCAAGTTCAACTTGTCTTCTTCTTCTTGCAAAGAGGAAGACATGTTTGATTCTTCTTCTAATAAAAGGACAAACTTGTTTTGTCATATTAAAAATCAACTTTGCCTCTTCATCTTGCAAAGAGGAAGATGATTCTTCTTCTTACAAAAGGACAAAACTTGCTTTGTCATATTAAGAAGAGAAGTTCAACTTTGCTTCTTCTTCTTCTTACAAAATGACAATCTTGTTTTGTCATATTAAGAAAAGAAGTTCGACTTTGCTTCTTCATCTCATGAAGACAAATTCGATTTTGCTTCTTCATTTTCAAGAAAGACAAATCCAACTTTGCTTCTTTGTCTTCAAGAAGACAAATCCAACTTTGCTTCTTCATCTTTCAAGAAGACAAATCCAACTTGGCGTTTCGTCTTTGAAGAAGACAAATCCAACTTTGCTTCTTTGTATTTAAAGAAGACAAATCTAACTTTGCTTCTTCATCTTCACGAAGACAAATTCAACTTTGCTTCTTCACAAGAAGACAAATTCAACTTTGCTTATTCAAGAAGACAAGTTCAACTTTACTTCTTCATAAGAAGACAAATTCAACTTTGCTTCTTCATCTTCTCCATAATTAATCCAATTAATTATTTCCAAGAATTCCATCATGGATCTGTGTGTGACCCTTTAGGTTCACTACTCAGCTAGACTTGGGCTTGTATCACATATACAATTTAAATAGCAAGTTATTTGCATTAAATTAATTAGATCATATCATAATTAATCACCCTCAATTAACTCCTTAATTGGAGGGTGAAAGCCTGGGATAGGCGTGTGGATCGTCTTAGAAAATAGCGCGAATGCGGAAGCGGGGTATAAATTTAAATTACAGAATTTAAACATGCTTTATACGTAAAATAAAAAAATACGTTCAAGGGGTGTGCCCTTGAAGTTCCCGGGTGTTTTGGTGTATCTCATGAATTAAATACATACAAGCAATCATGGAGGGCCATAGGATTTGAAAAGAAAAAGGAGACGAAACGTAAAAGAGACCTACCGATTTGTCGTTTTCGTCTTCTAACCGGTACTCGCGCGTTGTTCCCCATTTGCTCCAAAATCTCGTATGTGAGATCCTCCAAATTGTGACACGAAATCCGCCCACGTATCTTGTACGTCGTGCTAGCGAACGAACAAGTGTATATTATTTGGAGAGGACGGATCAATCACACGTTTATTACTTTAACGGGATTAATCCTCCTTTTTGTTCAATTGTTAACACAAAAGAACAATTCTTGGAAAGAGAGAAAGAGAGTGGCGGACGAGAGAGAGAGAGGGAGAGGCACACGAGTTGTGTGTGTGTGTGTGTGTGTGTGTGTTGAAGTTTCGTCATCTCTCTTATGGTGAGGGGCTAGGACTATATATAGAGAGGAGTTTAATCCTCTTCAACTCCAACTCTAGAAGACTAATTTGACTAGGATTTTGACCTAGTCAAAATCCTAGTCAAAGTAGTAATTTTGACCTAGTCAAATTAATCCTAGCCATCCATCTCTCCTTTTAATCTCAACCATTAATTTAATTTAATGGAATATTTAAAACCTATTTAAATATTCCAAGGGCAATAAATAAATATATAAATATAAATATTTATTCTAAGCCCATTAAATTAATTTTCTAATAAATCTAATTTATTAGATAAATCCCTTTTATCTAATAAAAGGAATTAATTCTTTCCAAGAAAATTAAGGACCCGACTAAATCCAATTTAATCATTCCATTTTTCCATATATTTAATTCTAAATTAAATACTTAATGTGTACGGATTGTGTGTGACTCTTTAGGTTCACCTTTCAGCTAGACTTGGTCAGATTCCTAGAATCCGCCCGTTACCATGGGTGGCCATCTAGCAACGGTCCATGCCACTAGAGACTAGGTGAAATTACGGGGATGAACATTTAGGCTCTAACAGTACACTTGTCCTTCCATCTACGGTCTCACCACTTAGGGTCTAGGGTACGGAAAAATGCAGGTACCCATTTTGGACCTAAGTGTCGGTCTATCCTTACTAAACGCCGCAAGGGAAACCTCCCCTTCTGTTCAGTTACTGTGGCCACAGATTTTAGGGACAAGACACAGAGCATTTGTGAGACTCAACTGTCAATGCCTTTTGACAGGAGATAGATCCTTTCTTGGAAACTACTGTCACTCTGTACACCGGAGCTGCACTAGACATGGCTTATGACTACTCAAGTGCTTCTGGGCAATCTTTCACCATATCTAAGATACAGCCTTGATATACAGGTAAACTCAGCAGTTCCTCAAGTCAAAGGACTTGACCTGTACTGTTGGAACCGGGAACACACGTCATACCTAGCCGACCCTACTCAAGGTCCTTCGTAAGACGGTTCCCGCGAGTCACCTCAGTCAGCTGCTCCCCAGCAGGCTAACCCACTAACACTGCTTAGACGACCTTCGTCACCCGTCGATGAAATACGATAGCAGATTCTTAGTGCAAGTCTCAAGGGGAATCTCGGTACCCATTTTTCGAGATTCCTTAACTTGGAGATTTCCGGACTGATTTGACAGGACTGATTTCATGGACCTACCTCCAAGTGTAGTCCCAATCCCCAAAATACGTTTTCAGTCCGTGGGCTTTGTTTGCGTAGTGAACAAATATATATAAAGCAGATAAAGTGATCACAAACAAAGTAATGCCAGATGAATATCACTTTTATTCATTAATAATTTATCAAAATCCTTGAAATTGTTTAGACATAGGTTACATTTTGCCTGCCAAGATTGGCTATATGGTCACCTATTCTAACAGAGGGTACCTGTTACCATTGGGTGGCCACCTAGCAGTAGTGTTAGAATAGGTGACCAGTAAGTCAATGGTATTGGCTGTTCTGAGAACCATTCCTTCAATCTTTGAACAAGTAATATTATGTTAATGAATGTGGTAAGGATTCATAGGCATAAGTTTGTTGTGCTTACTGCTTGCATCGTTTCGATGTCACAACAAATGCCATAGACTAAAATAATATTTTGGGAAATTGGAACTGCGCTTGGAGGTAGGTTCATGAAATCAGTTTCGCCGAACCGGTCTGAAATACCCAAAGTCAAAGGAATCTCGAGACAAGGCATCGAGAATCCATTTGAGACTTGCACTAAGCATCTGCAGTCGCATTATCGAACAAGTGACGAGGCTCGTCCATGCAGTATTAGTGGGTCAGCCAGCTAGGTGGCTGCTGACTGAGGTGACTCGTGGGAATCGTCATATGGAAGCTACTCGGGCTTGGTCGGTATGACTCGTAATCCCGGTTCCGATAGTACGGGATTAGTCCTTGGACTTGAGGATCACGGCAGTCCCCTACATACTAAGGCTGTATCTTGAATCTGGTGAAATTTGACCGCGTTATATCACATGGTCATCATAAGCCTTGTCCAGTGTAGTCAGAGTATGTAAGAACGGTGTATTCCAAGATAGGATCTGTCCCTTGTCAAAGGATTTGACAGTGAGATCTCCTATGCGCTCTGAGATGGTTTAGACTCACAAAGTCTATGGCCATAGCACTTGATTAAGTGGGAAAGGATTTCCTACGTCGAGTCAAATCTATCTCAAGCATTAAGCATAGATGCCTAAGTCATGGATGGGAACCAACATCCTAATTCCATGCCCTAGACTAAAGGCCGGGAGACAGACGACAGTAGGACCGTACCCGTACGTATCAAGCGTCGGTAGTACCGCACCTGCGTATAACTCGGAGCCTAAATGTTCACACCAAATATTCACCTAGTCTCTAGTGCCATGGACTGTTGCTAGATGGCCACCCATGGTAACGGACTACTTTGGTTATGAAATAACAAGAAGTAGGTCCAAGTCTAGCTGAAAGGTGCACCTAAAGAGTCACCCCCGCTACACCAAATGAAAATGGAATTAAATTATACTTATTGGAGATTCAAGCCTCGATGGATTATTTGGAATAATCGGGCTTGAGTTCATAAATTAGATTTATGGATTTTATAAAGCATAATTAGATTAAAAGGGTGAATTAATTAATGGGCACGGTATATTAAAAGAGGATTTAATATAACGTCCATGGGACTATTTAATTTAGAATTAAATAAAGTCCATTCCATTAATTAATTAATGGGCTTGGTATATTAAATAGGATTTAATATAAAGTCCATGAGACTATTTAATTAGAATTAAATAGGTCCATTCCATAAAGCCCATCAAAATGGATGGACAAGATTTGATCAAGGGATTGATGAGATGAAGGGCCATGATTAATTTGACTTAATCAAAGCCTAATTTCACTAGGATTTGACTAGGTCAAAATCCTAGTCAAAGTGTGTCTCTTTAGAAGAGGTTGAGTAGGAATAGGAAATTCTATCTTCCATAAATACTCAAAAAAACACACACACACACACACACACATAAATCTACTAATCTCTACAACTCTCACCTCTCAATTCTCTCTCAAATTTTCGTCCATCCCTCTTCTTCACTCTCCAAGATTTCTACTTTGTTCATCTTGATTTATTCAAGCTAGAACATAAGAGACGTCGATTGCGTTAATTGATAGCGTGTATCGATGTCTCTTCTGACCAAATAATTTCTTGCTAGCACAAGGGTTTCTTGGCATTCCGGTGTTGTAGCGAGTGAGATGGTTTAGAGGGCCTCTTCTTTGAGATCTTGGTGCAAAACGGGGAACAATGCATGTAGCCGAACGCAGACAAAACTACAACCGGATAGGTTCTTTAATTATGTTTTTTGGTTCTAATTCTATGGCCTCCATGTTGTGTTTTATTGAACATGAGATACACCGAACGCCCGGGAGAATCAAGGGCACACCCCTTGATTCGTTTATGTATGTTATGCATGGTTTAAATTCCATTTACTTATGCTGTGCAATTTTTATTATGCAATCTTTCGCGCTTCCGCTATTCGGGTTCATCTCCCGAGACGATCCACATAACGTTTCAGTGGCTCAGAGCCCGGTTCGGTGTATAGGCCTAAAATTCTATGTGCCATGTGCGTTTAAGCATGATAAACGTGTTTTAATTTACGTTTGGAGTATGTTTAGCGTAGATCTTGATTGGCGTTTACTTTTGCATGGGATTTTGGATCTTGGTTTTCTTGAATATGTATTTACATGTTCTTGGGTTGAATTTATCTTATGGTTTGGAAAAAGGCATGAAAAGTTGAAAAATGAGTAAAAAATGGCGAACCGGCAGTAGCAGCACGCTGGCCGCGCGCACAAGAGCGTGGCCGGGTGTGAGTGCAGGCAGGGGACTGCGCGCCCGGCCAGCGCGTCCAGTGTGCGCGGACAGCGCGTGCGCGCAAGCGCTAGGCGCAGGCGTGGCCGTCTACGCTGGACGCGCGCGCGCATGCCTTGTCGGCCGGCTGTGTCGTTTTCCATTTCTCTCCCGTTTTTTGGCTTATTTTTCAAAACTATTTTTACTGAATTATTTTTATGATATTATGACATCATGGTTATTTTATGGCATGAGCATGAGTAGATCTTGACACGTATTAATATTGCACAAATGTTGGATTTTGGGATTCTTGAATAAATAGGCATATTCTTGAATTGTTGATCTTTGAAAATTATTTGCAAGAAAACATTTCAACATGAAAAATGATGGTGGCCGGCAGGGAGGCCGCATAGCAGGCAGTAGGCGCGCGCAGGGCCGTGCGTGCGGGCGTGCGCACTGCTGCGCAGCAGCTGTGTGAGGACAGCACCTGCGCGGGCGGGCGAGGGCCCGTGCGTGCGGAGGCGCGCGTCCTGTGCAGACTGCGCGCCTAGCCGACCGTGCTGGACCGTTTTTTGGTTTTTTTGTTATTTTCGTGCGTTTTCAGAAAATCTGATTTTTCACTATTATTCTGGGAATTTTTCTGAACTAATTAACTTGGGGCATTTTAATTTTGGTTGAAATTGGTTACTTCCTAGAATTAATATTGCCTTGTTAATTATGGAAAAGGATTTTCCAACAAAAATCGTTGTGCATAGGTTGCACCATTATCCATTATTTGGTGTGAATATTTTACATGTAATTTCTGCATTTATGGGATATCATGGATACTTGAATAGCATGTTTTACATGATTTATGTATTTATGCTATTTGTGTTAATTGGATTGACGAAGGATGATCACAAAGCCCTTAGACCGCATGTATGGTTTATTTATATTCATTTGTTGGGTTGTGGCCTTTGTGCCTCTTTATTTTCTTCTCTCTCTCTCTCTTCTAGTTGCCTTGGAATAATAAGGCTTTCTCTCTCCCTCCTAATGTATTCCCCCCAAATGTTTAATTGGAGTTTCTTATTTTATGATGTAATGAGAGTAGAATTAGGGGTGAGGTTTTATTTTTGTAAATAAAAGCTGCAAGAGAAGACAAGCCCAAGGTGTTGGAGGCCCATGGAGGTAGCCATCAGATGGCCCACGGAGGATCCATGGAGAAGAGGCCCCGTGTAGGACCACGATGGAGAGCCTAAGAAGATAAAGAGGACTTACAAGGCCCATTGCATGTAATGGGTTATTAAACCTTGTAATAGCATAGGGCCTACCCTTAGATTGACCATAGATCCACTGTGGGCTCAGTGGGTCGCATAGGTTTGGGCTTGCTACAGGGGCGTGCTAGACTTTATTTTTGCATGCGATGCGATGCGTTTTATATGCTTATGAGTATTCTATATGGTTATGTATGTTTACATTCATGCTTAGAATGTTTCTGCTATAACGCATGCAATGCACTTAATATGTGATGAGGTCTCGTTTTATCAAAACTCTCACTTAGTTGAACCAATCTTAATATAGACCCTTAATAAATGGACTAGGACTCTAGGAGTCTGTCCAAGCCTTCCATCCATGGCAAAGTGAGGAAGATCTTTTAGGTCGATAGCGTGGTCTCATGAGTCGTGGCACGACTATCGTGCTTAAAAGAAGCTACACTTTGTCATGAACGAGGAGTAGACTGTTGTTACCTGTCTCACAAGTTGTGGAGGTAGCAGTGGGTCTATGAATCGGTTGATGGGTCGGGTCTAACGCCCGAATAACGTGATTCACTTGGAGTCCTCGGGATCACGTGAAAGGGTGAGGCAATTATCTTGGGAATCTCATGGAACGAGAATGCTATGGAATACCTCCCACGAGTTCTTTTCCCATGCGAATCGTGAAAGTGGGGTATGGGGGAGATCTCCGTGGATCCCGAGCCCTCTAGGAAAGGATTTCCCGAAAACAACGTTTGAGAGTGCCGTGTTTTCGTAGAAATAGTGGGAGGGGTTAAGGACTAAAGACCGAAATTTAACCAAAATATTACTTCATTCTGCTTATTATTTTCTACTTTATATATATTGTGAATGTCTAAGAATCCACCAAACACATTACTAAGAGGCTTATTAAAAGTGAACCAATTACACGAATTGACTGCGAAATCTTAAGATGGTCTTAGATTTCTAGAACTTTAACTCACATACTGGATGAGGACGTTCCTCAGCCCTTGCCGGAGGGGTCGACAACAAAAGCAATGCTTGGCATTCAAAAGTTGAAGGACGACCACCGGCAAGTAGGATATAATGATGTTGGCTCAAACTATGCTTCATTTGCATCATGTCTATATGGTTCCGGACCAGCATGTAGGGTAAAATGCAACGAAGGCATTTTTGAAGCTAAGATGATCGAAGGGATGTCTGTAGAAAGAACATGGAGTGATGATGCAATCCCTAGTGGAGAAGCTCAAAAGATCTCCACGTCAGTCTTAAAATAGAGACGTACATTGGCATGATCCTTCAGTCTCTTCCTTCCTCTTACAAACCATTAATTATCAACATGAATGAGCTTAGAAAAGATCTTCATAGGTTGGTAATTATGTTGGTCTAGTACGAGGCAACGATTGCAAAATCTGTGCCATTGGTACTACTAGGAGAGGCTTCAACCTCCATAAGCAAAAAGCAAGGGTACGAGGCAACGATTGCAAAATCTGTGCCATTGGTACTAGTAGGAGAGGCTTCAACCTCCATAAGCAAAAAGCAAGGGTGCCAGATGCCAAAAGAGGAAGAAGGGTAAGGTGACATCAACTATTAAGCACTTCAAGTGCTGTTTCTTTTACAACACAAGGTGGAGGTAAAGGAAAGAGCAAAAGGTTCAACAGTCAAGTTCATAGATTTCTAAGAACGTAAGCATTCACTACCGTAAAGAGGGCCATTGGAAAAGGGAGTATCCTAAACCCCTCTCCAATGTAGGTAAAATTTGGTATTGAGTATTGACATGATCACTTTTGCTGTATTTGGTATTTGATACAGTTCAGTCACTAATCTGCGGGTGGTTGGCAGAAAGTGAATAAGGACTTAAAAGCCATGAACAGTTCTAGGATTCAACAATGGCAAGGTCCATTGATGAAAAGGACTAGAGACTTGTTAGTGTTAGAATAGGTGACCAGAAAGTCAATGGTATTGGCTGTTCTGAGAACCATTCGTCAATCTGTGAACAAGTAATATTATGTTAATGAATGTAGTAAGGATTCATAGGCATGAGTTTGTTGTACTTACTGCTTGCATCGTTACGATGTCACAACAAACACCCACAGACTGAAATAACATTTCGGGAAATTGGAACTACGCTTGGAGGTAGGTTCATGAAATCAGTTTCGCCGAATCAGTCTGAAATACTCCAAGTCAAAGGAATCTCGAGACAGGGCATCGAGAATCCATTTGAGACTTGCACTAAGCATCTGCTATCGTGTTTCATCGACGGGTGACGAGGATCGTCTGAGCAGTGTTAGTGGGTCGGCCTGCTGGGGAGCGGCCGACTGAGGTGACTCGCGGGAATCGTCATATAGAAGCTACTCGGGCTTGGTCGGTATGACTCGTATTCCCGGTTCCGATAGTACGGGATTAGTCCTCGGACTTGAGGATCACGGCAGTCCCCTACATACTAAGGCTGTATCTTGGATCTGGTGAAATTTGACCGATTATATCACATGGTCATCATAAGCCTCGTCCAGTGCAGTCGGAGTATGTGAGAACGGTGAATTCCAAGATAGGATCTGTCCCCTGTCAAAGGATATGACAACAAGATCTCCTATGCACTCGGAGATGGTTTAGACTCACAAAGTCTATGGCCATAGCACTTGATGTAGTGGGAAAGGATTTCCTACGTCGAGTTAAACCTATCTCGAGCATTATGCATAGTTGCCTAGTCAAGAATGGGAACCGACCCCTAGACTAAAGGCCGGGAGACAGGCGACAGTAGGACCGTACCCGTATGTATCGAGCGTCGGTAGGACCGCACCTGCGTATAACTCGGAGTCTAAATGTTCACACCATAAATTCACCTAGTCTCTAGTGCCATGGACCGTTGCTAAATGGCCACCCATGGTAACGGACTACTTTGGTTATGAAATAACGAAAAGTAGGTCCAAGTCTGTTAGAATAGGTGACCATGTAAGCCAATTTTGGCAGGAATATGTAACCTATGTCTAGACAATTCTTTGGTATTTGATAAAACATTTATGAATAAAGAAGTGAAAATTCATATGGCAATACTTTGTTTACGTTCACTTATCTGCATTTACATTTCTGTTCACTACGCAAACAAAGCCCACGGACTGAGAAACGATTTCGGGGACTAGGACTACGCTTGGAGGTAGGTCCATGAAATCTGTCTTACCGAATCAGTCCGGAAATCTCCAAGTCAAGGAATCCCGAAAATGGGTACTGGGATTCCCTTTGAGACTTGCACTAAGCATCTGCTGTCGTATTTCATCGACAGGTGACGAAGGTCGTCTAAGCAGTGTTAGTGGGTCAGCGTGCTAGGAAGCAGCTGACTGAGGTGACTCGCGGGAACCGTCTTACGGAGGACCTTGAGTATGGTCAGCAAGGTATGATGTGTATTCCCGGTTCCAACGGTACAGGCCAAGTCCTTTGACTTGAGGAACTGCTGAGTTTACCTGTGCATCAGGTCTGTATCTTAGATATGGTGAGAGATTGCCAAAATACTCTTGAGTAGTCATAAGCCATGTCTAGTGCAGGTCGGGTGTACAAAGTGACAGTAGTTTCCAAGAAAGGATCTGTCTCCTGTCAAAAGGAATTGACAGTTGAGTCTCATGTATGCTCTGTGTCTTGTCCCTGAAATCTGTGGCCACAGTAACTGAACAGAAGGAAAGGTTTCCCTTGCGGCGTTTAGTAAGGACAGACCGACACTTAGGTCCAAAATGGGTACCTGCTTTTTCCGTGCCCTAGACTCTAAGTGATGAGACCGAAGAAAGAAGGACAAGTGTACTGTTAGAGCCTAAATGTTCATCCCCGAATATTTCACCTAGTCTCTAGTGCCATGGACCGTTGCTAGATGGCCACCCATGGTAACGGACGGATTCTAGGAATCCGACCAAGTCTAGCTGAATGGTGAACCTAAAGAGTCACACACTATCCACACACACTTAGTATTTAATTTGGAATTAAATATTGGAGTAAAGGAATGATTAAATTAGATTTAATCGGGTCCCATATTTTCTTGGAGAAATTAATTCCTTTTATCTGATAAAGGGAATTAAATTAATAAATAGGATTTATTAAAAGGGTTGATTTAATGGGCTTAGAATAAATAATAATATTTATTTATAATATTATATTTATTCTTTTAGCGTTTTGGAATATTTAATAGGATTTAAATATTCCATTAAATTAAAATCAACGGTTGAGATGGAAAGGGGAGATGGAAGGCTAGGATTCGTTTGACTAGGTCAAACACTAGTTTGACTAGGACTTTGACTAGGTCAAAATCCTAGTCAAATTAGGTTACTTAGAGTTTGAGTTTAAAGTGGATTAAACTCTTCCTCTATATAAACCTCTAGCTTCCAACATTTGTGAGATTGATGATTTCTTGAAAAACACACACACAAACACACACTCTCTCCTCCCCTCTCTCGTCCGCCCCTCTCTCTCTCTCTCTCACCTAGAAAATATTATTTTCTTGTTCTTTTGTTCTTGGAACAATTGAACTAAGGAAGATCGATCCCGTTAATTCATAACGCGTGGTTGATCTATCCTCTCCAATACAATACTTGTTCGTTGCTAGCACGACGTGCAAGAATACGTGCGTGGATCGTGTGTCACGATTTGGAGGATCTCAAGAACGAGGTCTTGGTGCAAAACGGGGAACAACGCGAGTAGTAATTGAAAACGAAAACGACAACGGGTAGGCCTCGTTTAAGATTTTCGTCCCTCTTTAATTTTTCAACTCTATGGCCTCCATGATTTCTTTATTTGTTTTATGATCATGAGATACACTGAACGCCCGGGAACCTCAAGGGCACACCCCTTGAGCGTGTTCTTTAAATTAAAAGCATGCCTTTTATTTTGTAAATTTATTTTTACCGCGCTTCCGCATTCGCGCAATTCCCGGGACGATCCACCGGATTTCGTTCAGTGGTATCAGAGCCCGGTTCGGTGTATAGGCCTAGGGTTTATGTGCGTTATAAGCATGAAACGTGATATTGGCATGTTTTATATTAAATCTTGATTGTTCTTGATTTTGAGCATGTCGATTTTATTGCTTTTAATTCGTGTGAATTTATGAATGTTGGTAATTTTCTGGTTTTTCTTGGGAAACGGGGGGAAAATTGAATGGAAAATGAGAAAACGACGCAGCCGGCCAGCCGGGAGGGCTGGCCGCGCGTAGCCGCACGCTGCCGGCAGGGCAGACGCGCGCAGGCAAGGGAGGCCTGCGCGCGCCCGCCCAGCCGGCCGCGCGGGGCAGCGCGCAGCCAGGAAGGCTGCGCGCAGGCGCGCGCGCACGCAGACAAGGGTGTCTGCGCGCACGCGCCTGCGGGTCCGCGCGTGGACGGGCTCTGGGCAGCGCCGCCAGGCGCGCGCGCACGCAGACGGAGGAGTCTGCGTGCGCGCGCCGGCAGGTGTGCCCAGTGCGCGTCTGCGCGCGCACTGCGCACGGCACGGTCGGCAGCCAGCAGGCTAGCGCGCGCGCAAGGCAGGGGAGCCTGCGCGCAGGCCCCTGGCAGTGCCTGCGCGCGTGCCGGCAAGCCGCCGCCGGCAGCGGCGGCAGCTGCTGCTGCTAGGGTTTCAAAACCCTAGCAGTATTTTTTCTTTTTATTTTTTAATTATTTTCAGTTTTAATTTTGAATTAATTCTGAAAAATCATTTTTTGGTTCAATTATGCCTATTTTTCTAAAGACATTATTTTAGGAGTAAAATAAATTGGATTCAGAATCCCGGGGTTATTTTACTTAAAATAATGAGGAAAGGTTTTCCTAAAACGAGAAAATATTATTACCAATATTTGTGTTCTGTTTTTCACACGTTGTGCACATATTCATTAATTATTTTGGATATTTATGATTGCAAATCATATGTTGTTGGTATTATGTAATTATATGATTGGATCATGTGATTATGTGTGTTGGATGGAAATGGATGATCGTGAGCCCTAAGACCGGATGTATGGTTTATTTTCTGTTGGGCCTGTGTGCCTCTTTTACTGCTTTCTCCTTCTCTCTTTCTAGTTGCCTTGGAATAATAAGGCATTCTACCTCCCTCCTTATGTACTCCCCCCGGGTTTTCGCTGGGGTTTCTATTTTTCAATATGTAATGAGAGTAGACTAGGAGTGAGGTTTCCTTTTTTGTAATTGGTGGAGAAGAAGGAAGGACCACATGGAGAGCCCAGACGGGAGGACCCCTTGGAGTTTTCCATGAAGTGAAGAAAGAGAAAAAGAGACCAAGGCCCATCAGCATGATGATTGGGTTACTATTAATGTAATAGTATAGGACCAACCCTAGATTGACCATAGATCCACTGCGGGCTCAGTGGATCGCATAGGATACGGGCTCGTGATCATCCAACAGGGGCGTGCTAGGCTTTAATTTTGCATGTGGTTATAATGATGGATGAATGGATTGTTTATTTATCATATAACTGCTATGAATGGTTTATTTACGCATTATGGATGTATGTGTAGATATTTATTTGAGATCTCGGTCATTACTTACTCTCACATTGGTTGGACCAATGTCAAAAATATTAGACCCTAGACAAAGTGGACATGAACTCTAGGAGTTTGTCTATGCCTTCCAATCCATGGCATAGTGAGGAAGCTGCTTTAGGTCAATAGCGTGGTCTCACGAGTCGTGGCACGTTATTGTACTTAAAGGAAGCTGCATTATGTCATGAACGAAAAGCGGGCTGCTGCTACCTGTCTCACGAGTCGTGGGGGGTACCAGTGGGTCCGTGGCTCGGTCGATTGGGTTGGGTCTAACGCCCGATTAAAATGATTCGCTTGGAGTCCTCGGGATCATGTGAAAGGGTGAGGCAATAATCTTGGGAATCTCGTGGAACGAGAATGGTATGGAATACCTCCCACAGGATCTTTTCCATGCGAATCGTAAAAGCGGGGTATGGGAAAAATCGCTGTGGATCCCAAGCCCACTTGGAAAGGATTTCCCAAAAATCACGTTTGAGAAGTACCGTGTTTTCGTATAAATAGTGGGAGGATTAAATGACTAAAGTCCATGCATTTAATTATTTTATCAAACCACCGTCTTTTTATTTTCTGCTGATCGCGCGCTGTTTTCTAAAATGTAGATTTTAAAATGTCTAAGAACCCACTTTCCACCATTCTTGAGACAAACGAATTCAATGGAACAAACTACAACGACTGGTTGCGGAATCTCATGATAGTCCTAGATTACGAGAACCAAGGCTACGTCATGGACGAGCCTCTCCCTAGGACCTTACCGGAAGGATCCACGCCAGAAGAACGTGAGACGTTCGAGACTTGGCATAAGGATAACCGGTAGGTCCGTAGCATCATACTTGCTTCGATGACCAATGAGATTCAGAAGCAATATGAAAGGCTAGACGATGTCCCTTTCATTATGGCTCGCCTTAAGGATTGCTATGCAGTCCCGGACCGGCATACTAGGTATGTCGCGACCAAGGCGTTCTTTGGAACTAAAATGACAGAAGGATCCTCTGTACAAGAGCACGGGGTTAAAATGCTTACCCTGGTGAAAAAAGCTCGAGGACCTAAAGGCAGGTCTCGATAATGAAACGTACATAGATGTGATCCTTCAGTCACTCCCACCCTCCTTTGACCAATTTATCGTCAACTACAACATGAACGCACTTGAGAAGGGCATTCATGAGTTGATCAATATGTTGGTGCAATACGAGGCAACGACTAAGAAGTCCACGCCTTCGGTATTGTTTGGAGGTGCTTCGACTTCTAATACGAAAGGCAAGGGTGCCGGACGTTGGAAGAAGAAGAAAGGGAAGGGAAAGGCCGTCAAAGCAGCTACGAACACTAAGAGTGTTCCCATTGCCAAAGAGGGGAAAGGCAAAGGAAAGGGAAAGGTTGTCTCCAAGCAACAGTCAAAGGCATATGACATATGTATCAACTGCCGTGAGAAAGGGCATTGGAAGAGAGAGTGCCCCAAACTCTTCTCGAACCAAGGTATATATGTGATTGAGGTTAATATGGTCACTAGTTCTGCCTCTTGGGTATTAGATACCGGCTGTGGAGCTCACATTTGCAATGACTTGCAGGTGTTGAAAAGAAGAAGAAAACTGGGTAGCGAGGACATGATCCTGAAGCTTGGGAATGGCAAGGCCATCTCGGCAGAAGCAGTAGGATCCGCCACTCTAGTGATTAGTGATAATATTAGCATAGATTTAGAACAAGTTTATTTTGTACCCAGTATGATTAAAAACATCATTTCCATTCCATTGTTGGACAATAGTGGTTATGAGTTTAGAATCAATAAAAATTGCTTTTATTTGATGAGGTGTGGAATTGCTCATCTACTTGGTACACTACATAACGGACTCTATATCTTGCAACAAACGAATTTCGTCCTCAATGCACAACACAAACGAAAATTAGATAATAACGGGAACGCACGTCTGTGGCACGCTAGGCTAGGTCACATATCCCAAGATAGGATAAAAGGGTTGGTAGACTCAAAGAACCTAGAGGTTGGGGACTTGAGCGATCTATCAACTTGTGAGTCCTGTCTAAGAGGGAAAATGACCAAGAGGCCCTTTGTAGGACAAAGCAGGCTTGCCACAAGTCTGTTGGACTTGGTCCATACAGACGTATGTGGACCACTAAGGACGTAGGCCCGAGGTGGGTTCTCATACTTCATAACCTTCACCGATGATCATTCACGGTATGGTTATGTTTACCTGATGAGGTACAAGTTTGAAGCTCTTGAGAGGTTTAAAGAATTCAGACTTGAAGTGGAGAACCAAACCAACTGCAAAATTAAAATCCTTCGGTCGGACCGAGGCGGTGAATACCTTAGTACAGAGTTCCTAGATTATCTAAAAGAACATGGTATAATATCAGAATGGACGCCTCCAGGAACACCACAGTTAAATGGTGTCTCTGAAAGGAGGAATCGAACCCTGTTGGACATGGTTCGGTCCATGATGAGTTTTACTAAATTGCCCTAATCGTTTTTGGGGCTATGCACTAGAGACAGCGGCCAAATTATTGAATTTAGCGCCTACTAGTGCATTGACCCAAACACCATATGAAATATGGCACGGCAAGCCTGCATCCTACAACTACTTGAAAGTGTGGGGTAGCCCCACATACGTCAAGAGGTTAGTGGGAGATAAGTTAGAATCTAGGTCTAGCTTATGCAGGTTCGTTGGATACCTTAAAGAAACTGCGGGTTATTACTTTTATGACCCCTTGGAACAAAAAGGTGTTTGTTTTCAAGAAATGCAGTATTCTTGGAGCAAGGCTTCCCGGAGGATATCCAACCTGATGAGCTGATCCTTGAGGAATCAAGTGATGGAATCCAGCCATCAGAGGAAGCCACGGAACCCTCACTTAGAGGATTCAGGATAGACAGCCGAAGGGTTGACCAACCTCGAGAAGTCCAACATGCTAGGCATGAAGGACAGCCTCAGGAACAGCCAGCCCCGGTTCCTGAACCACCGGCTCCGATACAGTCAGCGCCCACAGTCACCACTGACGTTCCCGTTCTCCGTAGGTCCACTAGAGAGTCCAGACCTCCAATGAGATATGGCTTTCTAGGTGCGACCGATCTTTTGGATAACGATCCTAAGACTTATGGAGAAGCGATGTCTGACATCGACTCCGGGAAATGGCTTGAGGCCATGAAAGCCGAAATGGACTCCATGAGCGAGAACCAAGTTTGGAGTCTTGTAGATCCACCGAAAGGTGTTAAGCCAGTGGGCTGTAAGTGGGTCTACAAGCGCAAACTTGGCGTTGATGGAGAAGTCACAACCTTTAAGGCTAGGCTTGTAGCTAAGGGATACACTCAACGACCCGGGGTCGATTTTGAGGATACCTACTCGCCAGTAGCCATGGCTAAATCCATTCGGATTCTGCTCGCCATAGCAGCATGGTATGACTATGAGATATGGCAGATGGACGTGAAAACGGCCTTCCTCAACGGTTTCGTTGAAGAAGAGATCTATATAGATCAGCCGCAGGGTTTCACAGTCACTGGAGAAGAACAGAAAGTCTGTCGCCTCCAGAAGTCCATCTATGGCCTCAAACAAGCCTCCCGAAGTTGGAACATTCGATTTGATGAAGTAATACGGGGTTTATGACTTCATCAAAAATGAATCCGACCCTTGTGTATACAAGAAGGTCAGTGGGAGCTCAATAGTGTTCCTAGTGCTTTATGTGGATGACATTCTGCTCATTGGTAATGACGTTAGAATGTTAGGAAACACAAAAGCATGGTTGTCAACCCAGTTTTCCATGAAGGACTTGGGTGAAGCCTCCTACATCCTAGGCATCCAGATTGTCAGGGACAGATCTAAAAGGATGGTAGGACTCACCCAAAACTCGTATGTGGAGAAAGTCCTAAAGAGATATCGAATGGACAACTCCAAACGAGGATTCCTTCCAATGAGGCATGGGATCAAGTTATCCAAGAAACAGTCCCCACAGACTGATGAGGAACCTGAAAGGATGAAGGTCATCCCCTATGCCTCCGCCGTAGGTAGCATACAATATGCGATCCACTGCACTGGGCCTGACATTGCGTACGCTTTGAGCGTGACAAGCTGATATCAGTCCTGCGCAGGAGAGGCACATTGGAATGCTGTTAAGGGCATCCTTAAGTACCTAAGAAGGACTAAGGAAATGTTCCTAGTCTATGGCAATGGAGAACTAATTCTGGAAGGCTTTAGCGACGCTAGCTTTCAGTCTGATGACGATGATGCCAAGTCTCAATCGGGGTACGTATTCAAACTCAATGGAGGAGTAGTAGCTTGGAAAAGTTCCAAGCAAGCAACCATTGCTGACTCCACCACAGAGGCTGAATACATAGCAGCTTCAGAAGCTGCTAAGGAAGCGGTTTGGATGAGAAACTACATCCAAGAGTTGGTGTGGTGCCTAGCATCGCTGAGCCCGTTGTCATCTTCTGTGATAACAACGGCGCTATAGCGCAAGCAAAGGAACCGAGATCTCATCACCGTTCCAAACATATTCTTAGACGCTACCATCTTCTTAGAGAAATGGTAGGAAGAGGTGACGTCCGGATGGACCGAGTCAACTCGGCAGACAACACAGCAGACCCGCTGACAAAGCCTATGTCGCAGAGCGCTCATACGCAACATCTTGAGAAGATGGGGATTAAGCATATGGGCAATTGGCTTTAAACGTCAAGTGGGAGATTGTTATAATAGGTGACCATGTAAGCCAATTTTGGCAGGAATATGTAACCTATGTCTAGACAATTCTTTGGTATTTGATAAAACATTTATGAATAAAAAAGTGAAAATTCATATGGCAATACTTTGTTTACGTTCACTTATTTGCATTTACATTTTTGTTCACTACGCAAACAAAGCCCACGGACTGAGAAACGATTTCGGGGACTGGGACTACGCTTGGAGGTAGGTCCATGAAATCTGTCTTACCGAATCAGTCCGGAAATCTCCAAGTCAAGGAATCCCGAAAATGGGTACCGGGATTCCCTTTGAGACTTGCACTAAGCATCTGCTGTCGTATTTCATCGACAGGTGACGAAGGTCGTCTAAGCAAGTGTTAGTGGGTCAGCGTGCTAGGAAGCAGCTGACTGAGGTGACTCGCGGGAACCGTCCTACGGAGGACCTTGAGTATGGTCAGCAAGGTATGACGTGTATTCCCGGTTCCAACGGTACAGGCCAAGTCCTTTGACTTGAGGAACTGCTGAGTTTACCTGTGCATCAGGTATGTATCTTAGATATGGTGAGAGATTGCCAAAAATACTCTTGAGTAGTCATAAGCCATGTCTAGTGCAGCTCGGGTGTACAAAGTGATAGTAGTTTCCAAGAAAGGGTCTGTCTCCTGTCAAAAGGCATTGACAGTTGAGTCTCATGTATGCTCTGTGTCTTGTCCCTGAAATCTGTGGCCACAGTAACTGAACAGAAGGGAAAGGTTTCCCTTGCGGCGTTTAGTAAGGATAGACCGACACTTAGGTCCAAAATGGGTACCTGCTTTTTTCGTGCCCTAGACTCTAAGTGATGAGACCGAAGACAGAAGGACAAGTGTACTGTTAGAGCCTAAATGTTCATCCCCGAATATTTCACCTAGTCTCTAGTGCCATGGACCGTTGCTAGATGGCCACCCATGGTAACGGTCGGATTCTAGGAATCTGACCAAGTCTAGCTAAATGGTGAACCTAAAGAGTCACACACTATCCACACACACTTAGTATTTAATTTGGAATTAAATATTGGAGTAAAGGAATGATTGAATTAGATTTAATCGGGTCCCATATTTTCTTGGAGAAATTAATTCCTTTTATTTGATAAAGGAAATTAAATTAATAAATAGGATTTATTAAAAGGGTTGATTTAATGGGCTTAGAATAAATAATAATATTTATTTATAATATGATATTTATTCTTTTAGCCTTTTGGAATATTTAATAGGATTTAAATATTCCATTAAATTAAAATCAACGGTTGAGATGGAAAGGGGAGATGGAAGGCTAGGATTCGTTTGACTAGGTCAAACACTAGTTTGACTAGGACTTTGACTAGGTCAAAATCCTAGTCAAATTAGGTTACTTAGAGTTTGAGTTTAAAGAGGATTAAACTCTTCTCTATATAAACCTCTAGCTTCCAACATTTGTGAGATTGATGATTTTTGAAAAACACACACACAACACACACTCTCTCCTCTCCTCTCTCGTCCTCCCCTCTCTCTCTCTCTCACCAAGAAAATATTATTTTCTTGTTCTTTTGTTCTTGGAACAATTGAACTAAGGAAGATCGATCCCGTTAATTCATAACGCGTGGTTGATCTATCCTCTCCAATATAATACTTGTTCGTTGCTAGCACGACGTGCAAGAATACGTGGGTGGATCGTGTGTCACGATTTGGAGGATCTCGAGAACGAGGTCTTGGTGCAAAACGGGGAACAACGCGAGTAGCAGTTGAAGACGAAAACGACAAGGGGTAGGCCTCGTTTAAGATTTTCGTCCCTCTTTAATTTTTCAACTCTATGGCCTCCATGATTTCTTCATTTGTTTTATGATCATGAGATACACCGAACGCCCGGGAACCTCAAGGGCACACCCCTTGAGCGTGTTCTTTAAATTAAAAGCATGCCTTTTATTTTGTAAATTTATTTTTACCGCGCTTCCGCATTCGCGCAATTCCCGGGACGATCCACCGGATTTCTTTCAAAGTCTAGCTGAAAGGTGAACCTAAAGAGTCACACCCGCTACACCAAATGAAAGGGAATTAATTTGGAATTAATTCCGGGAGAAGGTTTAATTTTAATGGAATTAAATTATACTTCTTGGAGATTCAAGCCTTGATGAATTATTTGGAATAATCGGGCTTGAGTTCATAAATTAGATTTATGAATTTTATAAAGCATGGGCTTTCCTTTTAATTAGATTAAAAGGGTGAATTAATTAATTAGTGGGCTTGGTATATTAAATAGGATTTAATATAAAGTCCATGGGACTATTTAATTTAGAATTAAATAATCCCATTCTATGGAATTAATTAATGGGCTTGGTATATTAAATAGGATTTAATATAATGTCCATGGGACTATTTAATTTAGAATTAAATAAGTTCTTTCCATTAATTAATTAATGGGTTTAGTATATTAAATATGATTTAATATAAAGTCCAAGGGAATATTTAATTTAGAATTAAATAGGCCCATTCCATAAAGCCCATCAAAATGGATGGACAAGATTTGATCTAGAGAATGATGAGATGAAGGGCCATGATTAATTTGACTTAATTTGACTAGGTCAAAAATCCTAGTCAAAGTGTGTCTCTTTGGAAGAGTTTGAGAAGGAATAGGAATTCCATCTTCTATAAATACTCAAAAAAACACACACTCACACCTAGTATTCTCTACAACTCTCATCTCTCAATTTCCTCTCAAAATTCGTCCATGCCCTTTTCTTAATCTCCAAGAATTATACTTTGTTCTTCTTGATTTTATTCAAGTTAAGAACATAAGAGACATTGATTGCGTTAATTCATAGCGTGTATCGATGTCTCTTCTCCCAAAAATAATTTCTTGCTAGCACAAGGGTTGTTCGCTTTCCGGTGGAGCGAGTGAGATGATTTAGAGGGTCTCTTCTTTGAGATCTTGGTGCAAAACGGGGAACAATGCGTGTAGCCGAAACGAAGACAAAACTACAACCGGGTAGGTTCTTTAATTTTGTTTTTTTTCAATTTCAATTCTATGGCCTCCATGTTGTGTTTTATTGAACATGAGATACACCGAACGCCCGGGAGAATCAAGGGCACACCCCTTGATTCGTTTATGTATATTATGCATAGTTTAAATTCCATTTAATTATGCTTTGTAATTTTTATTACGCACTATTTCGCGCTTCCGCTATTCGCGTTAATCTCCCCGGGCCGATCCACCGATTTCTTTCAGTGCTATCAGAGCCTGGTTCGGTGTATAGGCCTAGAATTCTATGTGCTATGTGCGTTTAAGCATGATAAACGTGTTTTAATTTACGTTTATAGCATGTTTATCGTAGACATTTATTGGCGTTTAATTTTGCATGGGATTTTGGATCTTGGTTTTCTTGAATATGTATATACATGTTCTAGGGTTTAATTTATCTTGTGGTTCAGAAAAATTGCATGAAAAGTCGAAAAGGAGTGAAAAAACGGCGAACGGCAGCAGCAGCACGCTGGCCGCGCGTGCAGGCAGGGGCCTGCGCGCGCGCTGTGCCGGCCGCGCGCGTAGGCATGGGCGCCTGCGCGCGTGCGCGCGCAAGCGCTAGGCGCAGGCGCGCGCGCCTGGCCGGCCGGCTGTGCCGTTTTCCGTTTCTCTCCCATTTTTGGCTCGTTTTTCAAAACTGTTTTTACTGAATTATTTTTTATGACATTTTCTGCATTATTCTAAACCCTTTGACTTAGAATATTTATTTTTTGAGATTTGGAATTTCCTAAAATAAATATTGCTTGGTTGATGAGGAAAGGGTTTCCTAACAAGATTTAATTTTTGCAATGGTTGCACCAATGATCAAAATTCATATGTGAAATTTCGCAATAATTTCTGCGTTTTATGATGTTGGACATCATGGTTATTTTATGGCTTGAGTATGAGTAGATCTTGACATGTATTAATATTGCACAAATTGTTGGATTTTGGAATTCTTGAATAAATGGGCATATTCTTGAATTGTTGATTTTTGTGTTTTAGAAAATTTGATTTTTTCTGTATAATTCTGGGAATTTTTCTGAATTAATTAACTTGGGGCATTTTAATTTTGGTTGAGATTTTATATTTCATAGAATTAATATTGCCTTGTTAATTTTGGAAAAGGTTTTTCCAACAAAAATCGTTGTCCATAGGTTGCACTATTATCCAATGTTTGGTGTGAATATTTTACATGTAGTTTCTGCATTTATTTTATGGTATGGATTATCATGGATGTTGGTATAGCATATTTTACGTGGGATATGTATTTGTGCTATTTGTGTTAATTGATTTGACAAAGGATGATCACAAAGCCCTTACACCGCATGTATGGTTTATTTACATTTATTTGTTGGATTGTGGCCTGTGTGCCTCTTTATTTTCCTCTCTCCCTCTTCTAGTGGCCTTGGAATAATAAGGCTTTCTTTCTCCCTCCTCATGTACTCCCCCCAAATGTTTAATTGGGGTTTCTTATTTTATGATGTAATGAGAGTAGAATTAGTGGTGAGGTTTTATTTCTTTTTGTAAATAAAAGCCGCAAGAGAAGACAAGCCCAAGGTGTTGGAGGCCCGTGGAGGTTGTGTTGGAATAGGTGACCAGAAAGCCAATAGGTTTGGCAATTTGTAACCTATCCGACAACTTGATGTGAATGTAATATTATTATGTGACGAATAAGATGAGTATTCGTCACCAATGGTACCTTCTTTGTTGCGCTCATCTTACATTTGTTAAAATGGTGTTTAACTTATATCGCAACAAAGCCCACAGACCATGGATAACAACTCGTGCAGTTGGGCCACGCATTGGATGGTGGTCATGAAACCAACTGATTAAGAGTTGGGTCTGAAACGTTCCAAGTCGAGGACCTCGAGACAGGGCATCGAGAGTCCTATTGAGACTTGCATCAAGAGTCGTGTTCATTGGATGAGTGCCGTGTTTCATCGGCGACAGGCGTGGGACGCCTACACGGTCTTGATGGGTTGGTCGACTGGGGTCGAGCCGACTGGACTGACTCGCGGGGATCATCATATGGAAGCCTTGGAGGCTTGGTCGGTATGATTGGTTTTCCCCGGTTCCGATAGTACGGGAGTAATCCTCAGACTTGAGGAATCATGGCAGTCACGTGCACAGGACGGCTGTATCTTGGATCTGGCGAGAGGTGATCATTCTGTAAGATGATCATTATAAGCCTTGTCCAGTGCAGTCAGAATGTGTAGCGAGGACGGTGGATTCCAAGAAGAGGATCCGTCCCCTGTCAGTATATGACAGAGGTATCTCCTATGCACTCGGAGACACGTACATGCTGTTTGAAGCTGTGGCCACAGTGGTTAGTCGAACAGGGAATGGTTTTCTGTGTCGACGCAATGAAGCATACGTGGTCTCGAGTATTAAGCATAGATGCCTAGTCAAGGATGGGAACCGACGCCCAATTCCATACCCTAGACTAAGGCCGGGAGACGGTAGACGGAAGGATCGTACCCGTATGGAATCGGCGCCTAAATGTTCACGCCAATTCACCTAGTCTCTAGTGCCATGGACCGTTGCTAGACGGCCACCCATGGTAACGGGCCCTTGTGGAACACGGGCCCAAGTCTAGCTGAGGGTGAACCTAAAGGGTCACACACAAATCACCGAGGAGGTTGAGAGATCGACTTGGAGTCAATCTCGAAGGATAAAATAAGTAATTGGATTACTTAAGGGAAAGTCCATTGGATGGACGGGCCGATATTGTATCGGGCTTTCATTTAATCGGTAAATTGGATTTTCGATTAAATATGGAAAGTTGAGATGTTGAGACGTTGGATCTTTTAATTGGATTAAAAGATCAACGGGAATAATTTAAGTGGACATTAAATTGGATTTAATATTGGGTTCGTCATAATTGGATTACGATAAAACCCGGTCCGTTAAATTATACCCGAGAGGAGAAATAATTTCTAATTTGGAATAGGAAGAAGTTGGACTTCTTCCCTTAATTAAACATAGCCGACATGCTCCCTTGGAGGAAGCAAAATCAGCCATGTTGCATGCTAGGTGGTATGTTGACTTGTCTCTTTTGGAAAGAGACAAATCAACTCCAATCAAGCTCTTCCCTTTTGGTATGATTTGATCATACCATAAATTTTGGTAGGCTTGATTGAAGAATTGATGGTGATTGATTGGAATGAATCTAGACATCCTTGGATGAACCTAGACACATTCCAATAATCACATTAATTATGTATATATATTAGAATATACAACACCTAGCATAAGTGATTCATTATTCATCTTTTTTTAGGAAAAAGAGAAGACAAAAATCCTCTCCTCTCTCTCAAAATTTCGTGCTCCATCCCTCTCTTACACTTGTGTTCTTCACTTGATTTTGAATCAAGAAGAAGAACAAAGTAAGTTTAAGAGAACACTAATTCATAGTGTTCTTCTCTTAAACCGATTCCTTCCTAAACCCGTTCTTTTCTAGCAAGAAGAACGTGTGTTTCTTCCGGTGTGGTGTGGATCACCTTCGGAGAATCCATACGTTTGGATTTCGTGAGCATTCCGGAGAAGGAACAACGCTAGTAGCCGGGAGCATACGCTAAACAATCAAAGGTAACGGTTTATTACGCTTTGATTGATTTCATTTATATATCTATGCCCTATGTGTTTAAATATATGTTTTAATATTTACACATCCTACATCGAACGCCCCGGTTGAGCACCCAAGGGTACACCCCTTGGGATTCGCGTATTTTCAATTTGATTTAAATTTACACACTTATCTCGCCTTTTCTCGCTTCCGCTCGCGCTCCCGGGCGGATCCGCTTGTCCTTCAAGTGGTATCAGAGCCCGGTTCGATGTAAGGGGCATAGATCTATGTGTTTGGCATGATCTACTTGCTTTTAAATGGCTTTATTGGCATGTTAGATTACATAAATATGTGAATAATATGATGATTCAATTGTTTGGATTTAATGGACTTTTGGCATGCTTAATTTTGTTAGATTGGATCTAAAATTGCATGCTTATTTTCAGAATAATATTAATATTATTGTGCTGAAACAGTTTTGAAAAACAAAAAAAAGGAAAAATTTAGTCGGGCCGGCAGTGGCCGCGCGCAGGCCGGCGCCTGCGCGTGCGCAGGGGCGCGTGCGCGTGCTGTGCGCAGCCGGCCGCTGCTGGCCGAGGGCCAGCGCGCGGCACAGCGCGCGCGCGCGCTGCCCTGTGCGCGCGGCCGGCAGGCCAGCACAACGGCTGGGCCGTTTTGTGCCGTTTTCGAATTTTTTCGGGAAAATTTGATTTTCTGTATTTTCTGCACGATATTCTGAAAATATGTTAATTTTGCATTTTTGATTTTGGGATAATTGGATTATTCCTTGAATTAAATTTGCTTAATTAATTTAGGATTTAATAAATGCATTGGATGCATTGCTTAAAATGTCCATTAAATTTAAAATTTGAATTTTGCATATTATTTGTATATTTATGCTTTTGTGATGTTGGACATCACTTGGGTATTTGGAATATCCATTGGTTATTTATGCATGATTATTTGGAATAATTATGTTATGTGAGTTGATGGAATCAACATGGGATGATCACAAAGCCCTAGACCTTGTGTATGGATGAATGAATGTTTATTTATTTTCTGTTGGGTGGGGCCTGCCTGCCTCTTGTTTTTTGGGACTATCATCTCCCGTATTTTCAGCCTCATGATGTTAAGGCTTGTTTTCTTTATTACCGATGTATTACTTTCAGTTGTAATGAGAGTAGATAGGATTGGTGAGGTTTTCAATTTTAACAAGCAATTGGAGTCGGAGACCCCAAGGAGGAGCATCAAGGCGTGAAACAAGAAGCACTTCAAGGTCCATTGGAATGACAATGGGTATATTACTATTGTAATAATTTAGGACCACCCTAGACAGACCATAGACTCACTGCGGGCTCAGTGGGTCGCATAGGTTGGGCTTGTGATCATCCTAACAGGGGTATGCTATGTTTTCTGCATGCGGCGTATTTATTTATCGCTTTAAATATTGGATATTTATGCATGCTAAAACACCATAATGTGATGAGGTCTCGGTCACACCTAAACTCTCATTTGGTTGGACCAAATTAAATATTAGGCCCAGAACGGACTTGGATCAAAATGGTATTTTGGTCTGTTCGAGCCTTCCATCCACAGCAATGTGGTGAGGAAGCTACCACTACCCAAGTGTGGTCTCACGAGTCGTGGCACACTTGGACTAGGGGAAAGCTGCACTATTGTTGTGAACAAAAAGACTGCGCTCGCTGTTTCCCTGTCTCACGAGTCGTGGGGGGCGACAGTTTGAGGCATGATTTGGTTGATGGGTCGGGCCCAACACTGAGTAACATGGTTCGCTTGGAGTCCTCGGGACCATATGAATAGGTGAGGCAAAATATCTTGGGAATCTCATTGGATGAGAATGATATTGGATATCTCCCACAAGGTCTTCTTCATGTGAATCGTAAAAGCGGGGCATGGAGATTACGCTTGTGGATCCCAAGCCCACAAGGAAATGGTTTCCCGAAACTCCGCTTGAGAGTGGCGGACTTTCGTATAAATAGTGGGAGGGTTAAAGACTAAAAGACCAAGTCTTCAACTTGAACAATAATATTACCATCATCTGCTAATTTCTGCTTTACATTTTTTTAATAATGTAGATATGTCTAAGAACCCGTTAACCATGATTCTTGAGACTAACAAATTCAACGGAATGAACTACTCGGACTGGCTGAGAAACCTGAGGATTGTCCTCGGTTTCGAGAACCAAGGCTACGTCTTGGACGAGCAGCCACCGAGCAACTTACCGGAGGGGTCCACGCCTGAAGAACGTTTGACGTTCAAGAAATGGCATGAGGACAACCGGAAAGTACGCAGTATCATACTGGTTTCAATGTCTAACGACATCCAGAAGCAGTATGAGAGGCTGGACAATGTCTCCGCCATAATGCTCCGCATGAACGAGGTTTATGCGGTTCCGGATAGGCATATTAGATATGCCGCCACAAAAGCATTCTTTGGCACCAAGCTCGCTGAAGGAGCGTCTGTACAGAGTCATGGGGTCAAGATGCTCTCCCTAGTGGAGAAACTCGAGGACCTTAAAGCTGGGCTTAACAATGACACGTACATTGACGTGATCCTCCAGTCGCTTCCTCCATCCTATGACCCGTTTGTTGTAAACTACAACATGAACGGACTTGAGAAGTCTATTCATGAGTTGATCAACATGCTGGTCCAATACGAGGCAACGACCCACAAGTCGGTGCCGGCGGTATTGATAGGAGAGGCTTCGACCACCAAGGCGAATAGCAAGAGGGCCGGACGCTGGAAGAGGAAGAAGGGCAAAGGGAAGACGGTTGTGGCCCCTGCTCACGCTCCGGGCGTCCCTGTTGCTCCGGTTGGACCAAGCAAAGGGAAAGGGAAGGCCCGTGGTTCTCAGCGGTCCAAGGCAAATGATGTCTGCATGCATTGCCAAGGGAAAGGGCATTGGAAGAGGGAGTGCCCACAACTCCTCTCCAACCCAGGTGTGTTTGTGGTTGATAATATGATTACTAATTCTGCTTCATGGGTATTGGATACCTGTGGTGCTCACATCTGCAATGATTTGCAGGCACTGCAAAGAAGCAGAAGGCTAACCAAGGATGAGATGATCCTGAGGCTAGGCGATGGCAAGGCCGTTGCTGCGGAGGCCGTAGGATCACTAGAGTTAGCCATTAGTAGTCATGTTAGGATTGTACTGAACGACTGTTTCTATGTACCTAGCATGATTAAAAACATTGTTTCTATCCCGGTCCTTGATAAGGAGGGATATGAATTTACCATCAATAAAAACGGTTTTTTCATTATCAAAGATGGTATTTCTCATTTGCTTGGTACATTGGTCAACGGTCAGTACATACTTCAACAGTCTAATTGGATTATGACTGCAGAACACAAACGAAAACGTGATGATCATAATAACGCACAGATATGGCATGCGAGGTTAGGTCATATCTCTAAAGATAGGATAAGATGGTTGGTGGACTCAAAGAGTCTAGAAATAGACGATTTGGACAACCTACCGACCTGCGAATCCTGTCTAAAGGGAAAGATGACCAAGAAACCCTTTATTGGACAAAGTACGCTAGCCAGTGGTCTGTTGGATTTGATCCATACAGATGTCTGTGGTCCACTAAATACTCAGGCTAGAGGTGGGTACTCGTACTTCATAACCTTTACCGATGATCACTCACGGTATGGTTATGTTTACCTGATGAGGTACAAGTCTGAAGCCTTTGGAAGGTTTAAGGAATACAGACTTGAAGTAGAGAACCAAACCGGTCGAAAGATCAAAGCCCTTCGGTCGGACCGAGGTGGAGAGTATTTGAGTGGTGAGTTTACTGATTATCTAAAAGAGAATGGGATTCTCTCTCAGTGGACCCCTCCTGGAACACCGCAGCTTAATGGTGTGCCTGAAAGGAGGAATCGGACCTTGTTGGACATGGTCCGATCCATGATGAGTTTTACCGAACTACCCCTTCCTTCTGGGATACGCTCTTGAGACGGCGGCCAAAGTTTTGAACTTGGCGCCATCTAAAAAGGTATCCCAGATGCCATATGTGATATGGCATGGCAAGCCTGCCTCCTACAAATACTTGAAAGTGTGGGGTTTCCCCGCATATGTCAAGAGATTAGTGGGAGATAAACTGGACTCGAGGTCTAGTTTATGCAGGTTCATCGGCTATCCGAAAGAAACTGCGGGGTATTATTTCTATGATCCCTCCGAGCAAAAGATTTTTGTCTCGCGAAACGCAGTGTTCTTGAAAAAAGGTTTTCCATCGGATAGTCGACGCGATGAGGTGCTCCTTGAGGAATCAAGTGAGGCACCCCATGAGGCGGCAGTGACATCTGAGCCAGTGGTTCCCACTGATATTGTTCCAGACCTCCGTAGGTCGGCCAGAGTATCCCATGCACCTGATAGGTATGGATTTCTGGGCCTGACCGGTCAGTTGGATAATGATCCAAAGACGTACGGAGAAGCGATGTCGGACATCGATTCGGACAAGTGGCTTGAGGCCATGAAATCCGAGATGGACTCGATGGGTACAAACAAGGTTTGGACCCTAGCAGATCCACCAAAAGGGGTTAAACCCGAAGCTGGAACATATGTTTTGATGAAGTCAAACGGGGATATGATTTCATCAAGAACGAGTCCGATCCTTGTGTATACAAGAAGATCAGTGGGAGCTCAATTGCGTTTCTGGTGCTTTACGTGGATGACATCTTGCTCATTGGGAATGATGCTAAGATGTTGGGTACCACTAAAGCTTGGTTGTCAACGCAATTCTCCATGAAGGATATGGGCGAGGCATCCTACATCCTTGGCATCAAGATCTACAGGGATAGATCTAGAAGGATGTTAGGAATGGCCCAGTCCTCGTACATTTAAAGTCTTGAAGAGATTCAAGATGGAGAACTCAAAACGAGGATTCCTTCCTATGAGGCATTGAATTAAGTTATCCAAGAAGCAGTCTCCTAAGACTGATGAGGAGCTTAAAAGGATGTTGGACATCCCCTATGCTTCAGCCGTAGGCAGCATACAGTATGATGTTCAATGCACTAGACCTGATGTGGCTTTCGCTTTGAGCGTAACAAGTCGATATCAGTCGTGTGTCGGGGAGGCACACTGGAGTGCAGTCAAGACTATCCTGAAGTACCTAAAAAGGACTAAGGACATGTTCTTGATCTACGGCGGTGGAGAGTTGATACTGGAAGGCTATAGCGACGCTAGCTTACAGTCGGATGACGATGATGCCAAATCTCAGTCTGGTTATGTGTTCAGACTTAATGGTGGCGTGGTTACTTGGAAGGGTTCCAAGCAAGCTACCACGGCGGACTCCACCATAGAGTTTTTGAATACATAGCGGCTTTGGAAGCTGCTAAGGAGTGGTTTGGTTAATGAGCTACATCCAAGGGTTGGATGTAGTACCTAGCATTGCTAAGCCTGCAATTATCTTTCATGATAACAACGGGGCGATAGCGCTAGCAAAGGAACCGAGATCTCATCACGATCCAAGCATATTCTTAGACGCTACCATCTCTTAGAGAGATGGATAGCAGGAGTGACGTTCGGTTGGACCGAGTCAGCTCCGCAGAAAACATAGCAGATCCACTTGCTAAGCCCATGTCGCAAGTTGCCCATACTCACCATCTGAATAAGAGGTTTGAAGCCAATGGGTGATTGGCTTTAGGTCAAGTGGGAGATTGTTGGAATAGGTGACCAGAAAGCCAATAGGTTTGGCAATTTGTAACCTATCCGACAACTTGATGTGAATGTAATATTATTATGTGACGAATAAGATGAGTATTTCGTCACCAATGGTACCTTCTTTGTTGCGCTCATCTTACATTTGTTAAAATGGTGTTTAACTTATATCGCAACAAAGCCCACAGACCATGGATAACAACTCGTGCAGTTGGGCCACGCATTGGATGGTGGTCATGAAACCAACTGATTAAGAGTTGGGTCTGAAACGTTCCAAGTCGAGGACCTCGAGACAGGGCATCGAGAGTCCTATTGAGACTTGCATCAAGAGTCGTGTTCATTGGATGAGTGCCGTGTTTCATCGGCGACAGGCGTGGGATGCCTACACGGTCTTGATGGGTTGGTCGACTAGGGTCGAGCCGACTGGACTGACTCGCGGGGATCATCATATGGAAGCCTTGGAGGCTTGGTCGGTATGATTGGTTTTCCCCGGTTCCGATAGTACGGGAGTAATCCTCAGACTTGAGGAATCATGGCAGTCACGTGCACAGGACGGCTGTATCTTGGATCTGGCGAGAGGTGATCATTCTGTAAGATGATCATTATAAGCCTTGTCCAGTGCAGTCAGAATGTGTAGCAAGGACGGTGGATTCCAAGAAGAGGATCCGTCCCCTGTCAGTATATGACAGAGGTATCACCTATGCACTCGGAGACACGTACATGCTGTTTGAAGCTGTGGCCACAGTGGTTAGTCGAACAGGGAATGGTTTTCTGTGTCGACGCAATGAAGCATACGTGGTCTCGAGTATTAAGCATAGATGCCTAGTCAAGGATGGGAACCGACGCCCAATTCCATACCCTAGACTAAGGCCGGGAGACGGTAGACGGAAGGATCGTACCCGTATGGAATCGGCGCCTAAATGTTCACGCCAATTCACCTAGTCTCTAGTGCCATGGACCGTTGCTAGACGGCCACCCATGGTAACGGGCCCTTGTGGAACACGGGCCCAAGTCTAGCTGAGGGTGAACCTAAAGGGTCACACACAAATCACCGAGGAGGTTGAGAGATCGACTTGGAGTCAATCTCGAAGGATAAAATAAGTAATTGGATTACTTAAGGGAAAGTCCATTGGATGGACGGGCCGATATTGTATCGGGCTTTCATTTAATCGGTAAATTGGATTTTCGATTAAATATGGAAAGTTGAGATGTTGAGACGTTGGATCTTTTAATTGGATTAAAAGATCAACGGGAATAATTTAAGTGGACATTAAATTGGATTTAATATTGGGTTCGTCATAATTGGATTACGATAAAACCCGGTCCGTTAAATTATACCCGAGAGGAGAAATAATTTCTAATTTGGAATAGGAAGAAGTTGGACTTCTTCCCTTAATTAAACATAGCCGACATGCTCCCTTGGAGGAAGCAAAATCAGCCATGTTGCATGCTAGGTGGTATGTTGACTTGTCTCTTTTGGAAAGAGACAAATCAACTCCAATCAAGCTCTTCCCTTTTGGTATGATTTGATCATACCATAAATTTTGGTAGGCTTGATTGAAGAATTGATGGTGATTGATTGGAATGAATCTAGACATCCTTGGATGAACCTAGACACATTCCAATAATCACATTAATTATGTATATATATTAGAATATACAACACCTAGCATAAGTGATTTATTATTCATCTTTTTTTAGGAAAAAGAGAAGACAAAAATCCTCTCCTCTCTATCAAAATTTCGTGCTCCATCCCTCTCTTACACTTGTGTTCTTCACTTGATTTTGAATCAAGAAGAAGAACAAAGTAAGTTTAAGAGAACACTAATTCATAGTGTTCTTCTCTTAAACCGATTCCTTCCTAAACCCGTTCTTTTCTAGCAAGAAGAACGTGTGTTTCTTCCGGTGTGGTGTGGATCACCTTCGGAGAATCCATACGTTTGGATTTCGTGAGCATTCCGGAGAAGGAACAACGCTAGTAGCCGGGAGCATACGCTAAACAATCAAAGGTAACGGTTTATTACGCTTTGATTGATTTCATTTATATATCTATGCCCTATGTGTTTAAATATATGTTTTAATATTTACACATCCTACATCGAACGCCCGGTTGAGCACCCAAGGGTACACCCCTTGGGATTCGCGTATTTTGAATTTGATTTAAATTTACGCAATTTCTCGCCTTTCTCGCTTCCGCTCGTGCTCCCGGGCGGATCCGCTTGTCCTTCAGGTTGCCATCAGATGGCCCACGGAGGATCCATGGAGAAGAAGCCCGGTGTAGGCCCACGATGGAGAGCCCAAGAAGATAAAGAGGACTTACAAGGCCCATTGCATGTAATGGGTTATTGAATCTTGTAATAGTGTAGGGCCTACCCTTAGATTGACCATAGATCCACTGCGGGCTCAGTGGGTCGCATAGGTTTGGGCTTTTGATCATCCTATAGGGGCGTGCTAGGCTTTATTTTGCATGGGATGCATATTATATGTTTATGATTATTCTATATGCTTTATGTATGGTTACATTCACGCTTAGAATATTTCTGCCATAACGCATGCAATGCAATACTTAATATATGTGATGAGGTCTCGTTCTATCAAAACTCTCACTTGGTTGAACCAAGTTAAATATAGACCCTTAATAAATGGACTAGAACTCTGGGAGTCTATCTAAGCCTTCCATCCATGGCAAAAGTGAGGAAGATCTTTTAGGTCGATAGCGTGGTCTCACGAGTCGTGACACGACTATCGTGCTTAAAAGAAGCTGCACTTTGTCATGAACGATGAGTAGACTGCTGTTACCTGTCTCACGAGTCGTGGAGGTAGCAGTGAGTCTATGAATCGGTTGATTGGGTCGGGTCTAACGCTCGAATAACGTGATTCGCTTGGAGTCCTCGGGATCACGTGAAAGGGTGAGGCAATTATCTTGGGAATCTCATGGAATGAGAATGGTATGGAATACCTCCCACAGGTTCTTCTCCCATGCGAATCGTAAAAGCGGGGTATGGGGGAGATCGCTGTGGATCCTGAGCCCACTAGGAAAGGATTTCCCGAAAACAACGTTTGAGAGTGCCGTGTTTTCGTAGAAATAGTGGGAGAGGTTAAGGACTAAAGACCGAGACTTAACCAAAATATTACTTCATTCTGCTTATTATTTTCTGTTTTATATATTTGTGAATGTCTAAGAATCCACCAAACACATCACTAAGAGGCTCATTAAAAGGGAACCAATTACACGAATTGACTGCAAAATCTTAAGATGGTTTTAGATTTCCAGAACCTTAACTCACATACCGGAATGAGGACGTTCCTCAGCCCTTGCCGGAGGGGTCGACAACTAAAGCAACGCTTGGCGTTCAAAAGTTGAAGGATGACCACCGGCAAGTAAGATATAATGATGTTGGCTCAAACTATGCTTCGTTTGCATCATGTCTATATGGTCTTGGAGCAGCATGTGGGGTAAAATGCAACGAAGGCATGTTTGGAGCTAAGATGACGGAAGGGATGTCGGTACAAAGAACATGGAGTGATGATGCAATCCCTAGTGGAGAAGCTCAAAAGACCTCCACGTCAGTCTTAGAGACGTACATTGACATGATCCTTCAGTCTCTTCCTTCCTCCTACGAACCATTAATTATCAACATGAACGAGCTTAGAAAAGATCTTCATAGGTTGGTAATTATGTTGGTCTAGTACAAAGCAACGATTGCAAAATCTGCACCGTCGGTACTAGTAGGAGAGGCTTCAACCTCCATAGCGAAAGGCAAAGGTGCCAGACGCCAAAAGAGGAAGAAGGGTAAGGTGACATCAACTATTAAAGCACTTCAAGTGTTGTTCCTTTACAACACAAGGTGGAGGTAAAGGAAAGAGCAAAAGGTTCAAGCAGTCAAGTTCATAGATTTCTAAGAACGTAAGCATTCACTGTCGTAAAGAGGGCCATTGGAAAGGGGAGTATCCTGAACCTTTCTCCAATGTAGGTAAAATTTGATATTGAGTATTGACATGATCACCTTTTTCTCTATTTGGTATTTGATACCATTCCTATCACTAATCTGCGGGTGGTTTGCAGAAAGTGAATAAGGACTTAAAAGCCAAGAACAGTTCTACGATGCAACAATGGCAAGGTCCATTGATGAAAAGGACTAGAGACTTGTTAGGCCCATAATCGTGATCATGTTAGGATAATATAGGAATTACGTAACCTAGCATGATCAAAAGTATGTCTCTTTGTTGGACAAAGGTTTTATTACATACATATTTGATCAAACAAAATTATTGAATATTGATTCATGTTTGCTAGTAGTTACACGTGAATTCCTAGAACATCACCCCATAAAAGGTTTATGGATACTCAAAATTCTAATTATCGAAATAGATTAATTAAGACCAACTTACAGATTTGGCATCTACAACAGCTAGGACGTTTCTTCTTATTAAAAGATAAGTAAATTGGAAAGTTCGATAAATCTAGAAACAGATGATTCGAATCGACTAAATTTACAAGTCTTTTATGAAGAAAAAAGTCCGAAAGCCCTTTGTTGGACAAAGTAGGCTTGCCAAATAGTCTATTGGAAGGGAGCCAATAAGACAACTGTAGGTTACTAATACACAAGATCATAAAAGGGTTCAAAAGTCTAAAGGTCCCATAGGAGATTTGGGAATTAGACTTAAGGAGGTGAACCATAAATGGTTGCAAAGTTAAACCTGTTTCGATAGGATCGAAAAGGCCGTGTATTTAGTGGGAGCTCTTGAGCATCCAAGTTGAGAATGGAATTCTCAATGAAACGTTTCCTGTAAAGGCCAAGTATGACGGTCTCTGATAAAGAACGATCGAATCTCGTTGGACGAAGATCGATCGAAGTTTCGCCCAATTACCTTAGCCCGTGTGGACGTAGACTCAAAATTGCCAACGTAAGGAACGTGGCACTGTGCTAGGAGTCACGCACAAGGAGCCATGGTTTGGCAAGCCTGTGTCCCGACAAAGTCCTTGAGCATGTAGAAGGATCCTACATACGTCAAGGGACTAGTGGGAGACAAATTAGACTCGGTGTCTAATTTGTACAAGTTTACGACAGAATAATACTAATGTTGCTTAGAATTGCATTTCTTAAATTGATCATATTCCAAGTCCCTTTAAGAACGAACCCGAATGTCGTAAGAGGTATGAGTGATCGAGATATGTTCGGTCAAATTTGGATAGTAATCCAAATGACCTGCGGAACGTGATGTTGGACATCGTAGTAGGATTTATGGAGAGGATGTTAGAATAGGTGACCATGTAAGCCAATTTTGGCGGGTATATGTAACCTATGTCTAGACAATTTCAGGTGTTTGATAAATCATTAATGAATAAAGAAGTGAATTTCATTTGGCATCACTTTGTTTGTGTTCACTTATATTTGTTTTCCATATCTGTTCACTACGCAAACAAAGCCCACGGACTGAGAATCAATTTCGGGGACTGGGACTACGCTTGGAGGTAGGTCCATGGAATCAGTCTTCCCGAATCAGTCCGGAAATCTCCAAGTCAAGGAATCCTGAAAATGGGTACCGGGATTCCATTTGAGACTTGCACTAAGCACCTGCTGTCGTGTTTCATCGACGGGTGACGAGGGTCGTCTAAGCAGTGTTAGTGGGTTAGCATGCTAGGACGCAGCTGACTGAGGTGACTCGCGGGAACCGTCTTACGGAGGACCTTGAGTATGGTCAGCAAGGTATTGTTAGAATAGGTGACCATGTAAGCCAATTTTGGCGGGTATATGTAACCTATGTCTAGACAATTATAGGTGTTTTGATAAATCATTAATGAATAAAGAAGTGAATTTTCATTTGGCATTACTTTGTTTGTGTTCACTTGCACCTATTTATCCATATCTGTTCACTACGCAAACAAAGCCCACGGACTGAGAATCAATTTCGGGGACTGGGACTACGCTTGGAGGTAGGTCCATGGAATCAGTCTTCCCGAATCAGTCCGGAAATCTCCAAGTCAAGGAATCCCGAAAATGGGTACCGGGATTCCATTTGAGACTTGCACTAAGCATCTGCTGTCGTGTTTCATCGACGGGTGACGAGGATCGTCTAAGCAGTGTTAGTGGGTTAGCATGCGAGGACGCAGCTGACTGAGGTGACTCGCGGGAACCGTCTTACGGAGGACCTTGAGTATGGTCTGCAAGGTATGACGAGTATTCCCGGTTCCAACGGTACAGGTCAAGTCCTTTGACTTGAGGAATTGCTGAGTTTACCTGTACATCAGGGCTGTATCTTAGATATGGTGAGAGATTGCCAGAATTCTCTTTGGTAGTCATAAGCCATGTCTAGTGCAGTTCTGGTGTGCAAAGTGACAGTAGTTTCCAAGAAAGGATCTGTCTCCTGTCAATAGGCTTTGACAGTTGAGTCTCATGTATACTCTAGGTCTTGTCCCTAAAACTGTGGCCACAGTGACTGAACAGAAGGGAAGGATTCCCTTGCGGCGTTTAGTGAGGACAGACCGACACTTGGGTCCAAAATGGGTACCTGCATTTTCCGTGCCCTAGACTCTAAGTGATGAGACCGAAGACAGAAGGACAAGCGTACTGTTAGAGCCTAAATGTTCATCCCTGAATATTTCACCTAGTCTCTAGTGCCATGGACCGTTGCTAGATGGCCACCCATGGTAACGGACGGATTCTAGGAATCCGACCAAGTCTAGCTGAATGGTGAACCTAAAGAGTCACACACTATCCACACACAATTAAATATTTAATTTGGAATTAAATATTGGAGTGAAGGAATGATTAAATTAGATTTAATCGGGACCTTTATTTTTCTTGGAGAAATAATTCTTTCTATTTGATAGAAGGAATTAAATTGATAAATTGGATTTATCAAAAGGATTTATTTAATGGGCTTAAATAATATTTATATTTATTTTAGCCTCTTGGAAATATTTAAATAGGTTTTAAATATTTCCATTAAATTAAATTAAATCAACGGTTGAGATTAATGGGAGAGATGGATGGCTAGGATCGTTTTGACTAGGTCAAAACACTAGTTTGACTAGGACTTTGACTAGGTCAAAATCCTAGTCAAATTAGAGTTCTTAAAAGAGGAGTTTAAAGAGGATTAAAACTCCTCTTCTATATAAACCCCTAGCATCCTACAATTTACATGATGATGAATCTCCAACACACACACTACAACACACACACACGGATCTCTCTCTCCCATCTCTCTCGTCCGCCTCTCTCTCTCTCAAGGAAATTATTTTCTTGATTCTTTTGTTCTTGGAACATTAGAATCTTGATGAATCAATACCATTAATTGATAATGTGTTATTGATTCATCCACTCCAAAATTATACACTTGTTCGTTGCTAGCACGACGTGCAAGATACGTGGGTGGATCGTGTGTCACGATTTGGAGGGTCTCAAGACGAGATCTTGGTGCAAAACGGGGAACAACGCGTGTAGCCGTTGAAGACGAAAACGACAACGGGTAGGTCTCGTTTATGTTTTTCGTCCTCTTTTATTTTCCAACCCTATGGCCTCCATGATTTATTTTATGTTATTCGTTCATGAGATACACCGAACGCCCGGGAAATTTCAAAGGCACACCCTTTGAAACGTGTTTTAATTTAAAAGCATGTTTAAATTCCGCATTTATTTTTTAATTATACCGCGCTTCCGCATTCGCGCTTTTCCCGGGACGATCCACATAATCTTTCAGGTATGACGTGTATTCCCGGTTCCAACGGTACAGGCCAAGTCCTTTGACTTGAGGAATTGCTCAGTTTACTTGTACGTTAGGGCTGTATCTTAGATATGGTGAGAGATTGCCAGAATTCTCTTTGGTAGTCATAAGCCATGTCTAGTACAGTTCTGGTGTGCAAAGTGACAGTAGTTTCCAAGAAAGGATCTGTCTCCTGTCAATAGGTTTTTGCAGTTGAGTCTCATGTATACTCTAGGTCTTGTCCCTAAAACTGTGGCCACAGTGACTGAACAGAAGGGAAGGATTCCCTTGCGGCGTTTAGTGAGGACAGACCGGCACTTAGGTCCAAAATGGGTACCTGCATTATCCGTGCCCTAGACTCTAAGTGATGAGACCGAGGACAGAAGGACAAGTGTACTGTTAGAGCCTAAATGTTCATCCCTGAATATTTCACCTAGTCTCTAGTGCCATGGACCGTTGCTAGATGGCCACCCATGGTAACGGAAGGATTCTAGGAATCCGACCAAGTCTAGCTGAAAGGTGAAGCTAAAGAGTCACACACTATCCACACACATTTAGATATTTAATTAGGAATTAAATATTGGAGTGAAGAAATGATTAAATTGGATTTAATCGGGTCCTTTATTTTTCTTGGAGAAATAATTCCTTCTATTAGATATAAGGAATTAAATTGATAAATTAGATTTATCAAAGGGATTTATTTAATGGGCTTAAATAATATTTATATTTAGTTTAGCCTCTTGGAAATATTTAAATAGGTTTTAAATATTCCATTAAATTAAATTAAATCAACGGTGAGATGAATGGGAGAGATGGATGGCTAGGATTGTTTTGACTAGGTCAAAACACTACTTTGACTAGGACTTTGACTAGGTCAAAATCCTAGTCAAAATAGAGTTCTTGAAAGAGGAGTTTAAAGACGATTAGACTCCTCTTCTATATAAACCCCTAGCATCCTACAAGTTGAAGGATGATGAAACTCCAACACACACACAACACACACACACTTTTCAGCTCTCTCTCCCCTCTATCTCGTCCGCCCTCTCTCTCTCACACACTCCAAGAAATTGTTTCTTTGTTCTCTTGTTCTTGGAATATTAGAACTTGATGAATCAATACCATTAATTCATAATGTGTTGTTGATTCATCCACTCCAAAATATAAACTTGTTCGTTGCTAGCACGACGTGCAAGATACGTGGGTGGATCGTGTGTCACGATTTGGAGGGTCTCAAGAACGAGATCTTGGTGCAAAACGGGGAACAACGCGTGTAGCCGTTGAAGACGAAAACGACAACGGGTAGGTCTCGTTTATGATTTTCGTCCCTTTTAATTTTCTACCCTATGGCCTCCATGATTCTTTTATGTTTTATTATTCATGAGATACACCGAACACCCGGGAATTTCAAAGGCACACCCTTTGAAACGTGTTCTTTAATTTAAAAGCATGTTTAAATTCCATATTTAATTTTAATTATACCGCGCTTCCGCATTCGCGCTTTTCCCGGGACGATCCACAATTTCTTTCAGTGGTATCAGAGCCCGGTTCGGTGTATAGGCCTAGGGTTTATGTGCGTTTTAAGCATGAAACGTGATTTAGCATGTTTTAATTGAATCTTGATTTTCTTGATTATTAAAGCATGTTGTTTTATTGCTTTTAATTCGTGTGAAATTCTGAATGTTGGTATTTTTCTGTTTTTCTTGGGAAACGGGGGAAAATTGAACTTAATACGAGAAACGCCACAGCCGGCCAGCCGGGAAGGCTGGCCGCGCGCAGCCGAGCGCTGCCGGCAGGGCAGACGCGTGCTGGCAAGGGTAGCCTGCGCGCGCCCGCCCAGCCGGTCGCGCAGGGGCAGCGCGCGCGCAAGGGGGCGCCTCCAGGCGCGCGCGCGGGCAGACGAGGATGTCTGCGCGCGCGCGGCCGGTAGGCGCGCTCATGCGCGCGCGCGCGCAAGGCTGTCGGGCGGAGAGCCCGCGTGCGGACGGGCACCAGGCGCGCTGCCAGGCGCGCGCACGCAGACGGAGGCGTCTGCGCGCGCGCGCCCGGCGAGCGTGCCCAGTGCGCGTCTGCGCGCGCGCACTGCGCACAGCACAGGCACGCGGCTGGCGACCAGCAGGCCGGCGCGCGCGAGGCAGAGGAGCCCTGCGCGCGCGACGGCCTGCCGGAACACCAGGCCGCGCAGCGCGCTGCGGCCAGGTGCGCGCGCACGCAGGCCTGCGCGCGCGCAGGGGCGGCAGGCTGGGCCTGCTGCCCTGCGCGCACGCCCGGCCGGCTGCTGCCGGTGGCGGCGGCCGGCGGCTGCTGCAGCTAGGGTTTTTGAAACCCTAGTATTATTTTTATTTTTTATTTACTTTTCAGTTTTAATTTTGAATTAATTCTGAAAATTCGTTTTTGGGTTCAATTTTGCCTAAATTCCTAAAGACATTATTTTAGGAGTAAAATAAATTGGATTTGGAATCCCGGGGTTATTTTACTTAAAATAATGAGGAAAGGTTTTCCTAAAACGAAAAAAAAATATTATTACCAATATTTGTGTTTTATTTTTCACACGTTGCGCACATGATCATTTATTTCTGTTTTGGATTATTATGATTGGAAATCATGAATTATTGGTATATTGTAATTATGTGATTGGATCATGTGATTATGTGTGTTGGATGGAAATGGATGATCACGAGCCCTAGATCGGATGTATGGTTTAATTTTCTGTTGGGCCTGTGTGCCTCTTTAACTGCTTTCTCCTTCTCTCTTTCTAGTGCCTTGGAATAATAAGGCTTTCTACCTCCCTCCTTATGTACTCCCCCCGGGTTTTCGCTGGGGTTTCTATTTTTTAATATGTAATGAGAGTAGACTAGGAGTGAGGTTTCTTTTTGTAATTGGTGGAGAAGAAGGAAGGACCACATGGAGAGCCCAGACCGGAGGTCCCTTGGAGTTTTCCATGAAGTGAAGAAAGAGAAAAGAGACCAAGGCCCATCATCATGATGATTGGGTTACTATTATTGTAATAGTATAGGACCAACCCTAGATTGACCATAGATCCACTGCGGGCTCAGTGGATCGCATAGGATTCGGGCTCGTGATCATCCAACAGGGGCGTGCTAGGCTTTAATTTTGCATGTGGTTATTATGATGGATGAATGGCTTTTATTTATCATATAACTACTATGGATGGATTTTATTTATGCATTATGGATGAATGTATGCATATATATTATGAGATCTCGGTCATTCACTACTCTCACATTGGTTGGACCAATGTTGAAATATTAGACCCTAGATAAAGTGGACATGAACTCTAGGAGTTCGTCCATGCCTTCCAATCCGTGGCATAGTGAGGAAGCTGTTTTAGGTCAATAGCGTGGTCTCACGAGTCGTGGCACGTTATTGTACTTAAAAGAAGCTGCACTGTGTCATGAACGAAAAATGGGCTGCTGTTACCTGTCTCACGAGTCGTGGGGGTACTAGTGGGTCCATGGCTCGGTCGATTGGGTCGGGTCTAACGCCCAATTAGCATGATTTGCTTGGAGTCCTCGGGATCATGCAAAAGGGTGAGGCAATAATCTTGGGAATCTCGTGGAACGAGAATGGTATGGAATACCTCCCACAGGATCTTTTCCATGCGAATCGTAAAAGCGGGGTATGGGAAAAATCGCTGTGGATCCCAAGCCCACTAGGAAAGGATTTCCCGAAAATCACGTTTGAGAGTACCGTGTTTTCGTATAAATAGTGGGAGGATTAAATGACTAAAGACCAAGCATTTAATTATTTCATCAAACCACCGTCTTTATTTTCTGCTGATCGCGCGTTGTTTTCTAAATGTAGATTTAAAATGTCTAAGAACCCACTATCAACCATTCTTGAGACAAACAAATTCAATGGAACAAATTGCAACGACTGGTTGCGCAATCTCAGGATAGTCCTAGATTACGAGAACCAAGGCTACGTCATGGACGAGCCTCTCCCTAGGACCTTGCCGGAAGGATCCACGCCAGAAGAACGTGAGACGTTCGAGACTTGGCATAAGGATAACCGGAAGGTCCATAGCGTCATACTTGCTTCGATGACCAATGAGATTCAGAAGCAATATGAAAGGCTAGACGATGTCCCTTCCATTATGGCTCGCCTTAAGGATTGCTATGCAGTCCCGGACCGGCATACTAGGTATGTCGCAACCAAGGCGTTCTTTGGAACTAAAATGACAGAAGGATCCTCTGTACAAGAGCATGGGGTAAAAATGCTTACCCTAGTGGAAAAGCTCGAGGACCTAAAGGCAGGTCTCGATAACGAAACGTACATAGATGTGATCCTTCAGTCACTCCCACCCTCCTTCGACCAATTTATCGTCAACTATAACATGAATGCACTTGAGAAGGGCATTCATGAGTTGATCAATATGTTGGTGCAATACGAGGCAACGACTAAGAAGTCCACGCCTTCGGTATTGTTTGGAGGTGCTTCAACTTCCAAGACGAAAGGCAAGGGTGCCGGACGTTGGAAAAAGAAGAAGGGAAATGGAAAAGCCGTCATAGCAGCTACGAACACTCAGAGTGTTCCCATTGCCAAAGAGGGGAAAGGCAAAGGAAAGGGAAAGGTTGTCTCCAAGCAACAGTCAAAGGCTTATGACATATGTATCAACTGCCGTGAGAAAGGGCATTGGAAGAGAGAGTGCCCCAAACTCTTCTCAAACCAAGGTATATATGTGATTGAGGTTAATATGGTCATTAATTCTGCCTCTTGGGTATTGGATACCGGCTGTGGAGCTCACATTTGCAATGATTTGCAGGTGCTGAAAAGAAGCAGAAAACTAAGTAGCGGGGACATGATCCTGAAGCTTGGAAATGGCAAGGCCATCTCGGCAGAAGCAGTAGGATCCGCCACTTTAGTGATTAGTGATACCATTAGCATAGAATTAGAGCAGGTTTATTTTGTACCTAGTATGATTAAGAACATCATTTCCATTCCATTGTTGGACAATAGTGGTTATGAGTTCAGAATCAATAAAAATTGCTTTTATTTGATGAGGTGTGGAATTGCTCATCTACTTGGTACATTGCACAACGGGCTCTATATCTTGCAACAAACGAATTTCGTTCTTAACGCTCAACACAAACAGAAATTAGATAATAACGGGAACGCACGTCTGTGGCACGCTAGGCTAGGTCACATATCCCAAGATAGGATGAAAAGGTTGGTAGACTCAAAGAACCTAGAGGTTGGGGACTTGAGCGATCTACCAACTTGTGAATCTTGTCTAAGAGGGAAAAATGACCAAGAAGCCCTTTGTAGGTCAAAGCAGGCTTGCCACGGGTCTGTTGGACTTGGTCCATACAGACGTATGTGGACCACTAAGGACGCAGGCTCGAGGTGGGTTCTCCTACTTCATAACCTTCACCGATGATCATTCACGGTATGGTTATGTTTACCTAATGAGGTACAAGTCTGAAGCTCTTGAGAGGTTTAAAGAATTCAGACTTGAAGTGGAGAACCAGACCAACTGCAAAATTAAAGTCCTACGGTCAGACCGAGGCGGTGAATACCTTAGTGCCGAATTCCTAGATTATCTAAAAGAAAATGGTATAATATCGGAATGGACACCTCCCAGAACACCACAGTTAAATGGCGTCTCTGAAAGGAGGAACCGAACCCTGTTGGACATGGTTCGGTCCATGATGAGTTTTACCAAATTGCCCTTATCGTTTTGGGGTTATGCATTAGAAACGGCAGTCAAGTTATTGAATTTAGCGCCTACTAATGCAGTAACCCAAACGCCATATGAGATATGGCACGGCAAGCCTGCATCCTACAACTACTTGAAAGTGTGGGTTAGCCCCGCATACATCAAGAGGTTAGTGGGAGATAAGCTAGAATCCAGGTCTAGCCTATGCAGGTTCGTTGGGTACCCTAAAGAAACTGCGGGTTATTACTTTTATGACACTTTGGAACAAAAGGTATTTGTTTCAAGGAATGCAGTATTCTTGGAGCAAGGCTTCCCGGAGGATATCCAACCTGATGAGCTGATCCTTGAGGAATCAAGTGATGGAACTCAGCCATCAGAAAGAGCCGCGGAATCCTCACCTAAAGGATTCAGGATTAACGCCCGAAGGGCTGACCAACCTAGAGAAGTCCAACATGCTAGGCATGAAGGACAACCTCAAGAGAGGCCAGCCCTGGCCCCTGAACCGCCGGCTCCGATACAGTCAGCGCCCACAGTCACCACTGACGTTCCCGTCCTCCGTAGGTCCAATAGAGAATCCAGACCTCCAGTGAGATATGGGTTTCTAGGTGCGACCGATCTTCTGGATAACGATCCTAAGACATACGGGGAAGCGATGTCTGACATCGACTCCGGGAAATGGCTTGAGGCCATGAAGACCGAAATGGACTCCATGAGCGAGAACCAAGTTTGGAGACTTGTAGATCCACCGAAAGGTGTTAAGCCAGTGGGCTGTAAGTGGGTCTACAAGCGCAAACTCGGCGTTGATGGAGAAGTCACAACCTTTAAGGCTAGGCGTGTAGCTAAGGGATACACTCAACGACCCGGGGTCGATTTTTAGGATACCTACTCGCCAGTAGCCATGGCTAAGTCCATTCGGATCCTGCTTGCCATAGCAGCATGGTATGACTATGAAATATGGCAGATGGACGTGAAAACGGCCTTCCTCAACGGTTTCGTTGAAGAAGAGATCTATATGGATCAGCCGGAGGGTTTCACGGTCACTGGAGAAGAACATAAGGTCTGTCGTCTCCAGAAGTCCATCTATGGCCTCAAACAAGCATCCCGAAGTTGGAACATTCGATTTGATGAAGTAATACGGGGATATGACTTCATCAAAAAAACGAATCCGACCCTTGTGAATACAAGAAGGTCAGTGGGAGCTCTATAGTGTTCCTAGTGCTTTACGTGGATGACATTCTGCTCATTGGTAATGACGTCAGAATGTTAGGAAACACGAAAGCATGGCTGTCAACCAAGTTTTCCATGAAGGACTTGGGTGAAGCGTCCTACATCCTAGGCATCCAGATTGTCAGGGACAGATCTAAAAGGATGTTAGGGCTCACCCAAAACTCGTATATGGAGAAAGTCCTAAAGAGATATCGAATGGACAACTCCAAACGAGGATTCCTTCCAATGAGGCATGGGATCAAGTTGTCCAAGAAGCAGTCCCGCAGACTGATGAGGAACTTAAAAAGATGAAAGTCATCCCCTATGCTTCTGCCGTAGGCAGCATCCAATATGCGGTCCATTGCACCAGGCCTGACATTGCATACGCTTTGAGCGTGACTAGCAGATATCAGTCCTGTGCAGGAGAGGCACATTGGAATGCCGTTAAGGGCATCCTTAAGTACCTAAGGAGGACTAAGGAAATGTTCCTAGTCTATGGCAATGGAGAACTAATTCTGGAAGGCTTTAGCGACGCTAGCTTCCAGTCTGATGACGATGATGCCAAGTCTCAATCGGGGTATGTATTCAAACTTAACGGAGGAGTAGTGGCTTGGAAAAGTTTCCAAGCAAGCAACCACTGCTGACTCAACCACTGAGGCTGAATACATAGCAGCTTCAGAAGCTGCTAAGGAAGCGGTTTGGATGAGCAACTACATCCAAGAGTTGGGTGTGGTGCCTAGCCGAGCCTGTTGTCATCTTCTGTGATAACAACGGTGCAATAGCGCAAGCAAAGGAACCGAGATCTCATCACCGTTCCAAACACATTCTTAGACGCTACCATCTTCTCAGAGAAATGGTAGGAAGAGGTGACGTTCGGATGGACCGAGTCAACTCAGCAGACAACACAGCAGACCCGCTGACAAAGCCTATGTCGCAGAATGCTCATACGCAACATCTTGAGAAGATGGGGATTAGGCATATGGGTAATTGGCTTTAAAGGTCAAGTGGGAGATTGTTAGAATAGGTGACCATGTAAGCCAATTTTGGCGGGTATATGTAACCTATGTCTAGACAATTTCAGGTGTTTGATAAATCATTAATGAATAAAGAAGTGAATTTCATTTGGCATCACTTTGTTTGTGTTCACTTATATTTGTTTTCCATATCTGTTCACTACGCAAACAAAGCCCACGGACTGAGAATCAATTTCGGGGACTGGGACTACGCTTGGAGGTAGGTCCATGGAATCAGTCTTCCCGAATCAGTCCGGAAATCTCCAAGTCAAGGAATCCCGAAAATGGGTACCGGGATTCCATTTGAGACTTGCACTAAGCACCTGCTGTCGTGTTTCATCGACGGGTGACGAGGGTCGTCTAAGCAGTGTTAGTGGGTTAGCATGCTAGGACGCAGCTGACTGAGGTGACTCGCGGGAACCGTCTTACGGAGGACCTTGAGTATGGTCAGCAAGGTATGACGTGTATTCCCGGTTCCAACGGTACAGGCCAAGTCCTTTAACTTGAGGAATTGCTCAGTTTACCTGTACGTTAGGGCAATATCTTAGATATGGTGAGAGATTGCCAGAATTCTCTTTGGTAGTCATAAGCCATGTCTAGTACAGTTCTGGTGTGCAAAGTGACAGTAGTTTCCAAGAAAGGATCTGTCTCCTGTCAATAGGTTTTTGGCAGTTGAGTCTCATGTATACTCTAGGTCTTGTCCCTAAAACTGTGGCCACAGTGACTGAACAGAAGGGAAGGATTCCCTTGCGGCGTTTAGTGAGGACAGACCGACACTTAGGTCCAAAATGGGTACCTACATTATCCGTGCCCTAGACTCTAAGTGATGAGACCGAGGACAGAAGGACAAGTGTACTATTAGAGCCTAAATGTTCATCCCTGAATATTTCACCTAGTCTCTAGTGCCATGGACCGTTGCTAGATGGCCACCCATGGTAACGGAAGGATTCTAGGAATCCGACCAAGTCTAGCTGAAAGGTGAACCTAAAGAGTCACACACTATCCACACACATTTAGATATTTAATTAGGAATTAAATATTGGAGTGAAGGAATGATTAAATTGGATTTAATCGGGTCCTTTATTTTTCTTGGAGAAATAATTCCTTCTATTAGATATAAGGAATTAAATTGATATATTAGATTTATCAAAGGGATTTATTTAATGGGCTTAAATAATATTTATATTTATTTTAGCCTCTTGAAATATTTAAATAGGTTTTAAATATTCCATTAAATTAAATTAAATCAACGGTGAGATGAATGGGAGAGATGGATGGCTAGGATTGTTTTGACTAGGTCAAAACACTACTTTGACTAGGACTTTGACTAGGTCAAAATCCTAGTCAAAATAGGGTTCTTGAAAGAGGAGTTTAAAAAGGATTAGACTCCTCTTCTATATAAACCCCTAGCATCCTACAAGTTGAAGGATGATGAAACTCCAACACACACACACTTTTCGGCTCTCTCTCTCCTTCTCTCGTCCGCCCTCTCTCTCTACACACTCCAAGAAATTGTTTCTTTGTTCTCTTGTTCTTGGAACATTAGAACTTGATGAATCAATACCATTAATTCATAATGTGTTGTTGATTCATCCACTCCAAAATATAAACTTGTTCGTTGCTAGCACGACGTGCAAGATACGTGGGTGGATCGTGTGTCACGATTTGGAGGGTCTCAAGAACGAGATCTTGGTGCAAAACGGGGAACAACGCGTGTAGCCGTTGAAGACGAAAACGACAACGGGTAGGTCTCGTTTATGTTTTTCGTCCCTTTTAATTTTCTACCCTATGGCCTCCATGATTCTTTTATGTTTTATTATTCATGAGATACACCGAACACCCGGGAATTTCAAAGGCACACCCTTTGAAACGTGTTCTTTAATTTAAAAGCATGTTTAAATTCCATATTTAATTTTAATTATACCGCGCTTCCGCATTCGCGCTTTTCCCGGGACGATCCACAATTTCTTTCACTCATATAGTAATATTAACACATTCATCCATAATGCGAAAATAAATAAATTGCATCCATAGCAGTTATATGATAAATAAAACGCCATTCATCCATCATAATAACCACATGCAAAATCAAAGCCTAGCACGCCCCTGTTGGATGATCACGAGCCCGAATCCTATGCGATCCACTGAGCCCGCAGTGGATCTATGGTCAATCTAGGGTTGGTCCTACACTATTACATTAATAGTAACCCAATCATCATTCTGATGGGCCTTGGTCTCTTTTCTTTTTCTTCTCTTCATGGAAACGCCTTGGAACCTCCAGTCTAGGCTCTCCATGTGGACCTTCCTTCTTCTCCACCAATTACATAAAAATTGAAACCTCACTCCTATTCTACTCTCATTACATATGTAAAAATAGAAACCCCAGCGAAAACCCGGGGGGAGTACATAAGGAGGGAGGAAGAATTCCTTATTATTCCAAGACAACTAGAAAGGGGAGAAGGAGAAAACAGAAAAGAGGCACACAGGCCCAACATAAAATTAAACCATACATTTGGTCTAGGACTCATGATCATCCATTTCCATCCAATGCACATGATCAAATCACATAAAATAGACGCTAACATCACATGATTACCAATAACAATTATCCAAGATAAGTTAAAACCGTAATGTATGAAAAATATGGCACAACCGTTGGCAATAATATTTTTTCCCATTTTAGGAAGACCCTTCCTCATTATTTCTAGGTAAATTATCCCCGGGATTCCAAATCCAACATAATTCAACCTCCTAAAATAATATCTTAGAAAATAGGCAAAAATTAAACAAAACGAATTTTCAGAATTAATTAAAAAATTAAAACTGAAAAATAAAGAGAAAACCTAACAACGGCAGCCGGCTGCCGCCACCGGTAGCAGCCAACCGGCGCGCGCAGGACAGCAGGCCCAGCCTGCTACGCGCCTGTGCGCGCACGCAGACACCATCGTCTACGTGCGCGGGCGCCTGGCGGCGCCGCCTCGTGCGCGCGTGCGCGCAGACTCCTCCATCTGCGTGCGCGCATGCCTGGAGGCGCCACCCCGTGCGTGGCCTCTCTGGCCGTGCGTCCGGGCGCGCAGGCATCTCAGCGCGCTGGCCAAGCGGGCGCCGCGGGCTTCTCTGCCCGTTTGCACGCGCGCCCGGCCAGCAGACTGTTAGAATAGGTGACCATGTAAGCCAATTTTGGCAGGAATATGTAACCTATGTTTAGACAATTCTTTGGTATTTGATAAAACATTTATGATTAAAGAAGTGAAAATTTATATGGCAATACTTTGTTTATGTAAACTTATATCTGCATTTACATCTCTGTTCACTACGCAAACAAAGCCCACGGACTGAGAAACGATTTCGGGGACTGGGACTACGCTTGGAGGTAGGTCCATGAAATCAATCTCGCCGAATCAGTCCGAAAATCTCCAAGTCAAGGAATCCCGAAAATGGGTACCGGGATTCCCTTTGAGACTTGCACTAAGCATCTGCTGTCGTATTTCATCGACGGGTGACGAAGGTCGTCTAAGCAGTGTTAGTGGTTCAGCGTGCTAGGAAGCAGCTGACTGAGGTGACTCGCGGGAACCGTCTTACGGAGGACCTTGAGTATGGTCAGCAAGGTATGATGTGTATTCCCGGTTCCAACGGTATAGGCCAAGTCCTTTGACTTGAGGAACTGCTGAGTTTACCTGTGCGTCAGGACTGTATCTTAGATATGGTGAGAGATTGCCAAAATACTCTTGAGTAGTCATAAGCCATGTCTAGTGCACTCGGGTGCACAAAGTGACAGTAGTTTCCAAGAAAGGATCTGTCTCCTGTCAAAAGGTGTTGACAGTTGAGTCTCATGCATGCTCTGTGTCTTGTCCCTGAAATCTGTGGCCACAGTAACTGAACAAAAGGGAAAGGGTTTCCCTTGCGGTGTTTTAGTAAGGACAGACAGACACTTAGGTCCAAAATGGGTACCTGCTTTTTCCGTGCCCTAGACTCTAAGTGATGAGACCGAAGACAGAAGGACAAGTGTACTGTTAGAGCCTAAATGTTCATCCCCGAATATTTCACCTAGTCTCTAGTGCCATGGACCGTTGCTAGATGGCCACCCATGGTAACGGACGGATTCTAGGAATCCGACCAAGTCTAGCTGAATGGTGAACCTAAAGAGTCACACACTATCCACACACACTTAGTATTTAATTTGGAATTAAATATTGGAGTAAAGGAATGATTAAATTAGATTTAATCGGGTCCCATATTTTCTTGGAGAAATTAATTCCTTCTATTTGATAAAGGGAATTAAATTAATAAATAGGATTTATTAAAAGGGTTGATTTAATGGGCTTAGAATAAATAATAATATTTATTTATTATATTATATTATATTTATTCGTTTAGCCTTTTTTGGAATATTTAATAGGATTTAAATATTCCATTAAATTAAAATCAACGGTTGAGATGGAAAGGGGAGATGGAAGACTAGGATTCGTTTGACTAGGTCAAACACTAGTTTGACTAGGACTTTGACTAGGTCAAAATCCTAGTCAAATTAGGTTACTTAGAGTTTGAGTTTAAAGAGGATTAAACTCTTCTTCTATATAAACCTCTAGCTTCCAACATTTGTAAGATGATGATTCTTTGAAAAACACACACAACACACACTCTCCCTCTCCTACCTCTCGTCCGCCCCTCTCTCTTTCTCCCACAAGAAAATATATTTTTCTTAGTTCTTTTTGTTCTTGGAACATTAGAACTTAGACGAATCAATACCGTTAATTGATAACGTGTTGTTGATTCGTCCACTCCAAAATTATACACTTGTTCGTTGCTAGCACGACGTGCAAGATACGTGGGTGGATCGTGTGTCACGATTTGGAGGATCTCAAGAACGAGGTCTTGGTGCAAAACGGGGAACAATGCGAGTAGCCATTGAAGACGAAAACGACAACGGGTAGGTCTCGTTTTAAGATTTTCGTCCCTCTTTAATTTTCAACTCTATGGCCTCCATGATTTCTTTATTTGTTTTATGATCATGAGATACACCGAACGCCCAGGAACCTCAAGGGCACACCCCTTGAGCGTGTTCTTTTCAATTAAAAGCATGTCTTTTATTTTTGTATGTTTATTTTTTACCGCGCTTCCGCATTCGTGCAATTCCCGGGACGATCCACCGATTTCTTTCACAGACGCCTGTCGCCCGGCCGCGCCACCCGACAGGCTGACTGCGTGTAGCCATGCGCGCCTGGCCCAGGCAAAGCCTGCGCGCGTCTGCCTCGCTTGTGTGCATGGCCGCGTGCTGCGTTTCTCCGTTTTGTTCGACTTTCACCCCCCGTTTCCCAAGAAAAACAGAAAATCCAACAATACCAAAAATCATACGAATTTAAAACTAAGAAAAACGACATGCTTTAATAATAATAAAATCAAGAATTAATTAAAACATGCCATAACATGTTTTCATGCTTAAAACGCACGTAAAACCCTAGGCCTGTACACCGAACCGGGTTCTGATACCACTGAAAGATTGTGGATCGTCCCGGGAAATAGCGCGAATGCGGAAGCGTGGTATAAAATTAAATAACAATATTTAAACATGCTTTTACGTAAAATAAAGAACATGTTCAAGGGGTGTACCCTTGAAGTTCCTGGGTGTTCAATGTATCTCATAAATTTAAAAGCATATAAACAATCATGGAGGCCATAGGATTTAAAATAAAAGAATAGACGAAAACGTAAAAGGGAATTACCGATTTATCGTTTTCGTCTTCTAACCGGTACTCGCGTTGTTCCCCGATTTGCACCAAATCTCGTATGTGAGATTCTCCAAATTCTGACACGCAATCCACCCACGTATCTTGCACGTCGTGCTAGCGAACGAACAAGTATATAGGAGAGGAGGGATCAATCACACGTTATTAATTAACAGGATTAATCCTCCTTTTGTTCAATTGTTAACACAAAAGAACAATCTTGGAAAGAGAAAGAGAGAGAGAGAGAGAGGCGGACGAGAGAGGGAGAGCCGAGAGAGAGTGTGTGTTGTGTGTGTTGGAGTTTCATCATCTCTCTTATGGTGAGGGGCTAGGACTATTTATAGAGGAGAAGTTTAATCCTCTCCAACTCTAGAAGACTAATTTGACTAGGATCTTGACCTAGTCAGAGTCCTAGTCAAAGCAGTAATTTGACCTAGTCAAATTAATCCTAGCCATCCATCTCTCCTTTTAATCTCAACCATTAATTTAATTTAATAGAATATTTAAAATATATTTAAATATTCCAAAGGGCAATAAATAAATATAATAAATATAAATATTTATTATAGGCCCATTAAATTAATTTTTTGATAAATTTAATTTATTAGATTAATCCCTTTTATCTAATAAAAGGAATTAATTCTCTCCAAAAAAAATTAAGGACCCGATTAAATCCAATTTAATCATTCCATTTCTTCAATATTTAATTCTAAATTAAATACTTAATGTGTGTGGATTGTGTGTGACTCTTTAGGTTCACCTTTCAGCTAGACTTGGTCGGATTCCAAGAATTCGCCCGTTACCATTGGTGGCCATCTAGCAACGGTCCATGGCACTAGAGACTAGGTGAATATTCAGGGATGAACATTTAGGCTCTAACAGTATAAATAACGTTTTTGGACCTAAGTGTCGGTCTGTCCTTACTAAACGCCGCAAGGGAAACCTTCCCTTCTGTTCAGTGACTGTGGCCACAGATTTTAGGTACAAGACACATAGCATATGTGAGACTCAGCTGTCAATGCCTTTTGACAGGAGACAGATCTTTTCTTGGAAACTACTGTCACTCTGTACACCGGAGCTGCACTAGACATGGCTTATGACTACTCAAGTGTTTCTTGGCAATCTCTCACCATATCTAAGATACAGCCCTAATATACAGGTAAACTAAGCAGTTTCTCAAGTCAAAGGACTTGACCAGTACTATTGGAACCGGGAACACACGTCATACCTAGCCGACCCTACTCAAGGTCCTCCATAAGACGGTTCCCGCGAGTCACCTCAATCGGCTGCTCCCTAGCAGGCTAACCCTCTAACACTGCTTAGACGACCTTCGTCACCTGTCGATGAAATGCGACAGCAGATGCTTAGTGCAAGTCTCAAGGGAAATCTCGGTACCCATTTTCGAGATTCCTTGACTTGGAGATTTTTGGACTGATTCGGCGGGACTGATTTCATAGACCTACCTCCAAGCGTAGTCCCAGTCCCCGAAATACGTTTTCAGTCCGTTGGCTTTTGTTTGCGTAGTGAACAGATACGTAATGCAGATAAAGTGAACACAAACAAAGTAATGCCAAATGAATTTAACTTCTTTATTCATGAATAATTTATCAAATCCCTGAAATTGTCTAGACATAGGTTACATTTTGCCTGCCAAGATTGGCTACATGGTCGCCTATTCTATTGCAAAATTATTTTCGTTTACAATGACAATTACAGCGAAAATTTCATAATTTATATTCAATAATAAAAATATATTTAATTTAACTCTAACAAGAAAATTCAAATATGACAATATATTTAAGGCAAAATACTTATAATAAAGATAATTCAACATTCCAATCCACAAAATAAAAGTATTCAATTTTGAAGCATACAAATTTAAAGAGGGGGATCAAATTCATTTTCACAGTCTTGTGAAGGTGGGTGGTCAGGTGGGATATCACCGGGACTATCTTCAGACACGTTCATATCGTCTTCAACTTTTGATCCTACAAAGTATCAAATAAATAATTATAAAAATAAATATAATATAATATTTAAAAATATTTTTAAAACAATCAAACATTTTAAATTTTCTTACATGATATCCGCCGAAGTAATGACATTCAATGGAGTTGCATCGGAAGGGACATTATTACAGGCAACTTCAACCACTGATGCAGATGGTGGTGGTGGTGGTGCTGCTGCTGCTAATGATGATGAGGAAACTGCAGGTGCTGGTGATGGAGCTACACATGTATTTTCCGTCTCAACATGAAAACGAGGTAGAGTAGTAGATGAGGAAGGTTTCTCTCTAGCTACATGTTTAGCTGAAACAAGCGGTGGGGTAGATGATGGTCTAGCCTTATGACCCCTACCTCCTCTAAATCCTCCTTGTACCATATCTACATGAACATAGTTGAAGTTTTAACGTGTGATATAACTAAGTTACATTAGTTTAGTTGAATTTTTTACTTGTGATATAACTAAGTTAAATTAGTTTAGTTAAAGATTTAAGTTGAAAGTTAACTAAGTTAAATTAGCTTAGTTAAATTAGTTTAGTTGAATTTTTAACATGTGACATAACTAAATTACATTAGTTTAGATGAGTTTATGTTAATATAAATCCTAATCTACAATCATAACCAACAACACTCATCCAACCTCATCAATACAATTATCATTCTCATCCACCTCACTATACCAACCACATTCATGTTCTACGCACACCTCAAACAATAGTTATAAAAATTCAACAAATTGAGAAGACAAACTATAAACTGACATTGAGTTATAAACTATAAACCAGAAACAGAAATAGTGTGTAAAAGTAAATGGGATCTCTAATGTATTAATCAGGCCAAGACCTTAAATATCTAAATTTGATGTGGAAATATAAAACTAACTACTCTTTCATATGGTGGCTTCACAGTTCCAGTAAATAGAAGCAGCTATTAGATTCTTCTATTTAACATTTGTTTATAAAGGTAACATTAGCTAACCTTGAAGATGACAAATTTTTTCCTGAAAGGCACCCAATAGGACAATAAAGAGAATGTTCTGATACAAATGAAAATCAATTGCAAAACATAAGAATAACAACAAAATTACAAAGTAGTTTTAGTCCTTGATGAGTGCTGAGCTGCCTATCTCAAAATTAAACGGGTTGCTCAGAAAAATGCTATTTACTCTCATCATAAAGCAGTGGAAAAACTGAAAAAAACTGAAAGAGAGCTGGAGACGAAGGAGAAGGGGGGAACCTCGCTCGGCGGCGGGCGGCGGGTGGCGGCAACGAAACTGAAAAAAAGAGAGAAACTAAAAAAAATAAAAGAAAGAAAAGAGGAGAAAGAGAAGAGGAAGGAGGAGAGGAGAACCTCGCTCGGCGGCGGCGGCGACGGGGAAGCTGAAAAAAGGACAAAAAAAACTGAAAAAGAATAGAAGAAAGAAAAAGGGAGAAAAAGAAGAGGAGAAAGAGAAAATGAGAGGAAAGGAGAAGGGGAGAACCTCGGCGGCGGCGGGCGGCGGGCCAAGAAAAGAGAAGAGAAAAGGAGGGGAGGGGGGTTGGGTTGTTGGATGAAAATGAATGGTAAAGGGGGGAGGGGGAGACGACGAAAAGAGGGAGGGAAAGGGGGGAAAAATTAGGGTTGTGAAAAATGGGGAGGGAAAGGGGGAAAATTTAGATTATGTAGAAATGAGGAGGGAAAGTGTATAGTAAAAAAAATAAAAAGAGATAAATAATTTTAAAATTAATAATTTTTTAAAATTAAATTAGATAAATAATTTAATATATATTTTTTAATTAATAAATGAGATAAAATATTTTATAATTAATAAATATTATTAAAAGAAAATTAGATAAATGATTTAAGATATAATCTTTAATTAGTAAATGAGATAAAATATTTTTAAAATTAATAATTACCTTTAAAATTAAATGAGATAAATAATTTAAGATATATTATTAATTAATAAATGAGATAAAATATTTTATAATTAATAAATATTATTAAAATGAAATGAGATAAATGATTTAAGATATAATCTTCAATTAGTAAATGAGATAAAATATTTTTAAAATTAATAATTACCTTTAAAATTAAATGAGATAAATACTTTAAGATATATTTTTAATTAATAAATTAGATAAGATATTTTATAATTAATAAATATTTTTATAATTAAATGAGATAAATGATTCAAGATATACTCTTCAATTAGTAAATGAGATAAAACATTATGACAAAAATCATCAAAATATATTATGTTCAATTAATAATCATCATCATCATCTTGTCTAAGTGCTTCTTCATCATCAGTCGTTTCGTATTTTTCAAAACTATCTTCTTCCTCTTCATCATCTTTCGTTTCATTATCCTCATCAACAAAAATTTGTGTGCATTGATGTCATCTAGAGGTTGAATTTCATTTTCAATAGTAACCACTGGAACATATTTGACTTCATCCTCCTGAAATGCAATATCAATCCATCTTGACTCAACTGTTCGTCTAGCTTTTGTTTTACATACAACCATCAAATCAATTTTATCTCTTCTTAAACTAGGATATTGAGCGTAGTATACCTTGACTCAAATGTTTGTCTTCTTTCCAGAATAACATACAACCAGCCTTACATGCGTCAATTTTCTCAACAGGTAAACCCAACTCTCTTATCAACCTTTTCATACTATAATAATCATTGGGTAACGTGTGATCTCGTGGAAACATCTCCCCTCTTACTTGTAGATATTGATCATGACAACTCTATGATACATTGTGTTCAGATTTGATGTTTACTAACCTCGCTACAGCAGATAACTGAGAGTGAGTTTCGCTCCCAGCATATAATGGTTGATCTGCAGCATGCACGACATCAAAAAACTTTTCAGACAGTGCTCCTAAATTGTTAGCCTCATCATAATTAGAACTCGGACCAGTCTCGTTTGCATATGATTGATCGCTAGGATATGTCGAATCATTGAATACATCCCCCTGTGGACGAGATACAGGACCAGCTGAATCAAACACCATCCTTGGATCCCAATTGAATTGCTCATAGTTATTCCAATTTTTCGTTTGATCTGCAGAGTTGTAAGCTGACATTGGATGCTCACAATCCATCTGTATGGGCTCACCATGAGATGTCCAATTGTAGTAATTTTTCTTCAAACCATTCTTATAGAGGTCGTATGTCACCTCCTCCGTGAATTTGTACTTACGATTTTTACATACACTACATGGACAATGAATTTTCTCCCCATCCATAAAATCATGTTGTGATTTTGCCTAGTCTATAAACTCAGTGACCCCATTTATAAATTCTTTTGTAAGATGACGATTACCGGGTACATTTTTCTCATACATCCACTTGCTCAATTCTCTCAACATCTTGTTCTAAAATCAATAAATATTATACATATTCATTAACATACATAAATACATACATAAAAAAACTAAAAATTTCAAGAATAAAATGAATATCTATAATTAAACTAGTAAAAATTTTGTACTAACCTTAATGTAAGTCAGCTAAATGTCCAAATGTGTGACTCGTTGCACTAACGTGATCATTAATGGTCTAATGCAAAGAGTGACTAAAAAACTAGTTTTGTGGATGGAAGGAGAGAAGAGGAAGAAGTTATTGGATGATTATAAAATAAGTGTGAAACTAGAATGAAGGTTTTCTTATATTACACTTTTTGCAACGGATTTGCAACGGACTTTACAACTGAATGATATTTTCGTTGCAAAATCCCTTTCAAAATATAAAGAATTTCAAAATAGTGGATTACAGCTGTTCCAAACATATTGCAACAGACGGATCCGTTGCAAAAACCGTTGCAAATCCAATGGCTCAATAATTAATGCCTACAGCTGTATGTACGGATTGCATTGACTTCATAGGTCATTGCAATACCGTTGCAAAATTGTCTGCAAGTTTTGCAACGGAAAATTATCTGTCGCTAAATCTATTGCAAATCACAATATTCACTTTGCAACGACACGTTTTCGTTGCAAAGTCCGTTGCAGATTTTTTGCAACGGATTTAACTAGAATCTTTGTTGCAAAGTATGCAACAAAGATTTTCGTTGCAAAAACCGTTGGAAGTTTGCAACAGACTTTGCCGTTGCAACATTTTGCAACGACTTATGTTGAATGTGGAACATCTTAAAGTTGATCGAATTTGACAACGGAATATTGCAACGAATAGTCCGTTGCAAAATATCATTGTTAATTTGCAACGGAAGTTGCAACGAAAATATAAAAAAAAATTAGAATCTGTTGCAAAATCGTAGCTAAAGTCGTTGCAAAATGTCCGTTGCTATAGCCCTGTTTTTTTGTAGTGAATGTACATGAGTTGTACGAGGTTTCTAATATACATTTTTAATTGCATTTTTTACATGTATTTTTCTGCATTTAATTATGTTATGGAATAGTATTGGAGGGGAAAGTGCAAAATTACTCCCGTATCTTAGGGGGTGGCGTTTTTAGTCCCGTAACTTTGACACTGGAAATTTTAGTCCTGTCATTTCTGAAAATGTAGCAATTTTAGTCCTCCGATCGAATCTGGGCGAATTTGGCCAAATTTTGGACGATTTTACCCCTTTCTAGGTTTAAAATGAGCATTTTAGTCCATTTCCATTTCTTTTGGCATTTTATCACCCATGCTCTATAGAAATGGTATCAGAGCCTAGGTTTATTGAAGAAATATTTGTTTATATTACATATTGATATTTTATCCCTAATGGAGGGGATTTTTACAGCATGGAACCGAACGAAAGTTCGAGTTACATTGAAAACAGGTAATATTTTCAGATTCTGAAAATACAGAAAACAGAATTTCTTATGGAAATTCTTAGAACCATCACCAACAGTCCAATGTTGGTTGATCCATCACTTCTTCCAAAGGAAGAAAAAGAGGAATGGCACAGAAATCGCCATGTCCAACAGGCGCTACCAGAAAATGCGGTGAGACGTCTACAAGGAGCTGAGATCCATGGAAGAATCCCAGCCAGGAGATCCGGAACAGGTAGATTCCTGAAAAAATACAGTTTCTTTCATAATAACTAAAGGAACGGATTGGAGAGAACTCGAACCGGATACCTCAAAGTACTCGCAGGACCTTAGGGAGGTCCAAAAGACAGTTTAAGACTATGGACATAGGTTAATCCATATATCTATGAAAATAGACCTCTTGAACCAAAAGATAGATGAGATCCTAAAGATCCTACCAGATCTACAGAAGGATCTTACAGATCTGAAAGCTGAAGTCACAGATCTGAAAAGAAATCAAAGGAATACCCCTGAGACATCCAGATCTCATCAGGGACGCCCTTGGACCGGTATCTTTCATACATCAGAAGGAAAAGACGACGGAGATCTCGAAGCCTAATGAAAGAAATTGTGGATCGTCCCGGGAAAAGCGCGAATGCGGAAGCGCGGTATAATTAAAATTAAATATGGAATTTAAACAAGCTTTTAAATTAAAACACGTTTCAAAGGGTGTGCCTTTGAAATTTCCCGGGCGTTCGGTGTATCTCATGAACGAATAACACAAAATAAATCATGGAGGCCATAGGGTTGGAAATTAAAGAGAGGACGAAAAATTAAAACGAGACCTACCCGTTGTCGTTTTCGTCTTCAACGGCTACAAGCGTTGTTCCCCGTCTTGCACCAAGATCTCGTCTTTGAGACCCTCTAAATCGTGACACACGATCCACCCACGTATCTTGCACGTCGTGCTAGCAACGAACAAGTTTATGTTTTTGGAGTGGATGAATCAATAACACATTATTGATTAATGGTATTGATTCATCAAGTTCTTAATGTTCCAAGAACAAAAAGAACCAAGAAAATATTTCTTGGAGAGGGAGAGAGAATCGGACGAGAGAGAGGGAGAGAGAATCCGTGTGTGTGTGTTGTAGTGTGTGTTGGAGTTTCATCATCCTTCAACTTGTAGGATGCTAGGGGTTTATATAGAAGAGGAGTCTAATCCTTTTTAAACTCCTCTTTCAAGAACTCTATTTTGACTAGGATTTTGACCTAGTCAAAGTCCTAGTCAAAGTAGTGTTTTGACCTAGTCAAAACAATCCTAGCCATCCATCTCTCCCATTCATCTCACCGTTGATTTAATTTAATTTAATGGAATATTTAAAACCTATTTAAATATTTCCAAGAGGCTAAAATAAATATAAATATTATTTAAGCCCATTAAATAAATCCCTTTGATAAATCTAATTTATCAATTTAATTCCTTATATCTAATAGAAGGAATTATTTCTCCAAGAAAAAAATAAAGGACCCGATTAAATCCAATTTAATCATTCCTTCACTCCAATATTTAATTCCTAATTAAATATCTAAATGTGTGTGGATAGTGTGTGACTCTTTAGGTTCACCTTTCAGCTAGACTTGGTCGGATTCCTAGAATCCTTCCGTTACCATGGGTGGCCATCTAGCAACGGTCCATGGCACTAGAGACTAGGTGAAATATTCAGGGATGAACATTTAGGCTCTAACAGTACACTTGTCCTTCTGTCTTCGGTCTCATCACTTAGAGTCTAGGGCACGGATAATGCAGGTACCCATTTTGGACCTAAGTGTCGGTCTGTCCTCACTAAACGCCGCAAGGGAATCCTTCCCTTCTGTTCAGTTACTGTGGCCACAGATTTTAGGGACAAGACACAGAGCATACATGAGACTCAACTGTCAATACCTATTGGCAGGAGACAGATCCTTTCTTGGAAACTACTGTCACTTTGTACACCAGAACTGTACTAGACATGGCTTATGACTACCAAAGAGAATTCTGGCAATCTCTCTCACCATATCTAAGATACAGCCCTAACGTACAGGTAAACTGAGCAATTCCTCAAGTCAAAGGACTTGGCCTGTACCGTTGGAACGGGAATTCACGTCATACCTTGCTGACCATACTCAAGGTCCTCCGTAAGACGGTTCCCGCGAGTCACCTCAGTCAGCTGCGTCCTAGCATGCTAACCCACTAACACTGCTTAGACGACCCTCGTCACCCGTCGATGAAACACGACAGCAGGTGCTTAGTGCAAGTCTCAAATGGAATCCCGGTACCCATTTTCGGGATTCCTTGACTTGGAGATTTCCGGACTGATTCGGGAAGACTGATTCCATGGACCTACCTCCAAGCGTAGTCCCAGTCCCCGAAATTGATTCTCAGTCCGTGGGCTTTGTTTGCGTAGTGAACAGATATGGAAAACAAATATAAGTGAACACAAACAAAGTGATGCCAAATGAAATTCACTTCTTTATTCATTAATGATTTATCAAACACCTGAAATTGTCTAGACATAGGTTACATATTCCTGCCAAAATTGGCTTACATGGTCACCTATTCTAACACCAAAGACACAAGAAGAACAAATCATCGAGATCATCAAATCCATAAACTAATGGAGATATCAAGAGTGGATCTATCGGATCTACAAGAGTTAGCTGAATCCTTTTCCCAACTGGGGATTGTGGATTTAGTCAACATCCAAACCAATGAGGTCGCTCCAGCTTTACCACCGCCGAAGGGAAGTACAGACTCAAATGATCCTCCGCATGATCATCCAATGAGAGAAGGTACGGATTTTCACACCAATGCTACCCCTACTTTTGTAGGGACAAGATTGCGAGAAAATCCAGGAAGGAATCCAAGACGAGTGCCTGAAAATACACCATGGGCAAGGACCATGGTCCAACCCCTACATCCATATGGCACTATTCTCAACCTGGATGTTATCGACTTCCGAAATATCGAGAAGCTGATAGATGAATGGGTTGCAGCCATGAAAATTGCAGCAACTACGTTGGAACTAGACAAGGATAACTTCATAAAGCTTTTGGAGTTAAGCTTGGAAGGGTCGGTAAAGATAGGATGGGATAATACCCCAGAAGAGACCAAAGCAAGAATCCTTGAAGGAGAGTCTAGAAGTGCAATCGCGGATAGACTCGGAAGGTTAATCAAGATCCACCTCATCGGAGATGGATACTTCGAAGGAAGTAGAATAGAAAAGGCTAGGGAGTATGCACAAGCTCTTTTTAGCCTAGAATTAAGAAGTATCTGTGCAGTAGATGAATATATCTACTGGTTTCACAAATACTTTTTCAGGAGTGAGGTAACAACCGAAGTAGCTGCCCCACTGTTCTTTGCAAAGATCTGCAGCCCATGGAGGGAAATGTTGATACAATCATACAAAGTACCTACATGACAACTAGATTCAGTTGCAAGAAGGATGTCTTTCCTCAAAGACAAACTGAAGGATTGGTGTTACCAAGCATCCGTCCAAAAGAATATAAAGAGACTGAGAGGTAAAATCAAAAGAACCCCTCTCTGTTGTGATAATAAAGATTTTTCAACTATTATAGGAGAATCAAGCGAGCAAAGCAATAGGAGAAAACAAGGCAGCGACTCTTATTCCAGGAGTTCCAGAAAATTCTCTTTCAGAAGGAGATCATGGTGGTCCAAATCAAAACCCAGATTATACAAATCTGGACATAGAACAGGACCAACAAGGGCTTCATCCCAAGGATCTAGACGATCAGAGGCAAAATCCACAGGACGAACCCCTACACGGAGAACTTTCATAAGAGCCCATACCCGAGCTAATGAAAGTTTTAAGGATTGCAACTGCTGGACGTGCGGAGCAAAAGGACATATCTCCCCAGATTGCCCGCAGAAATGTGGTGAATTACGCCAGTTAGAAGCCACAAACGACATCCTAGATGCAGTCCACTATGGTGATTTGGTACCAATCTACCAATTCAATGATCTTCCATCAGATGAAAGCATCTACGAGGAAGAAATAATAAGTGATTCGGATGGATCTTCAACCGAATCAGAATAATTACAGGGAAGGAGATAGGCTTCAAACCTCAGATAGCCTATCAGGATTCTTTTCGAGAATGACGGTGTCAAACAAAACAATGGAAAGAATCATGAGACAAGACTCTAATCTCAGCCCATACGACGGTTTTAGGATCGGAGGGATCGGAAGAGTCCTCAACCAGATAGGACTGAACCAAAGGAAACATCACATAATCTACAAAGTAAGTTCAGGTGAGTTTGTTATCCCTATGGAACTTACTGGTAATGTGATGGAAATGCAGCTTATTCCTAAAGAAGAAATTCTTGAAGAATTAAGTAAACATAGGGAAGAAGTAGCGGTTACTGTGAAATGGATCCACATAGGAGCTATTGAAGTAGTAATAAGAGCAACTTTTAAGGAAGGAATTGATTCGGAAATACATTTGTCAATAATGGGTAGAAGAATTAATAACTTAAGAGATGGTTGTCTTGGGACAATGATAGGAAATTTGTATGCAGGAAAACTGATGTTTGATATTCATCCTAGGATAGCATACAACCTAGCAGACCAAGATTTCAGTAGAGTCTTAACCCTTCATCAGGATTTTAAAAGAAAAGATCTTATGAAAGATGGGAATAGACCATATTCTATAACCTATAGAATAGCTTATGCCCTTTCCAACACACATCATTCTGATTTGTTTCTTAGGAAAGAGTATATTGAGATTCCTAGAATTTTCAAGAAATTCGCTAAGGTAATGACATCAGATCCTATTAGAATACCTAAAATAGGTGGTGTTGATATCTTGATAAAGGATCACCCGGTTTTAGATCGAGCCCTTAGTTCTAGATTTGATTTTAGTAGCAAGATGTCCTTTTCCGAGGATAGGATTCTGGCCTATAAAGGAAAGGAACCAAAATTATTGAAGCCCTGAGCTATCAGAGTTGATAATGTGAAACTCCGATACCCAGAAGGCTGGAAACAAATTCAGGTTATATTTGACATCACTGAAAAGAAAATAATTTTCCTTGTGATGACTTATATCATTGGCAACAACCTGTTGTGGGAAAATACGAAGGAATGCTAGAAATAACAGGCCATGAGATATTTGTTGCAGGAGTTGCAGGACGAGAAAATGGGATAATGACTTTAGGGCTAAGTTTTCTCGAAGATCATAAACCATGGGAAAGAAAATGTAATGGTATGGAATTCAGTCTAGATGGTTATACCATTAGAATTGAATGACAAGCCCCTTTTCTATATACATATCTGTTGGTATGTTGTATGAACAATATAAGTCAGAATATTTTGCAGCTTATATTGACTCAGGATCAGGGATTTGCACGGTAAAACCTGGTGTGTTCCCTAGCGAAGCTATGGAATCCTTACCCATTATTGCAGGAAGGGATTTTTCACAAAAAATTCTTGTACTCAATAAGGGTATACTAGAAGCAAAAATCATGATTGGAGGAGCATTTAGAACACGTTGGTTCAAGGTAAAGACGCCTGCTATTTACTTTCATGATACAGGAGCATATATTTTGCTAGGTAATAATTTCATCCGAACCTTTGCAAAATATGTCCAGAATAACCACAAGAATCTGTTGATCTTTACTACTAACTGTGGTAGCGAGATACAGGTTTTGCAAAGAGAAAAGGCATTTAACAGGATAATGCCCATAAATTTTCGCAGCAAACATGGTGATGATGCCAAATTAACTCATCCAAAAATGCAGGATAGAAGAAAATTTGGTAAGGGTCTTTTGTCTTTCAGGCAACAGGGTTTTGATGATGCTTCGGAAGAAGATCTTAGCATCTTAAAGGAAGCTATACAAAAGTGCAGGTCGATGGACATGGACGGAGAAAGTAAACTTTCTCTCGAGAATGTCAAGAGGCTTATTCAAAGGAATTTCAGTGAGAATCCTTTGGCATGGTGGGATAGAAACAAGATCCAGGCTACTCTTAAGGTCAAAGAAGAATGCAAGTACGAGGATGTCCGATACAAGCCTATCCAAATGAGCATGGAGGATAAGAAAGATATGCAGGAGATCATCAAAGAGCATATCAATCTTAGACTCATCAAGCCTAGAGTTTATGCCTATAGTAGCCCTGGGTTTCTGGTAAAAAACCATGGTGAGATAAAAAGAGGTAAACCTAGGTTAGTCATTAACTATCAAGGCATTGATAAAATATTAGAATTTGATGGTTATTACATCCCAAGTAGAGAACACTTAATTGATTGCATTAGAGGTGCTAAAGCGTTTTCCAAGTTTGATTGCAAATCTGGATTTTATCAGATTAAGATGGAAAATGAATCGAAGAAATACACTGCATTTTCCACACCTCATGGACAATATATCTGGAATGTACTTTCTATGGGACATGCCAATGCACCCCAGATATTTCAAAGAAAAATTGATAATCTTTTCAAAGATTATCTAGAGTTTATGTTTGTCTACATAGACGACATTTTGATTGCATCCAAAAATATACAGGATCATATCAAACTTCTTGAGATATTTTCTGATGCATGCCATAAAGATGGTTTAGTGCTTTCCGAAAAGAAAGCCATTATAGCTGTCAATAAAATTGAATTTCTAAGAATTCTTATTGACGAAGCAAGTATTGAGTTGCAGGAACACATTGTAGAAAATATTCGCAATTTTCCTGACATTCTTAAAGATAAGAAGCAACTTCAAAGCTTCTTGGGAGTTGTCAATTTTGCAGGAATATTTATCAAGGACCTCGCAAAATACAGAAAGGATTTTCGTCCACTCCTGAAAGAAATAGAAAGTACAAAGTGGAAATGGGAGGAAATTCATACGCAAAGGGTCCGTGAGTTAAAACACGTTTGCAATAACTTGCCAAAGCTTGCAATCCCCTAAGACGAGGATGAGTTGGTAGTCTACACGGACGCCAACGATTACAGATGGGCAGCAGTGCTCATGAGAAAAATGACTACTGGCAAGTAGCCATGTAGATACACAGGAGGGTTGTTCATCGAACAACAAGCTAAATTATGGCATATTAACGAGAAGGAATTCTGTGCAGCTTGGAAGGCTTGAAAAGATTATGTGGATCGTCCCGGGAAAAGCGCGAATGCGGAAGCGCGGTATAATTAAAAATTAAAACGGAATTTAAACATGCTTTTAAATTAAAAACACGTTTCAAAGGGTGTGCCTTTGAAATTTTCCCGGGCATTCGGTGTATCTCATGAACGTATAACATAAAATAAATCATGGAGGCCATAGGGTTGAAAATTAAAGAGGGACGAAAATTTAAAACGAGACCTACCCGTTGTCGTTTTCGTCTTCAACGGCTACACGCGTTGTTCCCCGTTTTGCACCAAGATCCCGTCCTTGAGACCCTCTAATTCGTGACACACGATCCACCCACGTATCTTGCACGTCGTGCTAGCAACGAACAAGTGTATAATTTTGGAGTGGATGAATCAATAACACATTATCAATTAATGGTATTGATTCATCAAGATTCTAATGTTCCAAGAACAAAAGAATCAAGAAAAACTATTTTCTTGAGAGAGAGAGGGGCGGACGAGAGAGATGGGAGAGAGAGAGAAACCGTGTGTGTGTGTTGTGTGTGTGTGTGTTGGAGTTTCATCATCATGTAAATTGTAGGATGCTAGGGTTTATATAGAAGAGGAGTTTAATCCTCTTTAAACTCCTCTTTCAAGAACTCTAATTTGATTAGGATTTTGACCTAGTCAAAGTCCTAGTCAAACTAGTGTTTTGACCTAGTCAAAACGATCCTAGCCATCCATCTCTCCCATTAATCTCAACCGTTGATTTAATTTAATTTAATGGAAATATTTAAAACCTATTTAAATATTTCCAAGAGGCTAAAATAAATATAAATATTATTTAAGCCCATTAAATAAATCCTTTTGATAAATCCAATTTATCAATTTAATTCCTTCTATCAAATAGAAGAATTATTTCTCCAAGAAAAATAAAGGTCCCAATTAAATCTAATTTAATCATTCCTTCACTCCAATATTTAATTCCAAATTAAATATTTAATTGTGTGTGGATAGTGTGTGACTCTTTAGGTTCACCATTCAGCTAGACTTGGTCGGATTCCTAGAATCCGTCCGTTACCATGGGTGGCCATCTAGCAACGGTCCATGGCACTAGAGACTAGGTGAAATATTCAGGGATGAACATTTAGGCTCTAACAGTACGCTTGTCCTTCTGTCTACGGTCTCAACACTTAGAGTCTAAGGCACGGAAAATGCAGGTACCCATTTTGGACCTAAGTGTCGGTCTGTCCACACTAAACGCCGCGAGGAACCCTTCCCTTCTGTTCAGTCACTGTGGCCACAGTTTTTAGGGACAAGACCTAGAGCATACATGAGACTCAACTGTCAAAACCTATTGACAGGAGACAGATCCTTTCTTGGAAACTACTGTCACTTTGTACATCAGAACTGCACTAGACATGGCTTATGACTACCAAATGGAATTCTGGCAATCTCTCACCATATCTAAGATACAATCCTGATGTACAGGTAAACTCAGTAATTCCTCAAGTCAAAGGACTTTACCTGTACCGTTGGAACCGGGAATACACGTCATACCTAGCAGACCATACTCAAGGTCCTCCGTAAGACGGTTCCCGTGAGTCACCTCAGTCAGCTGCGTCCTAGCAGGCTAACCCACTAACACTGCTTAGACGATCCTCGTCACCCGTCGATGAAACACGACAGCAGATGCTTAGTGCAAGTCTCAAATGGAATCCCGGTACCCATTTTCGGGATTCCTTGACTTGGAGATTTCCGGACTGATTCGGGAAGACTGATTTCATGGACCTACCTCCAAGCGTAGTCCCAGTCCCCGAAATCGAATCTCAGTCCGTGGGCTCTGTTTGCGTAGTGAACAGATATGGAAAAATAGGTGCAAGTGAACACAAACAAAGTAATGCCAAATGAAAATTCACTTCTTTATTCATTAATGATTTATCAAAACACCTATAATTGTCTAGACATAGGTTACATATACCCGCCAAAATTGGCTTACATGGTCACCTATTCTAACAATCTCCCACTTGACCTTTAAAGCCAATCACCCATATGCCTAATCCCATCTTCTCAAGATGTTGCGTATGAGCACTTTGCGACATAGGCTTTGTCAGCGGGTCTGCTGTGTTGTCTGCTGAGTTGACTCGGTCCATCCGAACGTCACCTCTTCCTACCATTTCTCTAAGAAGATGGTAGCGTCTAAGAATGTGTTTGGAACGGTGGTGAGATCTCGGTTCCTTCGCTTGCGCTATTGCACCGTTGTTATCACAGAAGATGACAACGGGCTCGGCGATGCTAGGCACCACACCCAACTCTTGGATGTAGTTTCTCATCCAAACTGCTTCCTTGGCAGCTTCTGAAGCTGCTATGTATTCAGCCTCAGTGGTGGAGTCAGCAGTGGTTGCTTGCTTGGAACTTTTCCAAGCCACTACTCCTCCGTTGAGCTTGAATACATACCCCGATTGAGACTTGGCATCATCGTCATCAGACTGGAAGCTGGCGTCGCTAAAGCCTTCCAGAATTAGTTTTCCATTGCCATAGACTAAGAACATTTCCTTAGTCCTCCTTAGGTACTTAAGGATGCCCTTAACTGCATTCCAATGTGCCTCTCCTTCACAGGACTGATATCTGCTAGTCACGCTCAAAGCGTATGCAATGTCAGGCCTGGTGCAGTGGACCGCATATTGGATGCTACCTACGGCAGAAGCATAGGGGATGACTTTCATCTTTTCAAGTTCCTCATCAGTCTGCGGGGACTGTTTCTTGGACAACTTGATCCCATGCCTCATAGGAAGGAACCCTCGTTTGGAGTTGTCCATTCGATATCTCTTTAGGACTTTCTCCATATACGAGTTTTGGGTGAGCCCTAACATCCTTTTAGATCTGTCCCTGACAATCTGGATGCCTAGGATGTAGGATGCTTCACCCAAGTCCTTCATGGAAAACTTGGTTGACAGCCATGCTTTCGTGTTTCCTAACATTCTGACGTCATTTCCATGAGCAGAATGTCATCCACGTAAAGCACTAGGAACACTATGGAGCTCCCACTGACCTTCTTGTATACACAAGGGTCGGATTCGTTTTTTGATGAAGTCATAACCCCGTATTACTTCATCAAATCGAATGTTCCAACTCCGGGAAGCTTGTTTGAGGCCATAGATGGACTTCTGGAGACGACAGACCTTCTGTTCTTCTCCAGCGACCGTGAAACCCTCCGGCTGATCCATATAGATCTCTTCTTCAACGAAACCGTTGAGGAAGGCCGTTTTCACGTCCATCTGCCATATTTCATAGTCATACCATGCTGCTATGGCAAGCAGGATCCGAATGGATTTAGCCATGGCTACTGGCGAGTAGGTATCCTCAAATCGACCCCGGGTCGTTGAGTGTATCCCTTAGCTACAAGCCTAGCCTTGAAGGTAGTAACCTCTCCATCAACGCCGAGTTTGCGCTTGTAGACCCACTTACAGCCCACTGGCTTAACACCTTTCGGTGGATCTACAAGTCTCCAAACTTGGTTCTCGCTCATGGAGTCCATTTCGGTTTTTCATGGCCTCAAGCCATTTCCCAGAGTCGATGTCTGACATCGCTTCCCCGTATGTCTTAGGATCGTTATCCAGAAGATCGGTCGCACCTAGAAATCCATATCTCACTGGAGGTCTGGATTCTCTAGTGGACCTTCGGAGAACGGGAACGTTAGTGGTAACTGTGGGCGCTGACTGTATCGGAGCCGGCGGTTCAGGGGCCGGGGCTGGCCTCCCTTGAGGTTGTCCTTCATGCCTAGCATGTTGGACTTCTCTAGGTAGGTCAGTCCTCCTAGTGTCTATCCTGAATCCTCTAGGTGAGGTTTCCGCGACTGTTTCTGATGGCTGAGTTCCATCACTTGATTCCTCAAGGATCAGCTCATCAGGTTGGATATCCTCCGGGAAGCCTTGCTCCAAGAATACTGCATTCCTTGAAACAAATACCTTTTGTTCCAAAGGGTCATAAAAAGTAATAACCCGCAGTTTCTTTAGGGTATCCAACGAACCTGCATAGGCTAGACCTGGATTCTAGCTTATCTCCACTAACCTCTTGACGTATGCGGGGCTACCCCACACTTTCAAGTAGTTGTAGGATGCAGGCTTGCGTGCCATATCTCATATGGCGTTTGGGTCACTACACTAGTAGGCGCCAAATTCAATAACTTGGCTGCCGTTTCTAATGCATAACCCAAAACGATAGGGGCAATTTGGTAAAACTCATCATGGAACGAACCATGTCCAACAGGGTTCGGTTCCTCCTTTCAGAGACGCCATTTAACTGTGGTGTTCCGGGAGGTGTCCATTCTGATATTATACCATGTTCCTTTAGATAATCTAGGAATTCGGCACTAAGTATTCACCGCCTCGGTCTGACCGTAGGACTTTAATTTTGCAGTTGGTTTGATTCTCCACTTCAAGTCTGAATTCTTTAAACCTCTCAAGAGCTTCAGACTTGTACCTCATCAGGTAAACATAACCATACCGTGAATGATCATCGGTGAAGGTTATGAAGTAGGAGAACCCACCTCGGGCCTGCGTCCTTAGTGGTCCACACACGTCTGTATGGACCAAGTCCAACAGACCTGTGGCAAGCCTGCTTTGTCCTACAAAGGGCTTCTTGGTCATTTTCCCTCTTAGACAAGATTCACAAGTTGGTAGATCACTCAAGTTCCCAACCTCTAGGTTCTTTGAGTCTACCAACCTTTTCATCCTATCTTGGGATATGTGACCTAGCCTAGCGTGCCACAGACGTGCGTTCCCGTTATTATCTAATTTCCGTTTGTGTTGAGCGTTAAGAACGAAATTCGTTTGTTGCAAGATATAGAGCCCATTATGTAATGTACCAAGTAGATGAGCAATTCCACACCTCATCAAATAAAAGCAATTTTTATTTGATTTTAAACTCATAACCATTATTGTCTAACAATGGAATGGAAATGATGTTTTTAATCATACTGGGTACAAAATAAACTTGCTCTAATTCTATGCTAATGGTATCACTAATAACTACAGTGGCGGATCCTACTGCTTCTGCCGAGATGGCCTTGCCATTTCCGAGCTTCAGGATCATGTCCCCGCTACTTAGTTTTCTGCTTCTTTTCAACACCTGCAGATCATTGCAAATGTGAGCTCCACAGCCGGTATCCAATACCCAAGAGGCAGAATTAGTGACCATGTTAACCTCAATCACAAATATACCTTGGTTTGAGAAGAGTTTGGGGCACTCTCTCTTCCAATGCCCTTTCTCACGGCAGTTGATACATATGTCATATGCCTTTGACTGTTGCTTGGAGACAACCTTTCCCTTACCTTTGCCTTTCCCCTCTTTGGCAATGGGAACACTCTGAGTGTTCGTAGCTGCTATGACTACCTTTCCCTTCCCTTTCTTCCTTTTCCAACGTCCGGCACCCTTGCCTTTCGTCTTGGAAGTAGAAGCACCTCCAAACAATACCGAAGGCCTGGACTTCTTAGTCGTTGCCTCGTATTGCACCAACATATTGATCAACTCATGAATACCCTTCTCAAGTGCATTCATGTTGTAGTTGACAATAAATTGATCAAAGGAGGGTGGGAGTGACTGAAGGATCACATCTATGTACGTTTCGTTATCGAGACCTGCCTTTAGGTCCTCGAGCTTTTCCACTAGGGTAAGCATTTTAACCCCATGCTCTTGTACAGAGATCCTTCTGTCATTTTAGTTCCAAAGAACGCCTTGGTTGCGACATACCTAGTATGCCGGTCCGGGACTGCATAGCAATCCTTAAGGCGAGCCATTATGGAAGGGACATCGTCTAGCCTTTCATATTGCTTCTGAATCTCATTGGTCATCGAAGCAAGTATGATGCTACGAACCTTCCGGTTATCCTTATGCCAAGTCTCGAACGTCTCACGTTCCTCTGGCGTGGATCCTTCCGGTAAGGTCCTAGGGAGAGGCTCGTCCATGACGTAGCCTTGGTTCTCATAATCCAGGACTATCCTGAGATTGCGCAACCAGTCGTTGTAGTTGGTTCCATTAATTTGTTTATCTCAAGAATGGTTGAAAGTGGGTTCTTAGACATTTTTAAAATCTACATGTAGAAAAACAACGCGCGATCAGCAGAAAGTAAAGACGGTGGTTTGATAAAAAATAATTAAATGCTTGGTCTTTAGTCATTTAATCCTCCCACTATTTATACGAAAACACGGTACTCTCAAACGTAGTTTTCGGGAAATCCTTTCCTAGTGGGCTTGGGATCCACAGCGATTTTTCCCATACCCCGCTTTTACGATTCGCATGGAAAAGATCCTGTGGGAGTATTCCATACCATTCTCGTTCCACGAGATTCCCAAGATTATTGCCTCACCCTTTTGCATGATCCCGAGGACTCCAAGCGAATCATGCTAATTAGGCGTTAGACCCGACCCAATCGACCGAGCCATGGACCCACTAGTACCCCCACGACTCGTGAGACAGGTAGCAGCAGCCCATTTTTCGTTCATGACATAGTGCAGCTTCTTTTAAGTACCAATAACGTGCCACGACTCGTGAGACCACGCTATTGACCTAAGACAGCTTCCTCACTATGCCACGGATTGGAAGGCATGGACGAACTCCTAGAGTTCATGTCCACTTTATCTAGGGTCTAATATTTTAACATTGGTCCAACCAATGTGAGAGTAATAATGACCGAGATCTCATTCTATATCCATACATTCATCCAAAAATGCATAAATGAAATTCATCCATAGCAGTTATACATGATAAATAAAACCCATTCATCCATCACAATAACCACATGCAAAATTAAAGCCTAGCACGCCCCTGTTGGATGATCACAAGCCGAATCCTATGCGATCCACTGAGCCCCAGTGGATCTATGGTCAATCTAGGGTTGGTCCTATACTATTACAATAATAGTAACCCAATCATCATTCTGATGGGCCTTGGTCTCTTTTTCTCTTTCTTCACTTCATGGAAAACGCCAAGGGACCTCCGGTCTGTGCTCTCCATGTGGTCCTTCCTTCTTCTCCACCAATTTACAAAAATGGAAACCTCACTCCTAGTCTACTCTCATTACATATAAGAAATTAGAAACCCCAGCGAAAACCCGGGGGGAGTACATAAGGAGGGAGGTAGAAAGCCTTATTATTCCAAGGCACTAGAAAGAGAGAAGGAGAAAGCAGTTTAAAGAGGCACACAGGCCCAACAGTAATTAAACCATACATTCGGTCTAAGGCTCGTGATCATCCATTTCCATCCAACACACATAATTACATGATCCAATCACATAATCATAATATTCCAACAACACATGATTTCCAATCACATCAATCCAAGATGAAAATAAATGAACATGTGCGTAACGTGTGAAAATAAAATATAAATATTGGCAATGTAAAATTTTTCGTTTTAGCAAAACCTTTCCTCATTATTTTAAGTAAAATAACCCCGGGATTCCAAATCCATTTATTTTACTCCTAAAATAATGTCTTTAGGAATTTAGGAAAAATTGAACCCAAAAAACGAATTTTTTTAGAATTAATTAAAATTAAAATTGAAAATAAATTTTAAAAATAAAATTACACTAGGGTTTCAAAACCCTAACCAAGGAGCCACCGGCCGCCGCCGCCTGCAGCGGTCGGCCGCCGGCGCGAAGGGCAGCAGGCCCTGCCTGCCGCCTCTGCGCGCGCGCGCGCGCGCAGGCCCCTGCCTGTGTGCGCGCGCGCCTGGCCGGTCATCAGTCTGCGCGGCCTGGCGCATCGGCAGCCGACGCGCGCGCAGGCTCCTTTGCCTGTGCGCGCGCGCGCTGGCCTGCTGGCCACCGGCCGCGTCCCTGCGTCGTGCGCAGAGTGCGCGCAGACGCGCACTGGCGTGCCTGCCGGCGCGCGCGCGCAGACGCCTCCGTCTGCGTGCGCGCGCGCCTGGCGGCGTGCCTGGTGCCTGTCCGCGCGCAAAGGGTCCGTGAGTTAAAACACGTTTGCAATAACTTGCCAAAGCTTGCAATCCCCTAAGACGAGGATGAGTTGTAGTCTACACGGACGCCAACGATTACAGATGGGCAGCAGTGCTCATTGAGAAAAATGACTACTGGCAAGTAGCCATGTAGATACACAGGAGGGTTGTTCATCGAACAACAAGCTAATTATGGCATATTAATGAGAAGGAATTCTGTGCAGCTTGGAAGGCTTGAAAAGATTATGTGGATCGTCCCGGGAAAAGCGCGAATGCGGAAGCGCGGTATAATTAAAAATTAAAACGGAATTTAAACATGCTTTTAAATTAAAAACACGTTTCAAAGGGTGTGCCTTTGAAATTTTCCCGGGCATTCGGTGTATCTCATGAACGTATAACATAAAATAAATCATGGAGGCCATAGGGTTGAAAATTAAAGAGGGACGAAAATTTAAAACGAGACCTACCGTTGTCGTTTTCGTCTTCAACGGCTACACGCGTTGTTCCCCGTTTTGCACCAAGATCCCGTCCTTGAGACCCTCTAATTCGTGACACACGATCCACCCACGTATCTTGCACGTCGTGCTAGCAACGAACAAGTGTATAATTTTGGAGTGGATGAATCAATAACACATTATCAATTAATGGTATTGATTCATCAAGATTCTAATGTTCCAAGAACAAAAGAATCAAGAAAAACTATTTTCTTGAGAGAGAGGGGGACGAGAGAGATGGGAGAGAGAGAGAAACCGTGTGTGTGTGTTGTGTGTGTGTGTTGGAGTTTCATCATCATGTAAATTGTAGGATGCTAGGGTTTATATAGAAGAGGAGTTTAATCCTCTTTAAACTCCTCTTTCAAGAACTCTAATTTGATTAGGATTTTGACCTAGTCAAAGTCCTAGTCAAACTAGTGTTTTGACCTAGTCAAAACGATCCTAGCCATCCATCTCTCCCATTAATCTCAACCGTTGATTTAATTTAATTTAATGGAAATATTTAACCTATTTAAATATTTCCAAGAGGCTAAAATAAATATAAATATTATTTAAGCCCATTAAATAAATCCTTTTGATAAATCCAATTTATCAATTTAATTCCTTCTATCAAATAGAAAGAATTATTTCTCCAAGAAAAATAAAGGTCCCAATTAAATCTAATTTAATCATTCCTTCACTCCAATATTTAATTCCAAATTAAATATTTAATTGTGTTGGATAGTGTGTGACTCTTTAGGTTCACCATTCAGCTAGACTTGGTCGGATTCCTAGAATCCGTCCGTTACCATGGGTGGCCATCTAGCAACGGTCCATGGCACTAGAGACTAGGTGAAATATTCAGGGATGAACATTTAGGCTCTAACAGTACGCTTGTCCTTCTGTCTACGTCTCAACACTTAGAGTCTAAGGCACGGAAAATGCAGGTACCCATTTTGGACCTAAGTGTCGGTCTGTCCACACTAAACGCCGCGAGGGAACCCTTCCCTTCTGTTCAGTCACTGTGGCCACAGTTTTTAGGGACAAGACCTAGAGCATACATGAGACTCAACTGTCACAACCTATTGACAGGAGACAGATCATTTCTTGGAAACTACTGTCACTTTTGTACATCAGAACTGCACTAGACATGGCTTATGACTACCAAATGGAATTCTGGCAATCTCTCACCATATCTAAGATACAATCCTGATGTACAGGTAAACTCAGTAATTCCTCAAGTCAAAGGACTTTACCTGTACCGTTGGAACCGGAATACACGTCATACCTAGCAGACCATACTCAAGGTCCTCCGTAAGACGGTTCCCGCGAGTCACCTCAGTCAGCTGCGTCCTAGCAGGCTAACCCACTAACACTGCTTAGACGATCCTCGTCACCCGTCGATGAAACACGACAGCAGATGCTTAGTGCAAGTCTCAAATGGAATCCCGGTACCCATTTTCGGATTCCTTGACTTGGAAATTTCCGGACTGATTCGGGAAGACTGATTCATGGACCTACCAGTCCCCGAAATCGAATCTCAGTCCGTGGGCTCTGTTTGCGTAGTGAACAGATATGGAAAAATAGGTGCAAGTGAACACAAACAAAGTAATGCCAAATGAAAATTCACTTCTTTATTCATTAATGATTTATCAAAACACCTATAATTGTCTAGACATAGTTACATATACCCGCCAAAATTGGCTTACATGGTCACCTATTCTAACAAGGCTTTCAAAAATGGCCTTTGTTCTTACTAGCCAAAGAATTTACATTAAAAGTTGATAATACGAATGTTAATGCTTTCTTAAAAAAATAAACTTGAATCAAAGATTGAGAAAGCTCGTATTATTAGATGGCAATCAGAATGCCAATATTATTGTTTATAATATTATCGTTATCAAATCTCATGAAAATATTTTTGCAGATTTCTTAACAAGAGATGGAGGCAGCTGAAGCAGACTCCGTCATCATTAGGCTCAGACACCTCAGGGAAAACCTTGAGGAGATTGATAAGAGATTTGGACAGCTAACAATTAAAGCCAAATAGCTGGCCAAGTCCAACGAGCTGATCTGGACACTGTCCAGAGCGCCATCAAGAAGTACCAAACTTGCTGCAAGCTCGTTATGGGACGACCTAATGGAACTAATTCGAAAGGCATCATCTTCGGTGATAGCCCGAGAATTAAGAGAGCAGGGCTCTAAACCTGCAATTAGAGAACAGGGCTCTAAACCTGTAGCGGCAGATTCAAGTACTGCTTGCACAAGGTCATCGCCAGACTCTGGTGAAAAGGCAAAAGTTGAGTTACAGGAAGTGCAAACTCCTGATAATTCAAGTCAACCAGCACCTTTGGGGTTAAGAGAGGAAGAGATTAACCTTAGGCCAATGACGGGAACCTCTAAGGTTAATACTAACGAGGCTTTATCTTCTGTTTTCACTTGGCAGGATTATCAGAGATCATAGGAAAAACTTGTTTCCCGTAAAGGCATTAGCCCTGGCAAGACCATCGTAGATATATCTGGAAGATATAACAGAATCTGGATGCTCGAAGGGTCTAAACCAGAAGAGGTACGAGAGTGGTATGATTTTGGAGCTCTTGCTTTAGTTCATACTATGTCACCAAGCTTTCCGAAAATGTCAAAGCTTCCGGAATGGATCGGGTGGGCAGTATATGACGCATGGCAAAACAATCCCCACCTTAAACGAGGAGATATTTTGGAGCTCAAGTTCATTTCCATAGCTCCAGATATCGCAGGAAAAAGGTCTCATCCAGCATTCCATTTCATCAAACTGCGGAGACCAGATATGGTAGCATTCAACCGAGTCAAGGCTGCTACAGGAGAGGCTCCCCTGGTGTCTTCCCTTAGTGAAGATGACATATCCACCAGAAGAGCATGGGTTACTGGGTCTGTCTCACAGAGATGGATAAAGTCAAGTATCCGTTTAAAATATTTTCCAATAAATTAAATGGATCATTCCTGTTAAACTCCATGACAGGGAAACGCACCGAGTTTGCAGAAAGCTTGTTTGAAAAGGAAATAATGCTCATATGGGAAAATAAGTTGCCTGCAACAGAGAACATAAGGAAGAAGGCATGCAACATGATGTATGTAGGACAATGGCATAACCACCTATACCCTTGTTGTGAGAAACAGGAAAAACCCTTGTTCGGAACAAAGATTCGGGTAACTCAAAGTAAACCGGAACCAAGACCAGAGAAGGGTAAAAGAAAGGATTTTTACAAAAGGAGGTAAAACCCTCAAGATGAAAAAGTCAAAAAGAAGAGTGTCCGCAGAAGAAGACAAAAGTGCCAACAGGCAAAAGGACAAAGAACACCAGCTAGCAAGCACATGGCCGACAAGGCATAATGGCCACAGCTGGAAAGGTGAAAGACAAAGTTGGTGAAGAACACAATGACGCCACCCAAAAAACAAGATTGAAGTCCGGGTTTGAAGTCCACAGACCATTATAAATAGAGAGATAGGAATCAGATGGAGGATATCAGAAAACTTCTCCAACTCTTCAGAAAAATAAATCGTGTCTTTAAATTCTCCAAGTATTAGATATCCAGCGTATGGGGTTATCCCCAACGAGTCAAGTCCTCTTATCCATGAGAGGCTAAATAGTTTTCTCCTCCGATAGAGGAATAAAATATCTATGTAATATTTCAAGTATTTCTTCAATAAAGTAAAGGCTTCTGTTCAATTTGTTTATCCAAAATTCTATTAAGTCTCTATTTTGGAGTACTTTTACACCCTAAGCTAGGAACGAAATAGGATTGTGTTGTTTGTTGCTGAAGGAGCCAAGTACCTGCAAACCATCTACTGCGGTAGTGTGGTTGGAAAAGAGCCGTAAAAACGAAGACTTGGAATACCAGGTGGCAAGGCGGTCAAAATCAGGTATGAATTTATTGAGGCTTAATTTTATTTCGGAAGCATGTTAGGCCTTATTAAGAGCATGTGCTGGACTATGGAGCTTTTTCCATCAAAAGGGCAAAATGGTCATAAAATGGGCTAAAGGACAAAACTACAAACATTTGAAAGATACAGGACCAAAATCGCCATACCCAAAGTTAGAGGACTAAAATTGCCAACCCCCTATACTTACAGGGCAAAAATTGCAATAAGCCCTAATATTGGATATCATTATTTAATAAAGGGTTTGTATTATTTGGAGCATGATTATATTGGATATGTAATTATGTTGTGTTTTATTAATTAGATTAACAATGGATGATCACAAAACCCATTGACATGTGTATGATTGTAAATTTCTATTGGGTGGGCCTGCGTGCCTCTTAATCTTCTTATCTCTCTCGTTTTATGCCTTGTAATAAAAAGGCTTGTTTTCTTCCTATTTGATGTAATCAGAGTAGATAGGTGGAGAGGATTTTATTTTTGTAAAAAATGTAAGGAGGTAAGCCTAAGGCATTGGAGGCCCATGGAGGAAGCCATAGGTTGGCCCACGAAGGATCCATGGAGAAGAGGCCAGATGGTCGGAGCCCACGATGGACAATCCAAGAAGATGAAAAGGTAGTATAAGGCCATTAGCTTGATTATGGGTTAAAAATCTTGTAATAGTGTAGGCCTACCCTAGATTGACCATAGATCCACTGCGGGCTTAGTAGGCCGCATAGGATTGCGCTTGTGATCATCCAATAGGGGCATCTAGGTTTCTTATTTTGCATGTGATGCATTCATCTCTATTATGATGCGTTATTAAATGCTTTGAGTATTTAATCACATGCGAATATACCTAATGTGATGAGGTCTCGGACAATTCTGAATCAAACTCTCACTTGGTTGGACCAAGTTGAAATATTAGCCCATGATGGACTTAGATCAAAATAGTTTTGATCTATCCAAGCCTTCCATCCATAGCAATGCCGTGAGGAAGCTACGTTACCCAAATATGGTCTCACGAGTCGTGGCACATTTGGATTAGAGGAAAGGTGCACCATTGTTGTGAATAAAGGAATACGCTCACTGTTTCCCTGTCTCACGAGTCGTGGGGGCGATAGTGGAGGTATGATTTGGTTGGTGGGTTGGGCCTAACATCGAGTAGCATGATTCGCTTGGAGTCCTCGAGATCATATAAAGAGGTTAGGCAAAATATCTTGGAAATCTCATTAGATGAGAATGGTATTGGATACTCCAACGAGCCTTTTCCTATGTGAATCGTAAAAATGGGGCATGGAGAATTGCGCTTGTAGATTCCAAGCCCACTAGGAAATAATTTTTTGAAACCGCATTGGAGAGTGATGGGCTTTCATAGAAATAGTGAGAGGGGTTAATGACTAAAGGACCAAATCATTGTTAGAATAGGTGACCAGAAAGCCAATTCGATTGGCGATTTTGGGAAATATTCATCAATCTTTATACAGCAGTATTATCTGATGAATAGAGTAAGTATTCATCACTGGCACTGTGTTTGTTGTGCTTTCTACTACCGTTGAACGGTGTTTCAACGTCACAATAAATGCCCACAGACCAATTGGATGTTGGCTACGAAATCAACTTCTGAGGGTTGGTCTGAAACGTTCCAAGTTGAGGACCTCGAGACTGGCATCGAGTGTCCTATTGAGACTTGCACTAAGTATATGATTCACTGGGTAAGTGCCGAGTTTCATCGGCGACAGACGAAGGACGTCTATACAATATTAATGGGTTAGTTGACAAGGGTGTCGGCTGACTAAGGTGACTCACGGGAATCATCATATGGAAGCCACACAGGTTTAGTAGGTATGACTTGTATTCCCGGTTTCGATAATACGGAATTAGTTCTCGGACTTGAGGAATCACAAAAGTCGCTCACACACGAATTTTGTATCTTGGATCTGGCGAGAGGTGATTGTGTCATAAGACATGGCCATCATAAGCCTTGTTCAGTGTAGTCAGAGTACGTAGAGAGGACGGTGGATTCCAAGATAGGATCTGTCCCCTGTCAAAGATTATGACAGTGAGATCTCCTATGTGCTCTGAGATGGTTTAGACTCCTAAAGTCTATGGCCATGGCACTTGATTGAATGAAAAAGTAGTTCCTATGTCAATCATAGAGTTAAACCTATCTCAAGTTTGAAGCATAGATGCCTAAGTCAAGGATGAGAACTGACATCCTATTTCGTGCCCTAGACTCGGCCAGGAGACAAGCGATAGTAGGACCGTACCTATATGTAACTCGGAGCCTAAATATTCACACCACATATTCACCTAGTCTCTAGTGTCATAGATCGTTGCTAGACGGCCACCCATAGTGACGGACTACTTTGGTTATGAGATAACAAGAAGTAGGTCCACATCTAGCTGAGGGTGAACCTAAAGAGTCACACCCACTTCACCGGATGTAAAAGGAGTTAATTTGGAATTAATACTGGGAGAAGGTTTAATTTAATAGGATTAAATTATACTTCTTGGAGATTTAACCCATCATGAATTATTTGGATTAATCGGGCTTGAGTTCATAAATTGGATTTATGGATTTAATAATCATAGGCTTCCCTTTTAATTAGATTAAAAGGGTGAATTAATTAGTGGGCTTAAAATATTAAATAGGATTTAATATAGAGTCTATTAGACCTTTGACTATTTAAATTAGATTTAAATAGGCCCATTCCATAAATCCCATCAAGGATGGATGGACGAGATTTGATCTAGAGGTTTTGAGATGGAGGGCTAGGATTCATCCTAGGATGAAGTTTGACTAGGTCAACTCCTAAGTCAACTACGATTTTTAGAAGAGGTTGAGTAAGATTAGGAATAATAATTCCTTATAAATACTCAAACACACACACTTCACACACTAATCTCTACACTTTGCCATCTCACATCTCTCTCTCTCTCTCTCTCTCTCTCTCTCTCTCTTTTCGTCCACCTTCTTTACTCTCTCCAAGATTTCCCTTTATTCTTCTTGATTTATTCAAGGTAAAACATAAGAGACGTCGATAACATTAATCAATAGCGTTGTATCAATGTCTCTTCTCCCCTAAACAACTTCTTGCTAGCACGAGAGTTCGTTACTATCCGGTGAAGTGTGTGGACGATTTAGAGGGTCTCTACATTGAGATCTTGGTGGCAAAATGGGGAACAATTCGTGTAGCCGAAAGAAGAATACTACGAGGGTAGCGTTTTCTCTTTACATTTCTTGTTCTCTAAATTCTGTGGCCTCCATATTGTGTACTTTCTTGAACATGAGATGCACCGAATGCCTGGGAGAATCAAGGGCACACCCATTGATCCGTTATGCATGATTTGATGTATGCTTCTATTCCGTTTATTCTACACTTTACGTTTTTATATTACAACCTCCCGCGCTTCCGCCGCGCCTCTCCTGGGCCGATCCACACGTTACAATATACTGACAGATGATGGATCCTATCTTGGAACCCACCATCCTCACTACATACTCCGACTGTACTGGATAAGGCTTATAATGAACACATCCCAGATATGAACATCTCTTGCCAAATCCAAGATACAACCATCATATGCATGTGATTGCCATGGTTCCTCAAGTCCGAGGACTAATCCCGTACTATCAAAATCGAGAATACTAGTCATACCGATCAAGCCTCCAAGGCTTCCATATGACGATTCCCGTGAGTCAGTTCAGTCAGATGACAACCTTGTCAACTAACCTACTAATATTGCATAGACATCCAACGTCTGTCACCAATGAAATACAACACTTATCCAATGAATGCAATACTTAGTGCAAGTCCCTATAGGACCCTCGATGCCATGTCTTGAGGTCCTCGACTTGAAACGTTTCAGACCAACCCTCAGAAGTTGGTTTCATAGCTGTCATCCAATTCGTAGCCCAACTACATGGATTATCCAATTGGTCTGTGGGCATTTGTTGTGATGTTAAAATGTTGTTTAACATAATCAGTAAGCACAAAAAACTTATAATGCCATGGATGAATACTTACTATATTCATCAAGTCAATATTATTTTAATAAAGATAACTAAATAGCACCCAAAACTGTCAATCCAATTGGCTTTCTGATAACTTATTCTAATATTTTCTTCGTAACAAGGAAGGCCTCACACTCAGAAGGTAGAAGGACAGAGAAGCCAGGACTGCCTAGTCCCAAAAGAAGGAGGTCCCATCTACGGGCCTCTGTGAGGACTCCTACTCTACAGGGGAGCGAAGGACCTCCCTTCTCCTGGGGGGGGGACTGATTGATATGCCCCAAAAAAGGTGGGCCCATATTCACAACCCAAATAGCAGAAGGATCCACCTAAAGGGTTTGGGCCCAACACACTTCAAAGGCCGGCCTGAAAGAAGTCAGGACCAACCCACTCAAGGAAGCAAGGTCCATATAAAGGAAGGAGGCCCATTTCGGGCCCAGAAGGAAAGATCTGTGGAGGGAGGAGTCGTGGAATCAGTCAACGATGCTCGAATAAGCATTACCGAATATTCCCCCTTATCTATGCCGAATCTCATAACCATTTCCCCCTCTTTACGAGGCCAGTCCCGAGGGGACTCTAGGAAGACGACCAACAAGCCCCCAAGAAGTACTAACCCCCAAAACTCTCCTATTCTAAGAAGTTCCTTCTATAAATACCAGCCCTCCTGGCTAGGCAAATAACGTCTCTTTATTTTCTTAATCTTCGAATTTCTCTGTACACTTGATGCTCATTATTATCACTAATTTCTTCTTCCATTCAAGCTTATTTATTCCAAAATTATTTATTGACTTGAGCGTCGTAGTACTAATATTTTTTTTTACAGGTTCCATTTCCAAACTTGCAGAAATTCAGGCCCATGTCGTTCAGGTCCAAAAAGACAACTTTAATTAAGTTATTTTTGCTCACATCATTATCGATAATAAAAATTAATGATAGAAAAATTATATATAAAATCATAAAAGAAACAAATTATTAATAGTACATGTATATCGGCATCCTAATTACAAAAAATAATTGTTGTTATATATTTATGTTATTGTCAAATCTACTATTATAGATGTATTAGTAATTTAATGATAATTTCCTTCAATTTTTTTATAATTCATATTATTTTTAGTTATTCTATAAGGCTAAATCTAATTACATAAACATCGTATGTATTTATAAAATTACAAATATTTCATTTGAGATTGTAATTATAATTACAAATGCATTTCCAATTCAATTGTAAAATTTTATATAAACACCCTCTAAATAAACTACACTACCATCCTTCATAGAATGTATTTACAATTTTATAAGAGATAGAAATTATTTTTATAATTAGACCTAATACCAATGTCATATCTAATTACCTTATTTTATTTATTTTTTTGATATTTTAGTGAGTATTTTGCCAACTAAAAACTCCTGCTAATCCTTTGCGTGATCTAACTTCGGTTATTGACAGAGGGCACAAATACCCAGAGGGTCAACAATTAGTAAAATATTGCCGACTCTCACTTCCTTTCCCCGAATCACACACCAATTGCTACCTCTCCTTCCCAGTATTCAACGAATACGCATACGCATCAGCACTGATCAAGGATCGATCAATCTACAGAACCCTCTCAGTTTCACCGATGGATCCCCCGCCCTCCTTCCTGCATCATCACCCCGCCACCATCTCCACCTCCAACCACCCTGACTCCGCCAACTCTTCCCCTCGCTCCCGCCCCGACGCCTGGGATCATGACCACCATCTCCCACCCGTTCCTGGCGCCAAGCTCCGCCTCATGTGCAGCTACGGCGGCCACATCATCCCCCGGCCCCATGACAAGTCCCTTTGCTATGTCGGCGGTGACACCCGCATTGTGGTGGTCGACCGCCACTCCTCCCTCGCGGAGCTCCACTCCCGCCTCTCCCACATCCTCCTCAATGGCCGACACTTCACCCTCAAATACCAGCTACCCAATGAAGATCTCGACTCTCTGATATCACTGTCCACCGACGAAGACCTGGAGAACATGATCGAGGAGTATGATCGTACCAATGCTGCCTCGCCGTTGAAATCTTCCCGCCTCCGCTTGTTTCTCTTCCCTTCGAAGCCTGAAACAGCCGCCTCGATGGGCTCTTTGCTGGACGATGCCAAGTCGGAGACCTGGTTTGTTGATGCGTTAAACGGAGCTGGTTTGCTGCCCAGAGGACTCTCCGAGTCTGCGGCCATTGATACATTGCTGGAACTCGACCATGGTATGGCGAATAGCGATTCTTGCGCGGATCTCGAGGCTCAGAATGAGTCTAACAAGCAGGCTGTGGCCAAGAGCAGTGCTCAAGAAGTTGTGCTTGATTCGCCGCATGTGGCGGAGACGAGTTCTTCCTTTGGGTCGAGTTCTTCCACGCCATCAATGGCGAATCTGCCGCCGATTAAGGTTAGAGTTGAAGATTATCAGATGGTTGGGCTGGATGAACAGTTCTCGCATGTGAGTATTGCTTCACAACCTCTAGCTTGTCACAATGCCACCGTGAGAACAAGTGGGGGCATGAACTCTTCCGCCGCTGGCGGTGGTGGTGGTGGAGAAAATCTGAGTCGGGTTATTTGTGATGATGAGAAATCGGAGAAATCAGATCATGGAACGGTTGCGCCGACGGGGCTGCGGAAGCCGCCATTGCCGCTGCAGACGGTGCAGAGGAAGCTTGTTGATATTCATAATTTGCCGTCGCCTGATTCCAAGCATGCTGGGGGCTACAACTTGCCGTCGCCGGACTCAGTCGCAAGGTTTGTTTCTTATTCCATTTACATTACACTACGGAATATATATACATATATATATGGGATAAATGCAATTTAACTCATGTGATATAAGAAATGAACAAATAATCCTTGCAAAAAAATAATTAATAAATTCTTTCTTGTGATCTTAAAATGAAGCAATTATCCCCCGTGTTTTCCCTTAATAGGAAAGTAATTTGCTTCATTTATTAAAACACAGGAATGTAATTACAGCTCTTCCCCTAAGATTTCGTGTAACTACACAGAAAATTCATGTAGTTTGAGAAATTATATCTAGTACCCTTAAAGTTTGTTTCTGTATAAAAATAGGTTTATGTGTTAGTCAAAATTCATCAAAATTTTTCATAATATTAACTAAAAATATTGAATGAAAATCGATATTTATTCTCAATTGACTTATTACTGACTTATTGCATATCAAACAATTTTTTTCTAACTAAACTACTCTTATAACGGTAAGATATACCTTTTCACATGACTTAAGGTGTGAAAATGTTTATGGGTAGTTGATCATAAAAGATTTGTTTGACTGATAATCATTCAGTAATAAGTCAATCTATGGTAGATATTGACTTTTATTCAATTTTGTTTTTTTTTTTTTGGTTAGTATCAACAAATTCTGTGAATTTTAACTAAAAGAAATACCTATTTATTAGATAGAAGCAAACCTCAAAAATACTAAATATAGTTTTTTAAACCTCAGGGGGTTACCTGTAATTACCCAACCTTAAGAGAGAAGAGTGTAATTATTTTAAAAAATTATGCATAAACTGTCATTATAAATAATTAATTATATATATAGGATCACGACAATGGCAATAAAATAATTATCATTATATTTTATCATCAATAAATTATCATTATATATGTGTTCTAATTGTATACGGTGACAAATTTGTTGCACCATTTTTATTATTAATAATTATTTTTGAAAATTAAAATTCAACATTATTTAATTAATACGTATCTTTAAAGAAAATTTTAAAAATAATCATTTAATAATTTGTTACTAATCTTATATTTTGCTCTAACAGTAGTGAATTTTCTCCCAATGGATTACCGAATTTCGTCCCCGAATAAATTGATATATAAATTTTTTGTATAATATTCTTATACCATTGTTGCTGAAATAGTTGTCACTAATCATATATGTGTATAAAATTATTTAAAACGAACGTAATCTAAAGAATTAATTTATTTTCTAATAAACCTAAGTTTATTTTCAAAAATGTTAAGAACATAAGAATAAAAAACTCTAGACCACCTGAATATTTCCTCAATCAACCAAGAACCAGAGCATAATAATTCTTACAAGATTCTTGACGATGAAAAAGAATTCTATAAGATTTTCCTATTTTAACTTGGAGGGCTAAGTGCATTTTTAGTCTAGTAATTTAGGTCGTTTGGTATTATTGATTTTTAATTTTTGAGGGTAGCATTTTGAGTATACATCTTTCTAATTTTTGTGAAGTTAGTCATATTCTTCGTCGGAGTTCACCTCCATCGGCGAGAAGGGTGAACTCCAACGAAAAAAATAATCAAAATTATGAAAATAAAAACATATAGAAGCAAAATACTATAATAAAAAATTACAGGACAAAAATGCTGGCAAAATGAATCAATAGAAACAAAAGCCCAAATTTTAAAATATCATGCGAGATACATGTATTTTTCCACTGAGAATTGTGAACTTCGACAAAAAAAGAACTAAAATTAAAAAATTAAAACGATATAACACAAAAATACTACCTTAGAAAGTTAAAAAACCAAAACCAAAACGTGAAATAATTTATATTAGAAGACCAAAAATACTTTTTAAGTCGTCGTTTAACTTTGAATGCATATTCCATTCCATTTAATTTACACATTATGTATGCAAAAAATTATGTATCTATTTCATTGGTACTCTTCATGCAACAGTGATTGCAGCATCGCGTCTGCTGGATCCCTGTCGAAACACACATTCTACCAAGACACAAATCAAATACTTGTGAATCGAGAAAACCGAGTTCCCACTCCTGTAATTGATCAAAAGATGATCAATACTCAAGAACCCACCTCTCAAATATCTGCTGATTCCCTCTCAATCCCACCTTTGAACCAAAATCAACAATTCATTCATCCAACTCCAAGCCCACATTACATCCACCACCCTCCTGCTGTGCCCATGTCGTCATACTATCCCGTGTATCTGCACCCGCAGACACAGCAATCTGTTCAACACCAAGCTGATCAACAGTATCCCATGTACTTGCTGCCTCCGCTTAATCAGACTCAACCCTGCTATGACGCTTCTGTCGTCGCCTCAAGCCGACCGTTAACGCCGCCCCCCAATAATATGGTACCTTACAAGGAAACTGTTTCGAACCTTTATCCAACAAAGCCTGAAATGGCAGGAAACATGTACCAGACGGCTGGGGCAGGCCCTGGGCCGGTGTTGGTTCAAGTTCCGACTCATCAGTTTCAGCAGCAGTTCGTCGGTCTTTCTCAAATCCCGCCTCCGTCACAGTCCAATGCTGCTTCTGCTGTCGTTCCAAATTATGGATACGAATATACTCATCATATGCAAGATCAGGTGTACTATGCTCAGCATCTGGCTGCATCAGCGGCACCACCTCCTCCTCCTCAGTACCAAACTATGACTCCAGCTGCTGCAGTTATGTTATCTCAAGCTCAAACTCAGCTGGCTTCAGACAGCGGTGCACAGCAATCATGATGTGAACTGAAAAGAAATAACGGAGTCGTTGGTTCTGAGTCTTGCATGTTTGACTTCAGTCCTTTTATGTCAGTTACTGATGAAATGGTGAATTACGTACTCTTAATCAGTATTTGGGTTGCTTGTCTATGTAATGGTAATGTAAAATTAGAATAAGAAACGGAGATGCATGTTCTATGCTGTTGGAAAATTCTTACATAAATCAGGTTTGATCGAGCCAAATCAATTATATAATTGGTTGAGTTCGAGTTAAACTTGATTTGCGTTAGAATTTTCTGTACCGCTTTCCTTCTCTAGCCTTGTGCTATACAGACCCTGGATAGATAAATAAGGCAGCTTGCTCCATTAAGGAACTCTATAAGCATTGTATTCGGTAGATTTTGTTTAGTTCAAGTTTCATTCAATAGAGCCTACAACATAACAAGTGTATGCAATAGCTTATCATAAATGTTTTTTAACTTCTTAATAAAAACTATGGAAAATGTGTTTTTGAGTTAAAGTTGATGCTTTTAAACAATTAAGTTTATTTAAGTATTAAGTTATTAGTTTCTTCCTACCAAATTTTGCTGCTTATTTCGTATAGGGCAATTAATTACATTAACCCCTTCTAAAAATGCAAAAAATCATGTTCTCCTAAAAAGCTTTTAAAATACATTTACACCTCTTTTCCAGAATCTTTCATTTACAGCTATACCCCTTTCCTTTACGATTTGAAGAAAGATATTGACATCAACAAAAACTTTATATAAACTTCCAATTTTACCTTTCCTTCACACACAAACTAACTTTGTAGTATTATTAAATTTGCAAGGAGCTAGATAAATATAATATATAAAGTCAAAAAGATTTTTTAATAATAAGGATTAAATGTATTTTTAGTCTGTAACTTAATTATTTGGCGTTTTCATCTTTTAATTTTATAGGATAACATTTTGGGCTGCATTTTTCTAATTTTCTCGATTTCAATCATTTTTCTCACCGAAGTTCACTTCCCCTACTAGCGAGAAAGGCTTATTCAAGTCAGCTACCTGAAAGACCATGTGGACAAGGGAAAAAGGCGAGAGCAAAAGGAGGAAACCTCCGCCACCAAGACACTCGTACGAGAGAGGAGCAAAGAGATGACCCTTCTAGGAGGGAACGTAGAAAGGAGAAGCTTCCAGTCGAGGAGCAGAGCCCGAAAAACACCCCAGCCAAATGTGTAATGCACATGATAGTAGGAGTACACACTAATGGGGACTCTTAACAAGCCAGACAAGCACGCTCGGGCAGCCAGGGCAATCATGGAGATTGATCATCAGGTACTAGCAGGGGATCCTATGATCCACTTCGGACCTACTACACATAGGGAGTTCATTTACCTCATAATGATGCATTAATTATTTATGCTATTTTGGCTTACTATACTGTTCAACGCATTTTTATGGACTCTGGAAGTTTTGCAAATATCTTTTTTTACGAGGTCTACCGATAGATAGGGCTGGGTAATACCCCCCTGGAGCAGGTGGACACATCATTATATGGCTTTGCAGGGGAGGTGGTACACCCCTCAGGCCAGATCTTGCTCACTTTGTTCTTGGGAGCTAAAGACAAAAAGAGACTAAGATGATCTATTTCCTCATAGTGGACATGTTGTTAGCGCAATGTCATCCTAGGGCGATCTGCTTCGAACGCCTTCCAGGCGGTTATCTCCACTTATCACATGAAGTTGAACTTCACTGTTGGAGCAGGGGTAGGTCAAGTGATGAGTCTATTAGAATAGGTGACCAGAAAGCTTATTAGATTGTCCTTTATGTAATCTATTTGACAAACTCGTTGTAATGTAGTATAGTGTGTAATGAATAAAATAAGTATTCATTATTTGGCATTACCTTTCTTGCGCTCATTCCACTATGTTTATACTATTATCAAACATCACAACAAAACCCACAAACCACATAGACAACCTATGCAGTTGGACCACGTATTATATGGTGGTTATGGAACCAACTGATAAAAGTTTGGTTCTGAAACGTTCCAAGTCGAGGACATTGAGATAGGGCTTCGAGTGTCCTATTAAGATTTGCGCTTCATACCGTATTCATTGGATGAATGTCGCATTTCATCGACAACAGACGTCGGACATTTATACGATCTTACTGGGTTGGTCGATCAGGAGTCGAGCCGACTAAATTGACTCAAGGGGATTCGTCATATGAAAGCTTTGGAGGCTTCACCAGTATGACTAGAGTTCCCCAACTCCGGTAATGCGGGAGTAATCCTCGAACTTGAGGAACAATGACAGTCACGTAGATATAATGGCTGGTGTGTTGGATCTAACAAGAGGTGTTCATGTCTCAGACATGTTTATCATAAGCCATGTCCGATATAGTCAGAGTGCGTAGCGAGAAGGGTGTGTTTCAAGAAGAGGATTCGTCCCCTGTTAGTATTGACAATGGTATCTCCTATGTACTCAGATACGCGTTCATGCTCTTTGAAACTGTGGTCACTGATTGGTCAAGTAGGAAATTGTTTCTTGCTTCGATGTAATGTAACGAACGTAGTCTTGAGGGTCAAGCATAGTTTCCTAGTCCAGAATGGGAACTAACACCCAATTCCATGCCCTAGACTACTGCTGGGAGATGGTAGACGGAAGGGTTGTACTTGTATGGTAATCGGGTGCCTAATTGTTCACGCCAATATTTACCTAGTCTCTTGTGGCATGAATCGTTGCTAGACAACCACCCATGATGATAAGTTTTTGTTGGACACGTGCCCAAGTCTAGCTGAGGGTGAATCTAAAGAGTCACCACAAATCACCGGGGAGGTGAAGGAATTAAGTTGGAATTAATTTCGGAAGATAATAAAGAATTAGATTATTTATTCATGGGATAGTCCATTGGATGGAAGACCCAACAATATATTGGCCTCACACTAATTAATAAATAGAATTTATTAATTAAGAGGATTAGGGGCTTAAGTCTTTAATTAGATTAAAAGACTTTGGGCATAATTTATCGAGGTCTTAAATTACATTAAATTTAATTCATTGTATTTATTGGGCTTGTTCTAATTGGATTAAAACAAGGCCCGATCCATTAAATTATGGCTCAAAAGGCAAGTTGACTTTCACTTTTGGAAAGAGCATAAATTTGGCCAAAGCCCCTTTTGGAAGAGGATTTGTTCCTTTTTGGAAAGGAAGAAATCATCCGTACGAAACTGTGGATTGGCCTGGGAGTCACGCGGCGAAAGCGTAGAAAACCATAAAACATGTGAAATAAATAGAATTAAAAGCATTTAAAATCGGATCAAGGGGTGTTCCCTTGATTCTCCCGGGCATTCGGTGTATCTCATGAATAAAACAACATACATATATTTCATGGAGGCCCTAGGGTATGCAAAGAAAGACAACAAAAACATAAATAGAATTTACCCTTGTTTTTATTCTTCACCGACTACACGTGTTGATCCGAATTTCCACCCCCAAGGCTCTACGTAGAGCACCTCCAAAGAACGTCCACGCAATCCACCGGAATGCTTAGAACTTTCGTGCTAGCAAAAGATCAAAAGGGAGAGAACAATTGACCAAACTCTATGAATTAATGAGATCAATCATTCTAGTTCTTCCTTGATGGAATCATGAAGAACTAGGGCAGTCTTGGAGGAGAAGGAAGAGAAAGGGACCAGAGATAGAAGAGAGTGGCGGTTGTTTGTGTGATGTTTGCTGATCGTGTGTGCATATGTGTGTGTGTGTTGAGTATTTAATGATCTAGTCACATAACCTACTCAAACTCCTCTAAGGAGACATAGTACATGCAACTTCTAGAGAGTTTGACCTAGTCAAATACTCTTCTAGGATGAATCTAGGCCATCCATCTCATTCTCTCCAAGATCGAATCTCTTTCATCCATCTTGACGGGCTTTATGAACCTGACTCATTTAAATATAATTTAAATAGTCCAAAGATCCAATGGACTTTGTATTAAATCTAATTTATACTTGACCCCAATTAAATGATTCCATCCTTTTAATCTAATTAAAAGGAAAAACCCAACCTCTTAAATCCATAAATCCAATTTATCAAGTAATCCCGATTAATCTTATTAATCGATGAAGGCTTATCACTGCAAGAGATTAGTTTAATCCAATTAAATTAACTCATCTCTCGGAATTAATTACAAATTCATTCCTTCACTTCCAGTGAATTGTGTGCGACTCTTTAAGTTCACCCGCAACTAGACTTGGGCTAATTCCCGATTATCCCATATCCAGAATTCGCCCGTCACAATGGGTGGCCATCTAGAAATGGTCCATGGCACTACAGATTAGGTGAAAATACAACGTAAACGTTTAGGCTCCCGAATGCATACGAGTACGGTGCTTCCATCTACCATCTGCGGGCCATAGTCTAAGGCATGGAATTGGGTGTCGATTCCCATCCTTAACTAGGCAGCTATACATAAGGCTCGAGACCCTCGTTTACCCCACTAATACTTCACAAGGATCCCATCCCACTGTTCAGTCAATGTAGCCACAGATTCTAAGGAAAAACGGGTCTCAAAGTGTATATGAGACACAACTATCATATCACTGATAGGAGACGGATTCTTTCATGGAACACACCGTCCTCACTACACATTCTGACTGCAGTAGATAAGGCTTATAACAACTATGTCATTTGACACAGTAACTGCTTGCCAAATCTAAGACACAGGCATCGTGTGCATGTGGCTGCTATAGTTCCTCATATTCGAGGACTAATCTCGTAATATTGTGGTCGGGAGTGCCAGTCATACTGACCAAGCCCTTACAGGCTTCCATATGACGATTCCCGCGAGTCACCTCAGCCAGCTGACTTTCGAGCCGGCCAACCCACTAAGATTGCATGGACCACCTATGTCTCCTCCCGATGAAACACAATTGCAATCCTTAGTGCCAGTTCTCTTGGACCCTCGATAGCCAATCTCAAGGTTCTTGACTTGGAGCGTTCCAGACCAATCCACAAAAGCTGATTTCATGATTGCCATCCCATGCGCAGTACAGCTTCTTGGATTCACATATCTAGTCTGTGGGCTTTGTTGTGCAGTGAATAGTAATAAACAAATATAAGTGCACACAACAAAGTGCGATTGCCATAAAATTGAATATAAATATTTTTCATCACATAAATATCATATTACATCGAAATTGTCAGATTTGGTTACAAAAGCCCAATCTAATTGGCTTCACGATCACCTATTCTAACAATCTCCCTCTTGACCTAAAGCATATCACTAATATTCCTCAAATTCATCTATCCAAGATGCTGAGCATGAGCGATCCGTGACGTGGGCTTAGTAAGTGGATCCGCTATATTTTCTGTTGTGTTGACTTGGTCCATCCAAACGTTCACCTCTTCCAACCATCTCCCTGAGCAGGTGGTAGCGTCTAAGAATGTGTTTGGACCGGTAATGAGATCTCGGTTTCTTCACTTGCACTATAGACTCGTTGTTATCACAGAAGATAACTACTGGCTCGGCAATGCTAGACACCACACCTAACTCTTGGGTGTAGTTTTTTCATCCAAATCGCTTCCTTAGCAGCTTCTGAGGGCGCTATGTATTCAACTTCTGTGGTGGAATCGGATGTCGTATCCTGCTTGAAACTCTTCCAAGTAACCACTCCACCGTTAAGCCTGAATACAAATCCTGATTGGGACTTGGCATCATCGTCGCCGACTGGAAGTTAGCATCGCTAAAGCTTTGCAGTATCAACTCTCCACCACCATAGACCAACAAAATATTTTTAGTCCTTCGTAGGTACTTAAGAATGGTCTTTACCGTAGTCCAGTGTGCCTCACCAGCGCAGGCTTAAGATTTGCTCGTTACACTTAAAGCGTAATCAATGTCAGGCCTACACACTGTACGATATACTGGATGTTGCCAACGGGGGAGGCATAGGAGATGTCTTTCATCTTTTCAAGCTCCTCATCAGTCTTGGGAGAGTGCTTTTTGGATAACTTAACCTCATGCCTCATGGGAAGGAAACCTCGTTTGGAGTTATCCATATTGAATCTTTTCAAGACTTTCTCAACATACGTGGGTCATTCCCAAAATCCATTTAGATCTATCCCTAAAAATCTTGATGCCAAGGATGTAGTAAGCTTCACCTAACACCTTCATGGAGAATTGAGTAGACAACCATGTTTTTGTGTCACCTAACATCTTAACATCATTCCTAATGAGCAAGATGTTGTGCACATAAAGTACCAGAAACACTATTGAGCTCCCACTGACCTTCTTGTATATATAAGGGTCATAGTCATTCTTGATGACATCATAGCCCCGTATGACTTCATCAAAACGTATATTCCAACTTCGGGATGCTTGTTTGAGGCCGTAGATGGACCTTTGAAGATGGCAGACCTTCTGTTTTTCTCCAATGACCGTGAATCCCTCCGGTTGATCCATATGGATCTCTTCCTCAATGAAACCATTAAGGAAAGCCGTTTTCATGTACATCTACCATATTTCATAGTTATACGATGCAACTATGACAAACATAATCCGAATGGACTTGGCCATCGCCACTGACGAGTAGGTTTCCTCAAAGTTGACCCCGGGTCGCTAAGTGTGACCTTTCGCTACAAGCCTAGACTTGAAGGTGGTCACCTCCCCATCGGCTCCAAATTTGCGTTTATAGAACCATTTACACCCAATATGTTTAACACCCTTGGGAGGGTCAACTAACGTACAAACCTGGTTCGAACTCATGGAGTCCATTTTGGTTTTCATGGCTTCAAGCCATTTTTTTGAATCAATGTGCGACACTACCCTAGGCTAAGGCCCGGAGACGGTAGACAGAAGGACCGTACCCGTACGAAATCGACGCCTAAATGTTCAGGCCAACATTCACCTAGTCTCTAATGCAATGGACCATTGCTAGATGCCCACCCATGGTAACGGGCTCCTGTTGGACACGGGGCCAAGTCTAGCTGAGGGTAAACCTAAAGGGTCACACACAAATCATCGAGGAGGTGAAGAAATTGACTTGGAGTCAATTTTAGAGGATAATGAGTAATTTGATTACTTACGGGATTGTCCATTGAATGGACGGGAAGATATTGTATCAGGCCCTCATTTTAAATCAGTAAATGGGACTTATCGATTAAGTAGAGAATCGAAACTTGGATCTTTTAATTGGATTAAAAGATTAATGGGAATTATTTAAATGGACCATGAATTAAATAGGATTTAATTTTTGGACTTGTTGTAATTGGATTACAATTAAACCTGGTCCATTAAATCTTGGGTCAAAAGATGTGTTAATTCCACTTTTGGAATGAGAAGAAGTTGGACTTCTTCCCAAAGGAGCATGGCTGAAATTGCTTCTTTTAGAAGCTCAAAATCGGTCATGCATGGCCTTTGATGAGTGTTGACTTGTCTCTTTTGGTAAGAGACAAATCAATTTCAATCAAGCCTTTTTCATTTGGTATGATTAAATCATACCTTATGGGATGGTAGGCTTGATTGATGATTAGTAGGGATTGATTGGAATGTATCTAGACATCCTTGGATGAACCTAGACACATTCCACTAATCACATTAATTAAGTATATATATATATGTATATACTATCACCAAAGTAAGAGAATGATTATTCATCTTTTTCTAGAAAAAAGAACACACTCTCCCCTACATACTCCTAGTTTTCGGCCCCTCTCTCTACACACACTATCCTCTTTGTTCTTCATTGATTTAGGATCATCTTGAAGAACAAAGCAAGATCAAGAAAACCACTAATATAATAGTGTTGTCTTGTCTTTGATCCTATCCTCGAAGATCCATTTTTCTCTAGCTAGAAAAACGAGATCTCTCCCGGTGTGGTGTGGACGTTGTTAGAGAGTTCATACATTTAAACTTGGTGAATGTTTCCGGCAGAACAATGCTCGTAGCCAAACAACAAAGAAAGCTACAAAGGTAACATTTAAGTTTACGCTCTTGTGGTTTCTTTTATTATTAATCTATGCTCTATATGATATATATATACATATATTATTTTTTATTATCATATTCTACATCGAATGCCTGATTGAGCACCCAAGGGTACACCTCTTGGGATCTTTTGACATACTTCATTCATGCAATTTTTTCAATTATCGCTTCCGCTCACGCTCCCGGGTGGATCCGCTTGTCCTTCAAGTGGCATTAGAGCCCGGTTCGATGTAAGGAGCATAGATCTATGAGCTTAGCATGTTCCACTTTTGTTTACGGCTTTATGAGCATGTTTATATGTATGAATATATAGATCAAGGAACTCGTTCATTTGTGTAAAATTGATGGACGTCATTTTATGGATTAGATCTTAAAAATTGCATATTTATTTTCAGTTGTTTTTATACTTAAATGTGCTTAAATGAGAAATGAAAAACCATGAACAAAGACAAACGGAACAGCAGCGGCAGCAATTGGCTGCAACCTATGCTGGCCGGCCACTGGCTGGCGGGCGCGCGTGGGCTTTCGCCAGCGTGCATGCTGGCAGGGGCGATCGTGCAGATCGTTCAGTGCGTAGGCGGGCGCCTATGCTGCTTCTGCGCGCGCGCTGTGCACAGTTGTGTAGGCTGCTGGCCGGGCCAGCGCACCGCATGGGATGCGCGCGCGCGCATGCATGCCTATAGGCACGACGGCCGGGCCGTTCTGTCCCGATTTTCGACGTTTTTCTGAAAATTTAATTTTCGGATAATTTCTGCATTTTTTCTGAAAAATGAATTAATTTTGCATATTTGATTTTGAAATTATTGAATTTTTCCTTCGATCAATTTTGCTTAATTAATTTGGGATTTACAACATGCATGGGATGCATTGTGTATGATGTCTATTAAATTCAAAATTTTAAGCTCGAGCAATATTTATATATTTATATTTATATCTTGTGATGTTTGACATCACTTGGATATTTTGAATATCTATGTTAGCATGATTATTTGTTATAATTTTGCAATATGTGTTGATGGAATCAACATAGGACAATCACAAGAGTCCTAGACCTTATGTATGAATGAATGACATTTATTTATATTTTTGTCGGGTGGGGCCTGCGTGCCTCTTGTTTTGGGACTATCATCTACCGTTTCTCGCGTCATGATGTTAAGGTTTGCTTATTTTCTCTTTCCATGTATTACTTTTCAATGTAATGAGAGTAGTTAGAATATTTGGTGTGTTAGAATGAAGCCAATCTGAATGGGCTATTGTAACCTATGTCTGAACAATTTCGGTGTTTTAATAATTGCTATGAATAAGAAAGTGATGTTCATTTGGCTTAAATACTTTGTTTGTCTTCACTTACTTCTTTATAATAACTGTTCACTGCACAAGCAAAGCCTACAGACCGAAACGATATTCCAAGAAACTCGAACTGCGCATTAGATGGCAGTTCATGAAATCAGTTTCTGTAGATCGATCTGAAATACTCTAAGTCAAGGAATCTCAAGATAGGGTATCGAAAATCTGTGTGAGACTTGCACTAAGCAATTGCTGTCGCATTTTCATCGACAAGTGACAAGGCTCGTCCATGCAATGTTAGTGGGTCAGCCAGCTAGGTGCCAGCTGACTGAGGTGACTCGTGAGAATCATCATGTGGAGGACCTTGAGTAAGGTCAGTCGGTATGACTTGCATTCCCGGGTTCCAACAGTTCGGATTTGATCCTTAAACTTGAGGGACTGCTGAGATCACCTAAACACCATGCCTGTATATTAGATTTGGCAAGAGGCTACCAAGTCCAGTGACTCGATTGGCATAAGCCCTATCTAGTGCAGTTAAGATGTGTGACAGTAGGTCCTAAGAGAGGATCCATCTCCTGTCAATAGGTTGACAGTAATGACTAACCTTACTCTTAGACTCGTCCCTAAATCTGTGGCCACAGTGACTGAACAGTGGGGTAGGACCCCTATGACATTTAGTGTGGACGAGCCAAGGCTTAAGTCAAGAATGGGTACCTACAGATCCATGCCCTAGTCTATAAGTTGTGAGATGGTAGATGGAAGGACAAACGTATTGAAGAGCCTAAATGTTCATGCCATAAATATTCACCTAGTCTCTAGTGCCATGGACCGTTGTTAGACGGCCACCCATGGTGACGGACGAATTTCCTTCATGAGATGATTGGAGATTCAACCAAGTCTAGCTGAGGGTGAACCTAAAGAGTCACACACAATCCGCCCGTGATAAGGTATTTAATTTAGAATTAATTTAGGGAGGTTAAACAATTTAATTGGGTTAAATTGGTTCCCTTGTTCTTGGATTGTTGATTCCTTTAATTGGATTAATGGAATTAACTAAATAAATTAGATTCTTGGAAATAATGAAATTGGCTTAAAATAGATATTAATTATTCAAAGCCCTATGGTTTATTTAAATAGGATTTAAATATTCCTAACTAATCCATCAAAGTGATGGATGAATAAGATCAAAGAGGAGAGATCAAAGGCCTAGATTAGTTTGACTAATCTAAAGTCTAGTTTGACTAGGACTTTGGCTAGGTCAAAATCCTAGTCAAACTATCCTTCTAAAGAGTTGGAGTTTGAAGAGGAATAGGATCCCACTTCTATAAATACTCCTAGGATGAAACTTGAGAAGGATGATCAACTAGTGAACACACACACACACGCTAGCCGTCGGTCACCTTTCTCTCTCTCTTGCTCATCCCCTTACCTTTTTCGTCCAAGAAAACTTCTAGTTCCTTGTTTCATACAAGTGAACTTTAGGAGGATTGATCATGTTAATTAATAACGATTGGTCGATCCGTCCTCCCTAAATATATACACTTGGTCTTTCGCTAGCACGGCGATCAAGAACCAAGATGAATTGCGAGGACGATTTAGAGGATTCCTACTATTGGAGTCTTGGTGGCAAAACGGGGAACAACCTGTGTAGCGGTTTGAAGATAAAACTACAACCGGATAGGTTCCTTTTAATGTATCTTCGGTTTTAACCCTATGGCCACCATGATATGTATGCTTTGTTTAATCATGAGATACACCAAACACCTGGGAGGTTCAAGAGAACACCCCGTGAACGTGTTATTTATGTTTCTATACAAGCATATTTAAATTCATGTTTTTTATTTTATACCGCGCTTCCCCGCGCTCCTCCCGGGATGATCCACACGTTGACTGTAGGTCGCGCGCGCAGGCTGTGCGGCTGGGCAGCGCGCACAGGCAAGGGCGCCTGTGCACGGCCGCCCGGCCAGCGCTGCTAGCGCGTGCCCAGGCAGGCAGATACTGCCTGCGGCCGCGCCTCTGCACGCACGTAGGCAGGGGCCTCTACACGCATGCAGGTCACATCTCTGCACGAACGCACACAGGCGGCAGACAGGGCCTGCCAACCTATCTATTCCGGTAGGGCGCCGCCGGCAGCGGCAGCCCTCAGCCGTCTCCAGCTGGTTTTCTTGTTTTTTTTAGAATTAATTGTCTAAAAATATTTTTTATTTATTTTGCATGTTTTTTTCGTAAAGACATTATTTAGAAATATTTTATTTTATTTTGTTTGGAATCACAAAATTTAATATTGTTTGAATAATGAGGAAAGGGTTTCCAACACGAAAAGCATTGCCATTTTTACACCAATTTTAAATGTAGAAATTGTTTTATTCTTTTTATGAATTAATGATATTGGATATCATGGATTGTGTGTGCAATATTGATGATTGGATATCATGAAATATGTGCGTTTAATGAGAATGGATGTTCACAAGTCCTAGACCGAATGTATGGGTTTTAATTTTATGTTGGGCCTGTGTGCCTTGTTTATTTTCCCCTGTCTCTCTTCTTTTTGCCTTGGAATAATAAGGCTTTCTATCTCCCTCCAAATGTACTCCCCCCGTGTGTTTGCCGAGGTTTCTTTTATATTGTAATGAGAGTAGTATAGTTGTGAGGATGTATTTTATTTTGATGAAGAAGATGAAGGATGACCCAGAAACGAGGATCCTAGGAGTTCCGGTGGAAAAGAGGCAAGGCCCATCAGTGTGTTGATGGGTTACTATTATTGAATGTAATAGTGTAGGACCAACCTTAGATTGACCATAGATCCACTGCGGGCTCAGTGGGTCGCATAGGATTCGGGCTTGTGATCATCCAAAAGGGGCGTGCTAGGCTTTTATTTTTGCATGTGGCTTATATGATGGGTGAATGGTTTATTTATCATATTAATGCTATTTCATGCAAATCATTTTATGCATAATGTGTGTATGTGCTGTAATGAGATCTCGGTCATCAAACTCTTGGTTGGACCAAGTTGAATATTAGACCCTTAATAAATGGACTAGAACTCTAGGAGTTCGTCCAAGCCTTCCATCCATGACAAAGTCAGGAAGCTAGTTTCAGTAAATTGCGTGGTCTCACGAGTCGTGGCACGTCTTTTATTCTGAAATAAGTTGCACTTTATTGTGAATGAAGCGAATACACTCCTGTTGCCTGTCTCATGAGTCGTGGGGGTAGCAGTGAGTGCTATGATTCGGTTGATTGGGTCGGGTCTAACGCCTGAAAGACATGATTCGCTTGGAGTCCTAGGGATCACGTAAAAGGGTGAGGCAAGAAATCTTGGGAATCTCGTTGGACGAGAATGGTATGGAATACCTCCCACAAGTTGTTTTCATGCGAGTCGTAAAAGCGGGGCATGGAAAACATCGTTGTAGATTCCAAGCCCACTAGGAAAGGGTTCCCAAAAATAACATTTGAGAGTCCCGTGTTTTCATAGAAATAGTGGAAGAATTAAATGACTAAAGTCCAAGTCTTTAATTATTATTAAAAACCATTTTAATTCTGCTGAATATTCCATTTTAAATGTAGATTTGAAACCATGTCTAAGAACTCGTTATCAACCATACTTGAGACAAATAAATTTAATAGAACCAATTACAATGACTGGTTGCACAATCTGAGGATAGTCCTCGATTATGAGAACCAAGGCTATGTCATGGACAAGCCGTTTTCTCGGACTTCGTCGAAAGGATCCACGCCCGAAGAACGTGAGACGTTCGAGACTTGGCATTAGGATAATCGAAAAATCCGTAGCATTATACTTGCATCTATGGCTAATGAGATGCAGAAGGAGTATGAGAGGCTAGACGATGTTCCTTCCAGAATGGCTCTCCTGAAGGATTGCTATGCAATCCCAGACCAGCATACTAGGTATGTCGCAACGAAGGCGTTCTTTGGGACTAAAATGACCGAAGGGTCCTCTGTACATGAGCATGGGGTCAAGATGCTTACCTTAGTAGAAAAGCTCGAAGACCTCAAAGCAGGGCTCGATGACGAGACGTACATTGATGTGATCCTTCAGTCACTCCCATCCTCCTTCGACCAATTCATTGTCAACTACAACATGAATGCTCTTGAGAAGGGTATCTATGAGTTCATCAATATGTTGGTGTAATACGAGGCAATGACCAAAAAGTCTGCGCCGTCGGTGGTGTTTGGAGAGGCTTCGACTTCCAAAACGAAGGCAAGGGTGCCGGATGTTGAAAAAAGGAAGAAGGGAAAAGAAAAGACCGTCAAAGCCGCCGACAATGCTAGGAGCGTTCCCGTTGCCAAAATGGGGAAAAACAAAGGGAAAAGGAAGGTTGACTCAAAGCAACAGTTAACCTCCTTTCCAAACTCCTTTCCAAATAAGGTACGTTTGTGATTGAGGTTAATATGGTCACTAGCTCTGCCTCTTGGGTATTAGATACCAACTGTGGAGCTCACATTTGGAACGACTTGCAGGTGTTGAAAAGAAGCAGAAAACTGAGTAGCAGTGATGTAGTCCTAAAACTTGGCAATGGCAAGGCCGTTGCTACAGAAGCCGTAGGATCCGCCACCTTAGTAGTTAGTGATCGTATTAGTATAGGTTTAGAGCAAGTTTATTATGTACCTAGCATGATCAAAAATATCATTTCCATTCCAGTGTTAGACAATAGGGGTTATGAGTTTTCGAACAATAAAATTTCTTTCATTTGATGAAGGGTGGATTTTCTCATCTGCTTGGTACACTTAATAACGGACTCTATATCTTGCAACATTCAAATTTCATTATGAATACTGAAGGACAAGCGGATCCGCCCGGGAGCGTGAGCGGAAGCGAGAAAGCGCGGAAAATACATAAATTAAATCAAATCTAATTTAAAATACGAATCCCAAGGGGTGTACCCTTGGGTGCTCAACTGGGCGTTCGATGTAGGATGTGTAAATATTAGAAACATATATTTAAACACATAGGTCATAGATGTATATTAAATCAATCAAAGCGTAATAAACCGTTACCTTTGATTATTTAGCGTATGCTCCCGGCTACTTGCGTTATTCCTTCTCCGGAATGCTCACGAAATCCAAACGTATGGATTCTCCAAAGGTGATCCACACCACACCGGAAGAAACACACGTTCTTCTTGCTAGAAAAGAACGGGTTTAAGAAGGAATCGGTTTAAGAGAAGAACACTATGAATTAGTGCTCTCTTAAACTTACTTTGTTCTTCTTCTTGATTCAAAATCAAATGAAGAACACAAGTGTAAGAGAGGGAGAGAAGCCGAGAGTTTGAGAGAGAGGAGAGGATTTTTGTCTTCGCTTTTTCCTAGAAAAAGATGAATAATGAATCACACCTGCTTGGTGTTGTATATTCTAATATATATACATAATTAATGTGATTATTGGAATGTGTCTAGGTTCATCCAAGAATGTCTAGATTCATTCCAATCAATCACCATCAATTCTTCAATCAAGCCTACCAAAATTTATGGTATGATCAAATCATACCAAAAGGGAAGAGCTTGATTGGAGTTGATTTATCTCTTTCCAAAAGAGATAAGTCAACATACCGCCTAGCATGAAACATGGCTGATTTTGCTTCCTCCAAGGGAGCATGTCGGCCATGTTTAATTAAGGGAAGAAGTCCAACTTCTTCCTATTCCAAAATAGGAATTATTTCTCCTCTCGCGTATAATTTAACGGACCGGGTTTTATCGTAATCCAATTACGACGAACCCAACATTCAATCCAATTTAATGTCTATTTAAATTATTCCCGTTGATCTTTTAATCTAATTAAAGATCCAACGTCTCAACATTCCATATTTAATCGAAAATCCAATTTACCGATTAAACGAAAGTCCGATACAATATCGGCCCGTCCATCCAATGGACTTTCCCTTAAGTAATCCAATTACTTATTTTATCCTTCGATATTGACTCCAAGTCGATCTCTCAACCTCCTCGGTGATTTGTGTGTGACCCTTTAGGTTCACCCTCAGCTAGACTTGGGCCCGTGTCCCACAAGGGTCCGTTACCATGGATGGCCGTCTAGCAACGGTTCATGGCACTAGAGACTAGGTGAATTGGCGTGAACATTTAGGCGCCGATTCCGTACGGGTACGATCCTTCTGTCTACCGTCTCCTGGCCTTAGTCTAGGGTATGGAATTGGGCGTCGGTTCCCATCCTTGACTAGGCATCTATGCTTAATACTCGAGACCACGTATGCTTCATTGCGTCGACACAGGAAATCATTCCCTGTTCGACCAACCACTGTGGCCACAGCTTCAAACAGCATGAACGTGTCTCCGAGTGCATAGGAGATACCTCTGTCACTTACTGACAGGGGACGGATCCTCTTCTTGGAATCCACCGTCCTCGCTACACATTCCGACTGCACTGAACAAGGCTTATAATAATCATCTTACAGAATGATTACCTCTCGCCAGATCCAAGATACAACCGTCCTGTGCACGCGACTGCCATGATTCCTCAAGTCTGAGGATTACTCCCGTACTATCGGAACCGGGGAAAACCAATCATACCGACCAAGCCTCCAAGGCTTCCATATGATGATCCCCGCGAGTCAGTCCAGTCGGCTCGACCCCAGTCGACCAACCCATCAAGATCGTGTAGGCGTCCCACGCCTGTCGCTGATGAAACACGGCACTCATCCAATGAACACGACTCTTGACGCAAGTCTCAATAGGACTCTCGATGCCCTGTCTCGAGGTCCTCGACTTGGAACGTTTCAGACCCAACTCTTAATCAGTTGGTTTCATGACCAGTATCCAATGCGTGGTCCAACTGCACGAGTTGTTATCCATGGTCTGTGGGCTTTGTTGCGATATAAGTTAAACACCGTTTTAACAAATGTAAGATCAGCGCAACAAAGAAGGTACCATTGGTGACGAAAACCAATCTTATTCATCACATAATAATATTACATCTACATCAAGTTGTCGAATAGGTTACAAATCGCCAAACCCATTTGCTTTCTGGTCACCTATTCTAACAATCTCCCACTGGACCTAAAGCCAATCACCCATTGACTTCAAACCTCTTATTCAGATTGTGAGTGTGGGCAACTTGCGACATGGGCTTAGCAAGTGGATCTGTTATGTTTTCTGCGGAGCTGACTCGGTCCAACCGAACGTCACTCGTGCTATCCATCTCTCTAAGCAGATGGTAGCGTCTAAGAATATGCTTGGATCGTGATGAGATCTCGGTTCCTTTGCTAGCGCTATTGCCCTGTTGTTATCATAAAAGATAATTACAGGCTTAGCAATGCTAGGTACTACATCCAACCCTTGGATGTAGCTCATCAACCAAACCACTCCTTAGCAGCTTCCAAAGCCGCTATGTATTCAAAACTCTATGGTGGAGTCCGCTGTGGTAGCCTACTTGGAACCCTTCCAAGTAACCACGCCACCATTTAGTCTAAATACAAAACCATATTGAGATTTGGCATCATCGTCATCTGACTGGAGGCTAGCGTCACTATAGCCTTCCAGTATCAACTCTCCACCGCCGTAGATCAAGAACATGTCCTTAGTCCTTTTCAGGTACTTCAAGATAGTCTTGACTGCACTCCAGTGTGCCTCCCCGGCACACGACTGATATCGACTTGTTACGCTAAAAGCGAAAGCCACATCAGGTCTCGTGCACTGAACAACATACTGTATGCTGCCTACGGTTGAAGCATAGGGGATGTCCAACATCCGTTTAAGCTCCTCATCAGTCTTAAGAGACTGCTTCTTGGATAACTTAGTTCCATGCCTCATAGGAAGGAATCCTCGTTTTGAGTTCTCCATCTTGAATCTCTTCAAGACTTTCTCAATGTACGAGGACTGGGCCATTCCTAACATCCTTCTAGATCTATCCCTGTAGATCTTGATGCCAAGGATGTAGGATGCCTCGCCCATATCCTTCATGGAGAATTGCGTTGACAACCAAGCTTTAGTGGTGCCCAACATCTTAGCATCATTCCAATGAGCAAGATGTCATCCACGTAAAGCACCAAAAATGCAACTGAGCTCCCACTGATCTTCTTGTATACACAAGGATCGGACTCATTCTTGATGAAATCATATCCCCATATGACTTCATCAAAACGTATGTTCTAGCTTCGGGAAGCTTGTTTGAGGCCATAGATGGACCTTTGGAGACGGCAGACTTTCTGCTCTTCTCCAACAGTTATGAAACCTTCCGGCTGATCCATATAGATCTCTTCCTCTACGAAACCGTTGAGGAAGGCCGTTTTCACGTCCATCTGCCATATTTCATAGTCATACCATGCTGCTATGGCAAGCAGTAACCGAATGGACTTGGCCATTGCTACGGGCGAGTAGGTTTCCTCAAAATCGACCCCGGGTCGCTGAGTGTAACCATTCGCCACAAGCCTGGCTTTGAAGGTTGTAACCTCTCCGTCAGGTCCAAGCTTACGTTTGTAGACCCATTTACACCCTACGGGTTTAACCTCTTTGGGTGGATCTACTAAGGTCCAAACCTTGTTTGTACCCATCGAGCCCATCTCGGATTTCATGGCCTCAAGCCACTTATCTGAATCGATGTCCGACATCGCTTCTCCATATGTCTTTGGATCATTATCCAACTGACCGGTCAAGCCCAGAAATCCATACCTATCAGGTGCATGAGATACTTTGGCCGACCTACGGAGGACTAGAATAATATCAGTGGGAACCACTGGCTCAAATGTCACTGCCGCCTCATGGGGTACCTCACTTGATTCCTCAAGGAGTACCTCATCGCGTCGACTATCCGATGGAAAACCTTTTTTTCAAGAACACTGTGTTTCGCGAGACAAAAACCTTTTGATCAGAGGGATCATAGAAATAATACCCCGCAGTTTCTTTTGGATAGCCGATGAACCTGCATAAACTTGACCTCGAGTCCAGTTTATCTCCCACTAATCTCTTGACATATGCGGGGCAACCCCACACTTTCAAGTATTTGTAGGAGGCAGGCTTGCCATGCCATATCTCATATGGCGTCTGGGATACCTTTTTAGATGGCACCAAGTTCAAAACTTTGGCCACCGTCTCAAGAGCGTATCCCTAGAAGGAAAGGGGAAGTTTGGAAAAACTCATCATGGATCGGACCATGTCCAACAAGGTCCGATTCCTCCTTTCAGATACACCATTAAGCTGCGGTGTCCCAGGAGGGGTCCACTGAGAGAGAATCCCATTCTCTTTTAGATAATCAGTAAACTCACCACTCAAATACTCTCCACCTCGGTCCGACCGAAGGGCTTTGATCTTTCGACCGGTTTGATTCTCTACTTCAAGTCTGTATTCCTTAAACCTTCCAAAGGCTTCAGACTTGTACCTCATCAGGTAAACATAACCATACCGTGAGTGATCATCGGTAAAGGTTATGAAGTACGAGTACCCACCTCTAGCCTGAGTATTTAGTGGACCACAGACATCTGTATGGATCAAATCCAATAGACCACTGGCTAGCGTACTTTGTCCAACAAAGGGTTTCTTGGTCATCTTTCCCTTTAGACAGGATTCACAGGTCGGTAGGTTGTCCAAATCGTCTATTTCTAGACTCTTTGAGTCCACCAACCTTCTTATCCTATCTTTAGAGATATGACCTAACCTCGCATGCCATATCTGTGCGTTATTATGATCATCACGTTTTCGTTTGTGTTCTGCAGTCATAATCCAATTAGACTGTTGAAGTATGTACAGACCATTGACCAATGTACCAAACAAATGATAAATACCATCTTTGATAATGAAAAAATCGTTTTTATTGATGGTAAATTCATATCCCTCCTTATCAAGGACCGGGATGGAAACAATGTTTTTAATCATGCTAGGTACATAGAAACAGTCGTTCAGTACAATTGTAACATGACTACTAATGGCTAACTCTAGTGATCCTACGGCTTCCGCAGCAACGGCCTTGCCATCGCCTAGCCTCAGGATCATCTCATCCTTGGTTAGCCTTCTACTTCTTCACAATGCCTGCAAATCATTGCAGATGTGAGCACCACACCCGGTATCCAATACCCATGAAGCAGAATTAGTAATCATATTAAATTCAACCACAAACACGCCTGGGTTGGAGAGCAGTTGTGGGCACTCCCTCTTCCAATGCCCTTTCCCTTGGCAATGCATGCAGACATCATTTGCCTTGGACCGCTGAGAACCACGGGCCTTTCCTTTCCCTTTGCTCGGTCCAACCGGAGCAAAAGGGACGCCCGGAGCGCGAGCAGGGGCCGCAACCGTCTTCCCTTTGCCCTTCTTCCTCTTCCAGCGTCCGGCCTCTTGGCATTCGCCTTGGAGGTTGAAGCCTCTCCTATCAATACCGTCGGCGCCGACTTGTGGGTCGTTGCCTCGTATTGGACCAACATGTTGATCAACTCATGAATAGACTTCTCAAGTCCGTTCATGTTGTAGTTTACAACAAATGGGTCATAGGATAGAGGAAGCGACTGGAGGATCACGTCAATGTACGTGTCATTGTTAAGCCCAGCTTTAAGGTCCTCGAGTTTCTCCACTAGGGAGAGCATCTTGACCCATGACTCTGTACAAACGCTCCTTCAGCGAGCTTGGTTCCAAAGAATGCTTTTGTGGCGGCATATCTAATATGCCTATCCGGAACGTATAAACCTCGTTCATGCGGAGCATTATGGCGGAGACGTTGTCCAGTCTCTCATATTGCTTCTGGATGTCGTTAGACATCGAAGCCAGTATGATACTGCGTACTTTCCGGTTGTCCTCATGCCATTTCTCGAACGTCAAACGTTCTTCAGGCGTGGACCCCTTCGGTAAGTCGCTCGATGGCGGCTCGTCCAAGACGTAGCCTTGGTTCTCCAAACCGAGGACAATCCTCAGGTTTCCCAGCCAGTCCGAGTAGTTCGTTCCATTGAATTTGTTAGTCTAGAGAATCATGGTTAATGGGTTCTTAGACATATTTACATTAATGAAAATGTAAAGCAGAAAATAGCAGATGATGGTAATATTATTGTTCAAGTTGAAGACTTGGTCATTTAGTCTTTAACCCTCCCACTATTTATACGAAAGTCCGCCACTCTCAAGCGGAGTTTCGGGAAACCATTTCCTAGTGGGCTTGGGATCCACAAGCGTAATCTCCATGCCCCGCTTTTACGATTAACATGAAGAAAACCTCGTGGGAGATATCCAATATCATTCTCATCCAATGAGATTTCCAAGATATTTTGCCTCACCTATTCGCATGGTTCCGAGGACTCCAAGCGAACCATGTTACTCAGTGTTGGGCCCGACCCATCAACCAAATCATGCCTCAAAACATTTCCTAGTGGGCTTGGGATCCACAAGCGTAATCTCCATGCCCCCACGACTCATGAGACAGGGAAACAACGAGCGCAGTCTTTTTGTTCACAACAATGGTGTAGCTTTCCCCTATTCCAAGTGTGCCACGACTCGTGAGACCACACTTGGGTAGTGGTAGCTTCCTCACCACATTGTTGTGGATGGAAGGCTCGGACAGACCAAAATACCATTTTGATCCAAGTCCGTTCTGGGCCTAATATTTAATTTGGTCCAACCAAATAAGAGTTTTGAGTGTGACCGAGACCTCATCACATTATGGTGTTTTAGCATGCATAAATATCCAGTATTTAAAGCGATAAATAAAAAACTCCGCATACATAAAATATAGCATACCCCTGTTAGGATGATCACAAGCCCAACCTATGCGACCCACTGAGCCCGCAGTGAGTCTATGGTCTGTCTAGGGTGGTCCTAAATTATTACAATAATAATAAACCCATTGTCATTCCAATGGGCCTTGAAGTGCATCTTGATTCACGCCTTGATGCTTCTCCTTGGGGTCTCCGACTCCAATTGCTTGTTAAAATTAAAACCTCACCAATCCTATCTACTCTCATTACAAGTGAAAGTAATACATTGGTAATAAAGAAAACAAGCCTTAACATCATGAGGCTGAAAATACGGGAGATGATAGTCCCAAAAACAAGAGGCACGCAGGCCCCACCCAACAAAAAATAAATGATCATACATTCATCCATACATAAGGTCTAGGGCTCTTGTTATCATCCCATGTTGATTCCATCAACACACATAACATAATTATTCCAAATAATCATGCATAAATACCAATGGATATTCCAAATACCCAAATGATGTCCAACATCACAAAAGTATAAACACACAAATAATATGCAAAATTCAAATTTTAAATTTAATGGACATTTTAAACAATGCATCCAATGGATGTATTGTTAGAATAGGTGACCATGTAAGCCAATTTTGGCGGGAATATGTAACCTATGTCCAGACAATTTCAGGTGTTTGATAAATCATTTATGAATAAAGAAGTGAAAATTCATATGGCAACACTTTGTTTACGTTCACTTATATCTGCTATTACATATCTGTTCACTACGCAAACAAAGCCCACGGACTGAGAATCAATTTCGGGGACTGGGACTACGCTTGGAGGTAGGTCCATGAAATCATCTTACCGAATCAGTCCGGAAAGCTCCAAGTCAAGGAATCTCGAAAATGGGTACCGAGATTCCCCTTGAGACTTGCACTAAGCATCTGCTGTCGTATTTCATCGACGGGTGACGAAGGTCATCTAAGCAGTGTTAGTGGGTTAGCATGCTAGGAAGCAGCCGACTGAGGTGACTCGCGGGAACCGTCTTACGGAGGACCTTGAGTATGGTCAGCAAGGTACGACGTGTATTCCTGGTTCCAACGGTACAGGTCAAGTCCTTTGAGTTGAGGAACTACTGAGTTTACCTGTACATCAGGTCTGTATCTTAGATATGGTGAGAGATTGCCAAAATACTCTTGAGTAGTCATAAGCCATGTCTAGTGCAGCTCTGATGTACAGCGTGACAGTAGTTTCCAAGAAAGGATCTGTCTCCTGTCAAAAGGCATTGACAGTTAAGTCTCATGTATGCTCTGTGTCTTGTCCCTAAAATCTGTGGCCACAGTAACTGAACAGAAGGGAAGGTTTCCCTTGCAGCGTTTAGTAAGGACAGACCGACACTTAGGTCCAAAATGGGTACCTGCATTTTTCGTGCCCTAGACCCTAAGTGATGAGACCGAAGATAGAAGGACAAGTGTACTGTTAGAGCCTAAATGTTCATCCCCAAATATTTCACCTAGTCTCTAGTGCCATGGACCGTTGCTAGATGGCCACCCATGGTAACGGACGGATTCTAGGAATCCGACCAAGTCTAGCTGAAAGGTGAACCTAAAGAGTCACACACTATCCACACACACACTTAGTATAATTTGGAATTAAATATTGGAGTAAAGGAATGATTAAATTGGATTTAATTGGGTCCTATATTTTCTTGGAGAATTAATTCCTTCTATTTGATAAAGGGAATTAAATTAATAAATTGGATTTATTAAGGGAATTAATTTAATGGGCCTAGAATAAATATTAATATTAATATTTATTTATTATATTTATTTGGCCTTTTGGAATATTTAATAGGATTTAAATATTCCATTAAATTAAATTAATGGTTGAGATTTAATGGGAGAGATGAAAGGCTAGGATTGAATTTGACAAGGTCAAATTCTACTTTGACTAGGTCAAAATCCTAGTCAAATTAAGCTTATAAAGAGTTGGAGTTTAAAGAGGATCAAACTCCTCCTCTATATAAACCCCTAGCCTTGCACCTTTTGAAGGATGATGAAATTCCAACACACACACAACTCTCTCCCTCTCCCTTGTCGTCCGCCCCCTCTCTCTCTTAGCAAGAAAATAATTCTTGTTCTTTTGTTCTTGGAACATTAGAACATTGATGAATCAATACCGTTAATTCATAACGTGTTGTTGATTCATCTAGTCCAATAAATTACATACTTGTTCGTTGCTAGCACGACGTGCAAGATACGTGGGTGGATCGTGTGTCACGATTTGGAGGGTCTCAAGAACGAGATCTTGGTGCAAAACGGGGAACAACGCGTGTAGCCGTTGAAGACGAAAACGACAACGGGTAGGTCTCGGTTTACATTTTCGCCTCTTTTATTTTTCAACTCTATGGCATCCATGATTGCTTACATGTTATTTATTCATGAGATACACCGAACACCCGGGAAATTTCAAGGGCACACCCCTTGAAACGTGTTCTTTAATTTTAAAAGCATGTTTAAATTTCACAATTTTATTTTATACCGCGCTTCCGCATTCGCGCAATTTTTCCGGGACGATCCACGCATTCTTTCATGTATTAATCCCAAATTAATTAAGCAAATTTAATTCAAGGAATAATCCAATTATTCTAAAATCAAAAATGCAAAATTAATATATTTTCAGAATATTGTGCAGAAAATACAGAAAATCAAATTTTCTGGAAAAAATCGAAAAACGGCACAAAACGGCCCAGCCGTTGTGCTGAGCCTGCTGCCCTGTGCACACGCCGGCAGGCTGCTGCCGGCGGCGGCGGCCGGTGCTGCTACTAGGGTTTTAAACCCTAGTATTGTTTTATTTTTATTTTTAGTTTTAATTTTAAATTAATTCTGAAAAAATTCGTTTTTGGGTTCAATTTTGCCTAATTTTCTAAAGACATTATTTTAGGAGTAAAATATATTGGATTTGGAATCCCGGGGTTATTTTACTTAAAATAATGAGGAAAGGTTTTCCTAAAACGAGAAAATACTGTTACCAATATTTGTGTTTTATTTTTTACACGTTACGCACATGTTCATTTATTTCTTATCTTGAATGATTATGATTGGAAATCATGAATTGTTGGTATATTGTAATTATGTGATTAGATCATGTGATTATGTGTGTTGGATGGAAATGGATGATCACGAGCCCTAGACCGAATGTATGGTTTAATTTTCTGTTGGGCCTGTGTGCCTCTTTTACTGCTTTCTCCTTCTCTCTTTCTAGTTGCTTTGGAATAATAAGGCATTCTACCTCCCTCCTTATGTACTCCCCCCGGATTTTCGCTCGGGTTTCTATTTTTAATATGTAATGAGAGTAGATTAGGAGTGAGGTTTCTATTTTTGTAATTGGTGGAGGAGAAGGAAGGACCACATGGAGAGCCCAGACGGGAGGTCCCTTGGAGTTTTCCATGAAGTGAAGAAAGAGAAAAGAGACCAAGGCCCATCAGCATGATGATTGGGTTACTATTAATGTAATAGTATAGGACCAACCCTAGATTGACTATAGATCCACTGCGGGCTCAGCGGGTCGCATAGGATTCGGGCTCGTGATCATCCAACAGGGGCGTGCTAGGTTTTAATTTTGCATGTGGTTATTTTGATGGATGAATGGGTTTTTTATTTGTCATATAACTGCTATGGATGGTTTAATTTATGCATTATGGATGAATGTGTGAATATTTATTTATTATGAGATCTCGGTCATTTACTACTCTCACATTGGTTGGACCAATGTTGAAATATTAGACCCTAGACAAAATTGACATGAACTCTAGGAGTTTGTCCATGCCTTCCAATGCATGGCATAGTGAGGAAGCTGTTTTAGGTCAATAGTGTGGTCTCACGAGTCGTGGCACGTTATTGTACTTAAAAGAAGCTGCACTATATCATGAACGAAATATGGGCTGCTGTTACCTGTCTCACGAGTCGTGGGGGTACCAGTGGGTCTGTGGGTCGGTCGATTGGGTTGGGTCTAACGCCCAATTAGCATGATTCGCTTGGAGTCCTCGGGATCATGTGAAAGGGTGAGGCAATAATCTTGGGAATCTCGTGGAACGAGAATAGTATGGAATACCTCCCACAGGATCTTTTCCATGCGAATCGTAAAAGCGGGGTATGGGAAAAATCGCTGTGGATCCCAAGCCCACTAGGAAAGGATTTCCCGAAAATCACGTTTGAGAGTACCGTGTTTTCGTATAAATAGTTGGAGGATTAAATGACTAAAGACCAAGCATTTAATTATTTTTATCAAACCACCGTCTTTTATTTTCTGCTGATCGCTCGCTGTTTTCTAAATATAGATTTAAAAATGTCTAAGAACCCATTTTCAACCATTCTTGAGACAAACAAATTCAATGGAACAAATTACAACAACTGGTTGCGCAATCTAAGGATAGTCCTAGATTACGAGAACTAAGACTACGTCATGGACGAGCCTCTCCCTAGGACCTTGCCGGAAGGATCCACGCCAGAAGAACGTGAGACGTTCGAGACTTGGCATAAGTATAACCGGAAGGTCCGTAGCATCATACTTGCTTCGATGACGAATGAGATTCATAAGCAATATGAAAGGCTAGACGACGTCCCTTCCAGAATGGCTCGCCTTAAGGATTGCTATGCAGTCCCGGACCGGCATACTAGGTATGTTGCGACCAAGGCGTTCTTTGGAACTAAAATGACAGAAGGATCCTCTGTACAAGAGCACGGGGTTAAAATGCTTACCCTGGTGGAAAAGCTCGAGGACCTAAAGGTAGGTCTCGATAATGAAACGTACATAGATGTGATCCTTCAGTCACTCCCACCCTCCTTTGACCAATTTATCGTCAACTACAACATGAACGCACTTGAGAAGGGCATTCATGAGTTGATTAATATGTTGGTGCAATACGAAGCAACAAATAAGAAGTCCGCGTCTTCAGTATTGTTTGGAGGTGCTTCAACTTCCAAGACGAAAGGCAAAGGAGGCGGACGTTGGAAAAGGAAGAAAGGGAAGGGAAAGGTCGTCAAAGCAGCTACGAACACTAAGGGTGTTCCCATTGCCAATGAGGGAAAGGCAAAGGAAAGGGAAAGGTTGTGTCCGAGCAACAGTCGAAGGCATATGACATATGTATCAACTGCCGTGAGAAAGGGCATTGGAAGAGAGAGTGCCCCAAACTCTTCTCGAACCAAGGTATTTTTGTGATTGAGGTTAACATGGTCACTAATTCTGCCTCTTGGGTATTAGATACCGGCTGTGGAGCTCACATTTGCAATGATTTGCAGGTGCTGAAAAGAAGCAGAAAACTGGGTAGCGGGGACATGATCCTAAAGCTTGGGAATGGCAAGGCCATCTCGGCAGAAGCAGTAGGATCCGCCACTCTAGTGATCAGTGATAGCATTAGCATAGAATTAGAGCAAGTTTATTTTGTAGCTAGTATGATTAAAAACATCATTTCCATTCCATTGTTGGACAATAGTGGTTATGAGTTTAGAATCAATAAAAATTGCTTTAATTTGATGAGGTGTGGAATTGCTCATCTGCTTGGTACATTAACTAACGGGCTCTATATCTTGCAACAAACGAACTTCGTTCTTAACGCTCAACACAAATGAAAATTAGATAATAACGGGAACGCATGACTGTGGCACGCTAGGCTAGGTCACATATCCCAAGATAGGATGAAAAGGTTGGTAGACTCAAAGAACCTAGAGGTTGGGGACTTGAGAGATCTACCAAACTTGTGAATCCTGTCTAAGAGGGAAAATGACCAAGAAGCCCTTTGTAGGATAAAGCAGGCTTGCCACAGGTCTGTTGGACTTGGTCCATACAGACGTATGTGGACCACTAAGGACGCAGGCCAGAGGTGGGTTCTCCTACTTCATAACCTTTACCAATGATCATTCACGGTATGGTTATGTTTACCGAATGAGGTACAAGTCTGAAGCTCTTGAGAGGTTTAAAGTCCTACGGTCAGACCGAGGCGGTGAATACCTTAGTACCGAGTTCCTAGATTATCTAAAAGAACATCGTATAATATCAAAATGGACACCTCCCGGAACACCAAAATTAAATGGTGTCTCTGAAAGGAGGAATCGAACCCTGTTGGACATGGTTTGGTCCATGATGAGTTTTACCAAATTGCCCTTATCCTTTTGGGGCTACGCACTAGAAACGGCAGCCAAATTGTTGAATTTGGCGCCTACCAGTGCATTGACCCAAACGCCATATGAGATATGGCACGGCAAACCTGCGTCCTACAACTACTTGAAAGTGTGGGGTAGCCCCGCATACGTCAAGAGGTTAGTGGGAGATAAGCTAGAATCCAGGTCTAGCTTATGCAGGTTCGTTGGATACCCTAAAGAAACTGCGGGTTATTACTTTTATGACCCCTTGGAACAAAATGCATTTGTTTCAAGGAATGCAGTATTCTTGGAGCAAGGCTTCCCGGAGGATATCCAACCAGATGAGCTGATCCTTGAGGAATCAAGTGATGGAATCCAGCCATCAGAGGTAGTCGCGGAACCCTCACTTAGAGGATTCAGGATAGACAGCCGAAGGGCTGACCAACCTCGAGGAGTCCAACATGCTAGGTATGAAGACAACCTCAGGAACAGCCAGCCCCAGTCCCTGAACCGCCGGCTTCGATACAGTCAATGCCCACAGTCACCACTAACGTTCCCGTTCTCCATAGATCCACTAGAGAGTCCAGACCTCTAGTGAGATATGGCTTTCTAGGAGCGACCGATCTTTTGGATAGCGATCCTAAGACATACGGAGAAGCGATGTCTGACATCGACTCCGGGAAATGGCTTGAGACCATGAAAACCGAAATGGACTCCATGAGCGAGAACCAAGTCTGGAGACTTGTAGATCCACCAAGGTGTTAAGCCAGTGGGCTGTAAGTAGGTCTACAAGCGCAAACTTGGCGTTGATGGAGAAGTCACCTTTAAGGCTAGGCTTGTAGCTAAGGGATACACTCAACGACCCGGGGGTCGATTTTGATGATACCTACTCGCCAGTAGCCATGGCTAAGTCCATTCAGATCCTGCTCGCCATAGCAGTATGGTATGACTATGAGATATGGCAGATGGACGTGAAAACGGCCTTCCTCAATGGTTTCGTTAAAGAAGAGATCCATATGGATCAGCCGGAGGGTTTCACCCGTTAATGGCTCGTACACCTGCGCGCGGCCACTGCCGGTCTGATTGATTTTTTTTTTTGTTTTTTTTGTTTTTCAAAACTGTTTTAGCACAATAACAGTAATATTATTCTGAAAATAAGCATGCAATTTTAGATCCAATCTAACAAAATAAAGCATGCCAAAAGTCCATTAAATCCAAACAATTGAATTATCATATTACTCATATATTTTATACAATCTAACATGCCAATAAAGCCATTTAAAAGCAAGTAGATCATGCCAAACACATAGATCTATGCCCCTTACATCGAACCGGGCTCTGATACCACTTGAAGGACAAGCGGATCCGCCCGGGAGCGCGAGCGGAAGCGTGAAAGCGCGGAAAATGCGTAAATTAAATCAAATCTAATTTAAAATACGAATCCCAAGGGGGGTACCCTTGGGTGCTCAACCGGGCGTTTGATGTAGGATGTGTAAATATTAGAAACATATATTTAAACACATAGGGCATGGATGTATATTAAATCAATCAAAGCGTAATAAACCGTTACCTTTGATTATTTAGCGTATGCTCCTGGCTACTTGCGTTGTTCCTTCTCCGGAATGCTCACGAAATCCAAACGTATGGATTCTCCAAAGGTGATCCACACCACACCGGAAGAAACGCACGTTCTTCTTGCTAGAAAAGAACGGGTTTAAGAAGGAATCTGTTTAAGAGAAGAACACTATGAATTAGTGCTCTCTTAAACTTACTTTGTTCTTCTTCTTGATTCAAAATCAAGTGAAGAACACAAGTGTAATAGAGGGAGAGAAGCCGAGAGTTTGAGAGAGAGGAGGGAATTTTTGTCTTCTCTTTTTCCTAGAAAAAGAGGAATAATGAATCACACCTGCTTGGTGTTGTATATTCTAATATATATACATAATTAATGTGATTATTGGAATGTGTCTAGGTTCATCCAAGGATGTCTAGATTCATCCCAATTAATCACCATTAATTCTTCAATCAAGCTTACCTAAATTTATGGTATGATCAAATCATACCAAAAGGGAAGAGCTTGATTGGAGTTGATTTGTCTCTTTCCAAAAGAGATAAGTCAACATACCATCTAGCATGAAACATGGCTGATTTTGCTTACTCCAAGGGAGCATGTCGGCCATGTTTAATTAGGGGAAGAAGTCCAACTTCTTCCTATTCCAAAATAGGAATTATTTCTCCTCTCGGTATAATTTAACGGACCGAGTTTTATCATAATCCAATTACGACGAACCCAACATTAAATCCAATTTAATGTCTATTTAAATTATTCCCGTTGATCTTTTAATCCAATTAAAGATCCTACGTCTCAACGTCTCAACTTTTCATATTTAATCGAAAATCCAATTTACCGATTAAACGAAAGGCTGATACAATATCGGCCCGTCCATTCAATGGACTTTCCCTTAAGTAATCCAATTACTTATTTTATCCTTCGAGATTGACTCCAAGTCGTTCTCTCAACCTCCTCGGTGATTTGTGTGTGACCCTTTAGGTTCACCCTCAGCTAGACTTGGGCCCGTGTCCCACAAGGGTCCGTTACCATGGGTGGCCGTCTAGCAACGGTCCATGGCACTAGAGACTAGGTGAATTGGCCTGAACATGTAGGCGCCGATTCCGTACGGGTACGATCCTTCCGTCTACCGTCTCTCGGCCTTAGTCTAGGGTATGGAATTGGGCGTCGGTTCCCATCCTTGACTAGGCATCTATGCTTAATACTCGAGACCACGTATGCTTCATTGCGTCGACACAGGAAACCATTCCCTGTTCGACCAACCACTGTGGCCACAGCTTCAAACAGCATGAACGTGTCTCCGAGTGCATAGGAGATACCTCTGTCACATACTGACAGGGACGGATCCTCTTCTTAGAATCCATCGTCGTCGCTACATATTCTGACTGCACTGGACAAGGCTTATGATAATCATCTTACAGAATGATTAACTCTCGCCAGATCCAAGATACAGCCGTCCTGTGCACGCGACTGCCATGATTCCTCAAGTCTGAGGATTACTCCCGTACTATCGGAACCGGAGAAAAACCAATCATACCGACCAAGCCTCCAAGGCTTCCATATGATGATCCCCGCGAGTCAGTCCAGTCAGCTCGACCCCAGTCGACCAACCCATCAAGATCGTGTAGGCGTCCCACGCCTGTCGCCGATGAAACACGACACTCATCCAATGAACACGACTCTTGACGCAAGTCTCAATAGGACTCTCGATGCCCTGTCTCGAGGTCCTCGACTTGGAACGTTTCAGACCCAACTCTTAATCAATTGGTTTCATGACCACCATCCAATGCGTGGTCCAACTGCACGAGTTGTTATCCATGGTCTGTGGGCTTTGTTGCGATATAAGTTAAACACCGTTTTAACAAATGTAAGATGAGCGCAACAAAGAAGGTACCATTGGTGACGAACACTCATCTTATTCATCACATAATAATATTACATCTACATCAAGTTGTCGAATAGGTTACAAATCGCCAAACCCATTGTCTTTCTGGTCACCTATTCTAACAAATACTCAACATAAAAGTAATAGATAATCACGGGGACGCACAACTGTGGCATGCAAGCCTAGGTCACCATCCCTCAAGAAAGGATGAAGAAGTTAGTAGACTCAAAGAACCTAGAGGTTGGGGACTTGAGAGATCTACCAACTTTTGAATCTTACCTTAGAGGGAAAATGACCAAGAGGCCTTTTGTAGGATAAAGCGAGCTTGCCACAGGTCTATTGGACTTGGTCCATACAAACGTGTGTGGACCACTAAGGACACAAGCCAGAGGAGGATTCTCCTACTTCATAACCTTCACCGATGATCACTCACAGTACGGTTATGTTTACCTAATGAGGTACAAGTTTGATGCTCTTGAGAGGTTTAAAGACTTTAAACTTGAAGTTGAGAACCAAACCGAGTGCAAAATTAAAGTCCTACGGTCAGACCGAGGCGGCGAGTACCTTAGTAATGAATTCCTCGATTATTTAAAAGAAAACAATATAGTCTCTGAATGGACACCTCCCGGGACACCGCACTTAAACGGTGTCTCTGAAAGGAGGAATCGAACCCTATTAAACATGGTTCGATCCATGATGAGTTGTGCCGAACTGCCCTTGTCTTTTTGGGGCTACACACTGGAAACAACAACCAAGTTGCTAAACTTAGCGCCTGACCAGTGCCGTGGCCCAAACACCATATGAGATATGGCACGGCAAGCCTGCTTCCTACAAATACTTGAGGGTGGGGTAGCCCTGCATACGTTAAGAGGTTAGTAGGAGACAAGTTAGAATCAAGGTCTACCTTATGTGGGTTCATTGAATACCCTAAAGAAACTACAGGTTATTATTTCTATGACCTATCGGAACAAAAGGTCTTTGTTTCAAAAAATGCAATGTTCTTGGAAAAAGGTTTTCCAACGGGTGTCCAATGTGATGAACTGCTCCTTGAGGAGTCAAGTGAGACGAATCAGTCATCAGCACCAGAAGCTATGGATACCTCACTTAGAGGTTTTAGGATAAGTACCCAACGAGTCGAGCCACCTCGGGAGGATCAGCATGCCAGGCATGTCAAACAACCTCACGAGGAGCCAACCACGGTACCTGAGCCACCAGCTCCTATCATGTCTGCACCCACAGTCACCACTGACGTTCCAATCCTCCTTAGGTCAGGTAGAATGCCTCGCCCTCCCGTGTGGCATGACTCTTTAGGCATGACTGGTCAATTGGATAAGGATCCTAAGACGTACGGAGACGAGATGTCTGATATTGAGTCGGGAAAGTGGCTTAAGGCCATGAAAGCCGAAATGAACTCCATGAGCACAAACCAAGTGTGGACACTTCTAGATCCACCCAAAGGCGTTAAACCAGTCGAGTGTAAATGGGTCTATAAGCATAAACCTGGCGTTAATGGAGAAGTTACCGCCTTCAAGGCTAGGCTAGTGGCGAAAGGATACACTCAACGATCCGGGATCAACTTTGAGGATGGCTAAGTCCATCGGATCCTGCTTGCCATAGCTGCATGGTATGACTATGAAATATGGCAGATGGACGTGAAAACGGCATTTCTCAATGGTTTCGTTGAGGAGAAGATCTATATGGATCAGCCAGAGGGATTCACAGTTGTTGGAGAAGAGCAGAAAGTCTGCCGTCTCCAAAAGTCCATCTATGACCTCAAACAAGCATCCAGTAGTTGGAACATTCACTTTGATGAAGTCATACAAGTATATGAATTTATCAAAAATGAATATGACCCTTGTGTATACAAGAAGGTCAGTGGGAGCTCTATGGTGTTCCTAGTGCTTTATGTGGACGACATTCTACTCATTGGGAATGATGTTAGAATGTTAAGTGACACAAAAGCATGGTTATCCATGCAATTTTGCCATGAAGGATTTGGGTGAAGCTTCCTACATTCTAGGCATCCAGATCGTCAGGGATAGATCTAAGAGAATGTTAGGACTAACCCAAAACTCGTATGTGGAGAAAATCCTGAAAAGATTTAACATGGATAACTCCAAACGAGGTTTCCTTCCCATGAGGCATGGGATCAAGTTATACAAGAAACAGTCTCCCAAGACTGATGAGGAGCTTGAAAGGATGAAATGCGTCCCCTATGCTTCTGTCGTGGGCAGCATCTAATACGACGTCTACTGCACAAGGCCTAACATCACTTACGCCTTGAGTGTAACTAGTAGATATCAGTCCTATGCAGGCGAGATGCATTGGAATGCGGTCAAGAGCATTCTTAAGTACTAAGAAGGACTAAGGATATGATCTTAGTCTATGGTAATGGAGAATTGATTCTGGAAGGTTTTAGCAACGCTAGCTTCCATACGGATGACGGCGATGCCAAGTCTTAGTCAGGCTATGTGCTCAAACTAAATGGTGGTGTGGTAGCATGGAAAAGTTCCAAGCATGAAACCACAGCTAATTCCACCACTAAGGCCGAATACATAGCAACTTCAGAAGCTGCCAAAGAAGCGGTTGGATGAGAAACTACATCCAATAGTTGGTTGTGGTCCTAACATTGCCGAGCTCGTGGTTATCTTTTGTGATATAATGGAGCAATATCGCAAGCAAAGGAACCGAGATCTCAGGACCAATCCAAGCACATTTTTAGACGCTACCACCTTTTGAGGGAAATGGTAGGAAAGAGGTGACGTTCGGATGAACCGAGTCAGCTCAACAGACAACACATCAGATCTGTTGACAAAGCCTATGTCACAAATTGCTCATACGCAGCATCTTGAGAAGATAGAGATTAGGCATATGGGCGATTGGCTTTAGGTCAAGTGGAAGATTGTTAGAATAGGTGACGGTGAAGCCAATTTGATTGGGCTAATGTAACCTATGTCTGAACAATTTTGGTATTTTAGTAATTGCTATGAATAAGAAAGTGATGTTCATTTGGCTTAAATACTTTGTTTGTATTCACTTACTACTTTATAATAACTGTGCACTGCACAAACAAAGCCAACAGAATGAAATGACATTCCGAGAAATTGGAACTGTGCATTAGATGGCAGTTCATGAAATCTGTTTCTGTGGATCGGTCTGAAACACCAAGTCAAGGAATCTCGAGATAGGGTATCGAGAATCCGTGTGAGACTTGTACTAAGCAATTGCAGTCGCGTTTCATAGACAAGTGACGAGGCTCGTCCATGCAATGTTAGTGGGTCAGCAAGCTAGGAGATAGCTGACTGAGGTGACTTGTGGGAATCGTTATGTGGAGGAACTTGAGTAGGGTCAGTTGGTATGACTTGCATTCCCGGTTCCAACAGTATGGATTTGATCCTTAGACTTGAGGGACTGTTGAGATTACCTACACACCGTGCCTGTATCTTAGATTTGGCAAGAGGCCACCAGTCTAGTGACTCGGTTGTCATAAGCCCTATCTAGTGCAGTCAAGATGTGTAGTGTGACAGTAGGTCCTAAGAGAGGATCCATCTCCCATCAATACGTTGACAGTAATGTCTCACCTTACTCTTAGACTCATCCCTAATTTGTGGCCACAGTGACTGAATAGTGGGATTGGACCCCTGTGACATTTAGTGTGGACGAGCCAAGGTTTAAGTCAAGAATGGGTACCCGCAGATTCATGCCCTAGACTATAAGCTGTGAGATGGTATATAGAAGGACAAATGTAATGAAGCGCCTAAATTTTCATGTCATAAATATTCACCTGGTCTCTAGTGCCATGGACCGTTGCTAGACGGCCACCCATGGTGACGGACGAATTCCCTTCACGAGATGATTGGCGATTCGGCCAAGTTTAGCTGAGGGTGAACCTAAAGAGTCCCACACTATCCGCCCATGACAAGGTATTTAATTTAGAATTAATTTAGGGAGGTTGGACAATTTAATTGGATTAAAGTGGTTTCCCATTTTCTTGGATTGTTGATTCCTTTAATTAGATTAATGGAATTAACTAAATAAATTAGATTTATTGGAAATAATGAAATGGGCTAAAAATAAATATTTATAATTTAAAGCTCTATGGTTTATTTAAATGGGACGTAAATATTCCATAATTAATCCATCAAAGTGATGGACGGATAAGAACAAAGAGGAGAGATCAAAGGCCTAAATTAGTTTGACTAATCTAAAGTCTAGTTTGACTAGGAGTTTGACTAGGTCAAAATCCTAGTCAAACTATGCTTCTAAAGAGTTGGAGTTTGAAGAGGAATAGGATTCCACTTCTATAAATACTCCTAGGATGAAACTTGAGAAGGATGATAAACTAGTGAACACACACACACACACACATACACATACACACACACACACACTAGCTGTCGGTCACCTCTCTCTCTCTCTCTTGCTTGTCCCCTTTCCCTTTTCCTCCGAGAAAGCTTCTAGTTCCTTCATACAAGTGAACTTTAGGAGGATTGATTACGTTAATTAATAATGCTTGGTCGATCCGTCCTCCCTATATATATATATATATACTTGGTCTTTCCCTAGCACGGGGATCAAGAAACCGGACAGATTGCGTGGACGATTTAGAGGATTCCTACTATTGGAGTCTTGGTGGCAACATAGGGAGCAACACGAGTAGCGGTTTGAAGACAAAACTACAATCGGGTAGGTTCTTTTTAATGTGTCTTTGATTTTAACCTTATGACCACCATGATATGTATGCTTTGTTTAATCATGAGATACACCTAACACCTGGGAGGTTCAAGGGAATACCCCTTGAACGTGTTATTTATCTTTCTGTACAAGCATTTTTAAATTGATGTTTTTTATTTTATACTGCACTTCTGCATTCGTGTTCCTCACGCTACACATTAGCTTTCATGGTGAGGTTTTATTTTTTGTAATAATAACAAGTCCATGGAGTCGGAGGCCCAAGGTGATACATCCAGGCATAAAACAAGAAGAGCCACCAGGCCCATTGGAATGACAATGGGTTGATTACTTATGTAATAGTGTACGACCACCCTAGACAGACCATAGACTCACTGGGGGCTCAGTGAGTTGCATAGGTTGGACTTGTGATCATCCTAAGAGGGGTTATGATATGTTTATTCCATGCGGCGTATTTATTTACCGCTTTATGAATATTGGATATCTCTTTAAGAGGGGTTATGGTATGTTTATTCCATGTGGTTGAACCAAATAAATTATTAGGCCCAGAATGAACTTGGATCAAAATGGTTTTGATCCGTCCAAGCTTTTAATCCACAACAATGTGGTGAGGAAGCTACCATTACCCAAGTGTGGTCTCACGAGTCGTGGCACAGTTGGACTAACGGAAAGTTGCACCATTGTTGTGAACAAAGAGACTGCACTCGTTGTTTTCCTATCTCATGAGTTGTGGGGGGCGACAGTCGAGCCATGATTTGGTTGATGGGTCGGGCCCAACACTGAGTAACACGGTTTGCTTGGAGTCCTCAGAACCATGCGAATAAGTGAGGCAAAATATCTTAGGAATCTCATTAGATGAGAATGATATTGGATATCTCCCATGAGGTTTTCTTCATGTGAATTGTAAAAGTGGGGCATTGACATCACGCTTATGGATCCCGAGCCCACTAGGAAATGATTTTCCGAAACTCCACTTGACAGTTGTAGAAATAGTGGGAGGGTTGAAGACTAAAAGACCATGTCTTCAACTTGAACTGTGATATTACCATCATCTTCTAATTTCTGTTTTATATTTTATAAATGTAGATATGTCTAAGAATCCCTTAACCATGATACTTGTATGCCCCTTTGTGCGGCATTAATCACTGGTGTGGCAGGCATGCACATCAGTGGGCCTAACAGTGTCAGCTTGGTGATGCACCAATGATGGCAATCAGGCAGGCAGGCAGCATACGTCGGTAGGTTGGCCAGTGTGCTAGGCTGGCGCGCGCAGAGGCAGGCTTACTGCGCATGTCGTGCGCGCAGCGTGCGAACGCTCGCGAGAGTTGGCCGAGATGGTGCAGACGGATCCCAGGCTGTGAGCGCAGACAGCGCCCCATGCATACTATTATGGGCAGCTGCGCGCACAGGCAAGACGGCTGTGTGGAGTCGGTTGGATGCGCACGCGGGACTTGGTAGATGCGCGGGCCAGACTCGGCAGTTGGTTGCAAGGCTGAAAGACAAAGGCAGTTGGGCTTGGTAGTTGAGATGAGCGGTTGCGGGGTAGTTGGGCTCCTGAGATCGTGGGCATCAATTGGCAGAGTGCTTGGCTGGGATAACTGTCGTCCTCATGGTGCTGACTAGATACTAGATGGCTTTTTCTGATTGGCCCAACAATTGAGGGTTGTGCACTTCACGTTTTTGTATTATTTTGCCATCAGAGTTGCACAGTGAGTATTGTGTGCAACCCTGAGGGTTTTCTTTGTATTCGTGCTTGGTGATTAATGCAAGGTAGGGTTAGTTCCTGTAAACTATTGTGCCTCATTTATGTGCTGTGTTAATCGATGCATGTGAGTGTTGTTGGCTTGCTTAATCTAATTCAGTCTCTATCAAACACGAGTGATTGTGAGAATGAGGGAGAAGGCTGACTGGTTGTGGGAGAAACCAGACAGCATAGTGGCAAATATTCGTAGTCGAAAAATAACCCTATGACAGTTGGTATCAGAGCCAGGTTTCACATCTAGTTCTTGTGAAGTTTTGGGCCACAGAGGACCAAACTGCGTTGCAAAATCGTGTTGCTGAATTGGAGACACAACTCCAGGGGGTTATGGAATTGCTAGGGTAGCCCCAGGATGCCTCGCTGGTGGCGCTATTTCTGTAGGTTGAGAACTTGTGCGAGAAGGTTGTAACGCTGCAGATATTGGTTGATGAATTGCCAGCTTTTCTGGAAAGTCGGGTGACTTCTGTGGTTAAGGATGTGAGCTCCTCACTGATGCTATTGACATGAAATGTGATGGCATGAAAACTGAGATAAATCTATTGAAGCGTGTTGTGGGCAAGGAGGAGGACCGTGCTTCTGCGTCCAAGGTAAAAGTTCTTGATCCGAAGCCCTTTGGTGGTGCTCGTAGTTCCAAAGATCTTGAGAACTTTTTGTGGGGTATGGAAATGTATTTCCAGACGGCTCGCATCCCTAATTCTGAGAAGGGGTCGATCACCAGCATGGATATGACCAGTAATGCAAAGTTATGGTGGTGTATTCATCTTTCAGACGACGCCAGTGCAAATCGGGATAAGATTGAGACATGGGATGTCTTAAAGAAGGAATTTAAGGACCACTTCCTACCTTGCAATACATCTTGGCTTGCAAGGGAGTCCCTCCAAAAGTTGAAACATTCGGGAACAGTGAGGGACTATGTGAAAAAATTTAGTTCGCTGATGCTTGATGTGCTAGAGATGTCTACGGAGGACAAGTTATTCAACTTCCTGTCCAGATTAAAGGCTTAGGCTCAAGCGGAGTTAAGATGTCAGGGTGTCAAGGACTTGCCGTCCGCAATTGCTGCTGCAGACCACCTAGTGGATTACAAGATCACTAGGGTGCTGATCCAGACAAAAAGAAAAAAGAGTTTGGAAGGGATAAGGGAAAAGCTGGGAAGGCAGGTAAGGAAGAAATATACAAGAAAAAGAAAGTGAAGGAGGTGATTGTGTCAGGCAATAAGGATACCTTCCAACCTGTTGTTGATAAGATAAGGAAGGGTTGCTACCTCTGTAACGATGACCACCGCATGCGAGATTGTCCCAAGTGTGGAAAGTTGAATGCTCTTGTGGCTGAGGCAGACGATGTGAAAGCCTTGGTTAGGCGTGTGGATCGTCCTGGGAATAGCGCGAATGCGGAAGCGCGGTATAAATTTAAATAACAAAATTTAAACATGCATAATACGTATGAAATTAAAACATGTTCAAGGGGTGTGCCCTTGAAGTTCTCAGGTGTTCGGTGTATCTCATGAATTAAAGACATACAAGCAATCATGGAGGCCATAGGATTTGTAAAACAAAAGAAGACGAAAACGTAAAAAGAGACCTACTGGTTCGTCGTTTTCCTCTTCTAACCGGTACTCGGGTTGTTCCCCGATTTGCTCCAAGATCTCGTATGTGAGATCCTCTAAATTGTGACACGCAATCCGCCCACGTATCTTGTACTTCGTGCTAGCGAACGAACAAGTATTTTATTGGAGAGGACGGATCAATCACAAGTTATTATTTAACGGGATTAATCCTCCTTTTGTTCAATTGTTAACACAAACGAACTAAGACTATTTTTCTTGAAAAGGGAAGAGAGGCGGATGAGATGAGAGGGAGAGGGCACACGATTTTAGTGTGTGTGTGTGTGTGTGTTGAAAAATCATCATCCCTCTTAAGGTGAGGAGCTAGGAGTATATATAGAGGAGGAGTTTAATCCTCTTCAAACTCCAACTCTAAGAAGACTAATTTGACTAGGAGTCCTAGTAAAAGTAGTAATTTCACCTAGTTAAATTAATCCTAGCCATCCATCTCTCCTTTTAATCTCAATCATTAATTTAATTTAATGGATATTTAAAACCTATTTAAATACTCCAAGGGCAATAAATAAATATATTAAATATAAATATTTATTCTAAGCCCATTAAATTAATTTTGTAATAAATCTAATTTATTAGATAAATCCCTTTTATCCAATAAAAGGAATTATTTCTTTCCAAGAAAATTAAGGACCCGATTAAATCCAATTTAATCATTCCATTTCTCTAAATATTTAATTCTAAATTGAATACTTTATGTGTGTGGATTGTGTGTGACTCTTTAGGTTCACCTTTAGCTAGACTTGGTCGGATTCCTAGAATTCGCCTGTTACCATGGGTGGCCATCTAGCAACGGTCCATGGCACTAGAGACTAAGTGAATATACGGGGATGAACATTTAGGCTCTAACAATACACTTATCCTTCCGTCGACGGTGTCACTACTTAGGGTCTAGGGCACGGAAAATGTAGGTACCCATTTTGGACCTAAGTGTCGGTCTGTCCTTTACTAAACGCCGCAGATTTTAGGGACAAGACAAAGAGCATTTGTGAGACTCAACTGTCAATTCCTTTTGACAGGAGACAGATCGTTTCTTGGAAACTACTGTCACTCTGCACACTAGAGCTGCACTAGACATGGCTTATGACTATTCAAGTGCTTCTTGGCAATCTCTCACCATATCTAAGATACAGCTCTGATATACAGGTAACTCAGCAGTTCCTCAAGTCAAAGGACTTGACCTGTACTGTTGGAATCGAGAACACACGTCATACCTAACCGACTCTACTCAAGGTCCTCCGTAAGACGGTTCCCGCAAGTCACCTCAGTCAGCTGCTCCCTAGCGGGCTAACCCACTAACACTTCTTAGACGACCCTCATCACCCGTCGATGAAATACGACAGCAGATGCATAGTGCAAGTCTCAAGGGGAATCTCGGTACCCATTTTCGAGATTCCTTGACTTGGAGTTTTCCGGACTGGTTCGACAGGACTGATTTCATGGACCTACCTCCAAGCGTAGTCCCAGTCCTCGAAATGTGTTTTCAGTCCGTGGGCTTTGTTTGCAGAGTGAACAGAAATATAAAACAAATAAAGTGAACACAAACAAAGTAATGCCAAATGAATATCACTTCTTATTCATTAATAATTTATCAAATCCTTGAAATTGTTTAGACATAGGTTACATTTTGCCTGCCAAGATTGGCTACATGGTCACCTATTCTAACAATCTCCCACTTGACCTTAAAGCCAATCGCCCATATGTCTAGTCCCCATCTTCTCAAGAAGTTGCGTATGAGCACTCTGCGACATAGGCTTTGTCAGCGGATCTGCTGTGTTGTCTGCTGAGTTGACTCAGTTCATCCGAACGACACCTCTTCCTACCATTTCTCTTACAATATGGTAGCGTCTAAGAATGTGTTTGGAACCGTGATGAGATCTCGGTTCCTTTGCTTGCGCTATTGATCCTTTGTTATCACAAAAGATGACAACGGGATCGGCGATGCTAGGCACCACACCCAACTCTTGGATGTAGTTTCTCATCCAAACCGCTTCCTTGGCAGCTTCTGAAGCTGGTATGTATTCGGCCTCAGTGGTGGAATCAGCAGTGGTTGCTTGTTTGGAACATTTCCAAGCCACTACTCCTCCATTGAGCCTGAATACATAACCCAATTGAGACTTGGGAGCATCGTCATCACACTGGAAGCTAGTGTCGCTAAAGCTTTCCAGGATCAGTTCTCTATTGCCATAGACTAAGAACATTTCCTTAGTCCTCCTCAGGTACTTAAGGGTGCCCTTAACAGCATTCCAATGTGCCTCTCCTGCACAGGACTGATATCTGCTTGTCACACTCAATGCGTAAGCAATGCCAGGTCTGGTGCAGTGAACCGCATATTGGATGCTTCCTACGACAGAAGCATAGGGGATGACCTTCATCCTTTCAAGTTCCTCATCAGTCTACCGGGACTGTTTCTTGGATAACTTGATCCCATGCCTCATGGGAAGGAATCCTCGTTTGGAGTTGTCCTTTCGAAACCTTTTCAGGACTTTCTCCATATACGAGTTTTGGGTGAGCCCTAACATCCTTTTAGATCTGTCCCTGACAATCTGGATGCCTAGGATGTAGGAGGCTTCACCCAATCCTCTAAGTGAGGAATCCGTGGCTACCTCTGATGACTGATTTCCATCACTTGATTTCTAAGGATCAGTTCATCAGGTTGGATATCCTCTGGAAAGAGTTGTTCCAAGAACACTGCGTTCCTTGAAACAAATACCTTTTGTTCCAAGAGGTCATAAAAGTAATAACCTGCAGTTTCTTTAGGGTACCAACGAACCTGCATAAGCTAGACCTGGATTCCAGCTTATCTCCCACTAACCTCTTGACGTATGCGGGGCTACCCCACACTTTCAAGTAGTTGTAGGATGCAGGCTTGCCGTGCCATATTTCATATGGCGTTTGGGTCAATACACTGGTTGGCGCCAAATTTAACAACTTTGCCGCCATTTCCAATGCGTAGCCCAAAAGGACAAAGGCAATTTGGTAAAACTCCTCATGGATCGAACCATGTGCAATAGGGTTCGATTCCTCCTTTCAGAGACACCATTAAACTGTGGTGTCCCGGGAGGTGTCCATTCAGATATTATACCATTTTCTTTTAGATAACTAAGGAACTTGGTACTAAGGTATTCTCCACCTCGGTGTGACCGTAGGACTTTAATTTTGCAGTTGGTTTGATTCTCCACTTCAAGTCTGAATTCTTTAAACCTCTCAAGAGCTTCAGACTTGTACCTCATCAGGTATACATAACCATACCGTGAATGATCATCGGTGAAGGTTATGAAGTAGGCGAACCCACCTCGGGCCTGCGTCCTTAGTGGTCCGCATACGTCTGTATGGACCAAGTCCAACAGACCTGTGGCAAGCCTGCTTTGTCCTACAAAGGGCTTCTTTGTCATTTTTCCTCTTAGATAGGATTCACAGGTTGGTAGCTCACTCAAGTCCCCTACCTCTTGGGTCTTTGAGTCTACCAATCTTTTCATCCTGTCTTGGGATATGTGACCTAGCCTAGCGTGCCATAGTCCTGCGTTCCCGTTATTATCTATTTTACGTTTGTGTTGAGCGTTTAGAACAAAGTTCGTTTGTTGCAAGATATAGAGCACTATTATTAAGTGTACCAAGTAGATGTGCAATTCCACACCTCATCAAATAAAAGCAATTTTTATTGATCATAAACTCATAACCATTATTGTCTAACAATGGAATGAAAATGATGTTTTTAATCATACTAGGTACATAATAAACTTGCTCTAACTCTATGCTAATACGATCACTAACTACTAGAGTGGCGGATCCTACTGCTTCTGCCGAGATGGCCTTGCCATTCCCAAGCTTCAGGATCATATCCCCGCTACCCAGTTTTCTTCTTCTTTTCAGCACCTGCAAATTATTGCAAATGTGAGCTCCACTGCCGGTATCTAATACCCAAGAGGCAGAATTAGTGACCATATTAACCTCAATCACAAATATACCTTGGTTCGAGAGGAGTTTGGGGCACTCCTTCTTCCAATACCCTTTCTCACGGCATTTGATACATATGTCATATGCCCTCGACTGTTGCTCCGAGACAACCTTCCCTTTTCCTTTGCCTTTCCCCTCATTGGCAATGGGAACAATCTTAGTGTTTGTAGCTGCTTTGACGGCTTTTCCCTTCCCTTTCTGCCCTTTCCAACGTCCGGCACCCTCGCCTTTTGTTTTGGAAGTTGAAGTTGAAAGAAATCGGTGGATCGTCCGAGAATTGCGCGAATGCGGAAGCGCGATAAAAATAAACATACGAAAAAATAAAGCATGCTTTTAATTTAAAAGAACACGCTCAAGGGGTGTACCCTTGAGGTTCCCGGGCATTCGGTGTATCTCATGATTATAAAGCATGTAAAGAAATCATGGAGGCCATAGAGTTGAAAATTAAAGAGGGACGAAAAAGGTAAAACGAGACCTACCCGTTGTCGTTTTCGTCTTCAACAGCTACTCGCGTTGTTTCCCGTTTTGCACCGAGATTTCGTTCTTGAGACCCTCCAAATCGTGACACACGATCCACCCACGTATCTTGCACGTCGTGCTAGCAACGAACAAGTGTATAATTTTGGGGTGGATGAATCAACAACACGTTATCAATTAACGGTATTGATTCATCTAAGTTCTAATGTTCCAAAACAAAAGAACTAAGAAATATTTTCTTGCTAGAGAGAGAGGGGGCGAACGAGAGATGAGGAAAAGGGGAGAGTGTGTGTTCTGTGTGTTTTCAAGAATCATCATCATTCAATTGTTGGAAGCTAGAGGTTTATATGAAGGAGTTTAATCCTCTTTAAACTCCAACTCTAAGAACTCTAATTTGACTTGGATTTTGACCTAGTCAAAGTCCTAGTCAAACTAGTGTTTGACCTAGTCAAACCAATCCTAGCCTTCCATCTCCCCTTTCCATCTCAACCGTTCATTTTAATTTAATGGAATATTTTAAATCCCATTAAATATTCCAAAAGGCTAAAAGAATAAATATAATATAATAAATAAATATTATTATTTATTCTAAGCCCATTAAATCAACCCTTTAATAAATCCTATTTATTAATTTAATTCCCTTTATCAAATAGAAGGAATTAATTTCTCCAAGAAAATATAGCACCCGATTAAATCTAATTTAATCATTCCTTTAGTCCAATATTTAATTCCAAATTAAATACTAAGTGTGTGTGTGGATAGTGTGTGACTCTTTAGGTTCACCATTCAGCTAGACTTGGTCGGATTTCTAGAATCCGCCCGTTACCATGGGTGGCCATCTAGCAACGGTCCATGGCACTAGAGACTAGGTGAAATATTCGGGGATGAACATTTAGGCTCTAATAGTACACTTGTCCTTCTATCTTCGGTCTCATCACTTAGGGTCTAGGGCACGGAAAATGCAGGTACCCATTTTGGACCTAAGTGTCGGTCTGTCCTTACTAAACGCCGCAAGGAAAACCTTTCCCTTCTGTTCAGTTACTGTGGCCACAGATTTCAGGGACAAGACACAGAGCATACATGAGACTCAACTGTCGATACCTTTTGACAAGAGACAGATCCTTTCTTGGAAACTACTGTCACTTTGTACACCCGAGCTGCACTAGACATGGCTTATGACTACTCAAGAGTATTTTGGCAATCTCTCACCATATCTAAGATACAGACCTGATGCATAGGTAAACTCAGCAGTTCCTCAAGTCAAAGGACTTGGCCTGTACTGTTGGAAACCGGGAATACACGTCATACCTTGCTGACCATACTCAAGGTCCTCCGTTAGACGGTTCCCGCGAGTCACCTCAGTCAGCTGCTTCCTAGCATGCTGACCCACTAACACTGCTTAGACGACCTTCGTCACCCGTCGATGAAAATACGACAGCAGATGCTTAGTGCAAGTCTCAAAGGGAATCCTGGTACCCATTTTCGGGATTCCTTGACTTGGAGATTTCCGGACTAATTCGGTAAGACTGATTTGATGGACCTACCTCCAAGCATAGTCCCAGTCCCCGAAATCGTTTCTCAGTCTGTGGGCTTTGTTTTGCGTAGTGAACATAAATGTAAATGCAGATAAGTGAACGTAAACAAAGTATTGCCATATGAATTTTCACTTCTTTATTCATAAATGTTTTTATCAAATACCAAAGAATTGTCTAGACATAGGTTACATATTCCTGCCAAAATTGGCTTACATGGTCACCTATTCTAACAATCTCCCACTTGACCTTTAAAGCCAATTGCCCATATGCTTAATCCCCATCTTCTCAAGATGTTGCGTATGAGCGCTCTGCGACATAGGCTTTGTCAGCGGGTCTGTTGTGTTGTCTGCCGAGTTGACTCGGTCCATCCGGCGTCACCTCTTCCTACCATTTCTGTAAGAAGATGGTAGTGTCTAAGAATGTGTTTGGAACGGTGATGAGATCTCGGTTCCTTTGCTTGCGCTATAGCGCCGTTGTTGTCACAGAAGATGACAACGGGCTCGGCGATGCTAGGCACCACACCCGACTCTTGGATGCAGTTTCTCATCCAAACCGCTTCCTTAGCAGCTTCTAAAGCTGCTATGTATTCAGCCTCTGTTGTGGAGTCAGCAATGGTTGCTTGCTTGGAACCTTTCCAAGCTACTACTCCTCCATTGAGTTTGAATACGTACCCCGATTGAGACTTGGCATCATCGTCATCAGACTGGAAGCTAGCGTCGCTAAAGCCTTCCAGAATTAGTTCTCCATTGCCATAGACTAAGAACATCTCCTTAGTCCTCCTTAGGTACTTAAGGATGCCCTGAACAGCATTCCAATGTGCTTCTCCTGCGCAGGACTGATATCTGCTTGTTACCCTCAAAGCGTATGCAATGTCAGGCCTAGTGCTGTGGACCGCATATTGGATGCTACCTACTGCAGAAGCATAGGGGATGACTTTCATCCTTTCAAGTTCCTTATCAGTCTGTGGGGATTGTTTCTTGGATAACTTGATCCCATGCCTCATTGGAAGAAATCCTCATTTGGAGTTGTCCATTCGATATCTCTTTAGGACTTTCTCCATATACGAGTTTTGGGTGAGTCCTAACATCCTTTTAGATCTGTCCCTGACAATCTGGATGCCTAGGATGTAGGAGGCTTCACCCAAGTCCTTCATGGAAAACTGGGTTGACAACCATGCTTTTGTGTTTCCTAACATTCTAACGTAATTACCAATGAGCAGAATGTCATCCACATAAAGCACTAGGAACACTATTGAGGTCCCACTGACCTTCTTGTATACACAAGGGTCGGATTCGTTTTTGATGAAGTCATAACCCCGTATTACTTCATCAAAGCGAATGTTCCAACTTCGGGAGGCTTGTTTGAGGCCATAGATGGACTTCTGGAGACGACAGACTTTCTGTTCTTCTCCAGTGACCGTGAAACCCTCCGGCTGATCCATATAGATCTCTTCTTCAATGAAACCGTTGAGGAAGGCCGTTTTCACGTCCATTTGCCATATCTCATAGTCATACCATGCTGCTATGGCGAGCAGAATCCGAATGGATTTAGCCATGGCTACTGGCGAGTAGGTATCCTCAAAATCGACCCGGGTCGTTGAGTGTATCCCTTAGCTACAAGCCTAGCCTTAAAGGTTGTGACTTCCCATCAACGCCAAGTTTGCGCTTGTAGACCCACTTACAGCCGACTGGCTTAACACCTTTCGGTGGATCTACAAGACTCCAAACTTGGTTCTCGCTTATGGAGTCCATTTCGGCTTTCATGGCCTCAATCTATTTCCCGGAGTCGATGTCAGACATCGCTTCTCCATAAGTCTTAGGATCGTTGTCCAAAAGATCGGTCGCACCTAGAAAGCCATATCTCACTGGAGGTCTGGACTCTCTAGTGGACCTACGGAGAACGGGAACGTTAGTGGTGACTGTGGGTGCTGACTGTATCGGAGCCGGCGGTTCAGGAACCGGGACTGGCTGTTCCTGAGGCTGTCCTTCATGCCTAGCATGTTGGACTTCTCGAGGTTGGTCAGCCCTTCGGCTGTCTATCCTGAATCGTCTAAGTGAGGGTTCCGCGGCCTCCTCTGATGGCTGGATTCCATCACTTGATTCCTCAAGGATCAGCTCATCAGGTTGGATATCCTCCGGGAAGCCTTGCTCCAAGAATACTGCATTTCTTGAAACAAACACCTTTTGTTCCAAAGGGTCATAAAAGTAATAACCCGCAGTTTCTTTAGGGTATCCAACGAACCTGCATAAGCTAGACCTAGATTCTAACTTATCTCCCACTAACCTCTTGACGTATGCGGGGCTACCCCACACTTTCAAGTAGTTGTAGGATGCAGGCTTGCCGTGCCATATCTCATATGGCGTTTGGGTCAATGCACTAGTAGGGGCTAAATTCAATAATTTGGCCGCCGTCTCTAGTGCATAGCCCCAAAACGATAAGGGCAATTTGGTAAAACTTATCATGGACCGAACCATGTCCAACAGGGTTCGATTCCTCCTTTCAGAGACACCATTTAACTGTGGTGTTCCCGGAGGTGTCCATTCTGATATTATACCATGTTCTTTTAGATAATCTAGGAATTCCGTACTAAGGTATTCACCACCTCGGTCCGACCGTAGGATTTTAATTTTGCAGTTGGTTTGGTTCTCCACTTCAAGTCTGAATTCTTTAAACCTCTCAAGAGCTTCAGACTTGTACCTCATCAGGTAAACATAACCATACCGCGAATGATCATCGGTGAAGGTTATGAAGTAGGAGAACCCACCTCGGGCCTGCGTCCTTAGTCCACAAAGTCTGTATGGACCAAGTCCAACAGACCTGTGGCAAGCCTGCTTTGTCCTACAAAGGGCTTCTTGGTCATTTTCCCTCTTAGACAGGACTCACAAGTTGGTAGATCGCTCAAGTCCCCAACCTCTAGGTTCTTTGAGTCTACCAACCTTTTCATCCTATCTTGGGATATGTGACCTAGCCTAGCGTGCCACAGACGTGCGTTCCCGTTATTATCTAATTTTCGTTTGTGTTGTGCATTGAGGACGAAATTCGTTTGTTGCAAGATATAGAGTTCGTTATGCAATGTACCAAGTAGATGAGCAATTCCACACCTCATCAAATAAAAGCAATTTTTATTGATTCTAAACTCATAACCACTATTGTCCAACAATGGAATGGAAATGATGTTTTTAATCATACTGGGTACAAAATAAACTTGCTCTAAATCTATGCTAATACTATCACTAATCACTAGAGTGGCGGATCCTACTGCTTCTGCCGAGATGGCCTTGCCATTCCCAAGCTTCAGGATCATGTCCCCGCTACCCAGTTTTCTGCTTCTTTTTCAACACCTGCAAGTCATTGCAAATGTGGGCTCCACAGCCGGTATCTAATACCCTAGAGGCAGAACTAGTGACCATATTAACCTCAATCACATATATACCTTGGTTCGAGAAGAGTTTGGGGCACTCTCTCTTCCAATGCCCTTTCTCACGGCAGTTGATACATATGTCATATGCCTTTTGACTGTTGCTTGGAGACAACCTTTCCCTTTCCTTTGCCTTTCCCCTCTTTGGCAATGGGAACACTCTTAGTGTTCGTAGCTGCTTTGACGGCCTTTCCCTTCCCTTTATTCTTCTTCCAACGTCTGGCACCCTTGCTTTTCGTATTAGAAGTCGAAGCACCTACAAACAATACCGAAGGCGTGGACTTTTTAGTCGTTGCCTCATATTGCACCAACATATTGATCAACTCATGAATGCCCTTCTCAAGTGCGTTCATGTTGTAGTTGACGATAAATTGGTCAAAGGAGGGTGGGAGTGACTGAAGGATCACATCTATGTACGTTTCATTATCGAGACCTGCCTTTAGGTCCTCGAGCTTTTCCACCAGGGTAAGCATTTTAACCCCGTGCTCTTGCAGAGAGGATCCTTCTGTCATTTTAGTTCCAAAGAACGCCTTGGTCGCGACATACCTAGTATGCCGGTCCGGGACTGCATAGCAATCCTTAAGGCGAGCCATAATGGAAGGGACATCGTCTAGCCTTTCATATTGCTTCTGAATCTCATTGGTCATCGAAGCAAGTATGATGCTACGGACCTTCCGGTTATCCTTATGCCAAGTCTCGAACGTCTCACGTTCTTCTGGCATGGATCCTTCCGGTAAGGTCCTAGGGAGAGGCTCGTCCATGACGTAGCCTTGGTTCTCGTAATCTAGGACTATCCTGAGATTGCGCAACCAGTCGTTGTAGTAGTTTGTTCCATTGAATTTGTTTGTCTCAAGAATGGTGGAAAGTGGGTTCTTAGACATTTTAAAAATCTACATTTTGGAAAACAGCGCGCGCGATCAGCAGAAAATAAAAGACGGTGGTTTGATAAAATAATTAAATGCATGGACTTTAGTCATTTAATCTCCCACTATTTATATGAAAACACGGTACTCTCAAATGTGATTTTCGGGAAATCCTTTCCAAGTGGGCTTGGGATCCACAGCGATATTTTCCCATACCCCACTTTTACGATTCGCATGGAAAAAATCCTGTGGGAGGTATTCCATACCATTCTCGTTCCACGAGATTCCCAAGATTATTGCCTCACCCTTTCATATGATCCCGAGGACTCCAAGCGAATCATGTTAATTGGGCGTTAGACCAACCCAATCGACCGAGCCACGGACCCACTGGTACCCCCACGACTCGTGAGACAGGTAGCAGCAGCCCGCTTTTCGTTCATGACATAATGCAGCTTCCTTTAAGTACAACAACGTGCCACGACTCGTGAGACCACGCTATTGACCCAAAGCAGCTTCCTCACTATGCCATGGATTGGAAGGCATGGACAAACTCCTAGAGTTCATGTCCACTTTGTCTAGGGTCTAATATTTTGACATTGGTCCAACCAATGTGAGAGTAAGAAATGACCGAGATCTCAAATAAATAAATATCTACACATACATCCATAATGCGTAAATAAACCATCCACAGTAGTTATACGATAAATAAACAACCCATTCATCCATCATCATAACCACATGCAAAATTAAAGCCTAGCACGCCCCTGTTGGATGATCACGAGCCCGAATCCTATGCGATCCACTGAGCCCGCAGTGGATCTATGGTCAATCTAGGGTTGGTCCTATACTGTTACATTAATAGTAACCCAATCATCATGCTGATGGGCCTTGGTCTCTTTTTCTCTTTCTTCACTTCATGGAAAACTCCAAGGGGGCCTCCCGTCTGGGCTCTCCATGTGGTCCTTCCTTCTTCTTCACCAATTACAAAAATACACATACGAAAGAAATCGGTGGATCGTCCCAGGAATTGCACGAATGCGGAAGTGCGATAAAAAATAAACATACAAAAAAATAAAGCATGCTTTTAATTTAAAAGAACACGCTCAAGGGTGTACCCTTGAGGTTCCCGGGCGTTCGGTGTATCTCATGATTATAAAGCATGTAAAGAAATCATGGAGGCCATAGAGTTGAAAATTAAAGAGGGACGAAAAAGGTAAAACGAGACCTACCCGTTGTCGTTTTCGTCTTCAACAGCTACTCGCGTTGTTCCCCGTTTTGCACCGAGATCTCGTTCTTGAGACCCTCCAAATCGTGACACACGATCCACCCACGTATCTTGCACGTCGTCCTAAGCAACGAACAAGTGTATAATTTTGGAGTGGATGAATCAACAACACGTTATCAATTAACGGTATTGATTCATCTAAGTTCTAATGTTCCAAGAACAAAAAGAACTAAAGAAATATTTTCTTGCTAGAGAAAGAGGGGGGCGGACGAGAAATGAGGAGAAGGGGAGAGTGTGTGTTGTGTGTGTTTTCAAGAATCATCATCATTCAATTGTTGGAAGCTAGAGGTTTATATAGAGGAGGAGTTTAATCCTCTTTAAACTCCAACTCTAAGAACTCTAATTTGACTAGGATTTTGACCTAGTCAAAGTCCTAGTCAAACTAGTGTTTGACCTAGTCAAACGAATCCTAGCCTTCCATCTCCCCTTTCCATCTCAACCGTTAATTTTAATTTAATGGAATATTTAAATCCCATTAAATATTCCAAAAGGCTAAAAGAATAAATATAATATAATAAATAAATATTATTATTTATTCTAAGCCCATTAAATCAACCCTTCGTCACCCCGTCGATGAAATACGACAGCAGATGCTGACCCACTAACACTGCTTAGACGACCTTCGTCACCCGTCGATGAAATACGACAGCAGATGCTTAGTGCAAGTCTCAAAGGGAATCCCGGTACCCATTTTCGGGATTCCTTGACTTGGAGATTTCCGGACTGATTCGGTAAGACTGATTTCATGGACCTACCTCCAAGCGTAGTCCCAATCCCCGAAATCGTTTCTCAGTCCGTGGGCTTTGTTTGCGTAGTGAACAGAAATGTAAATGCAGATAAGTGAACGTAAACAAAGTATTGCCATATGAATTTTCACTTCTTTATTCATAAATGTTTTTATCAAATACCAAAGAATTGTCTAGACATAGGTTACATATTCCTGCCAAAATTGGCTTACATGGTCACCTATTCTAACAGAAGCGCCTCCAAACAATATCGTGAAAGATTGTGGATCATCCCTGGAAATAGCGCGAATGCGGAAGCGCGGTATAAATTTAAATAACGAAATTTAAACATGCTTTTACGGAAAATAAAGAACACGTTCAAGGGGTGTTCCCTTGAAGTTCCCGGGTGTTTGGTGTATCTCATGAATTAAAAGCATATAAGAATCATGGAGGCCATAGGATTAAAAATAAAAGAGGGACGAAAAATAAATCGGAACCTACCGATTGTCGTTTTCGTCTTCTAACCGGTACTCGTGTTGTTCCCCGATTTGCACCAAATCTCGTATATGAGACTCTCCAAATTGTGACACACAATCCACCCATTTATCTTGCACGTCGTGCTAGCAAACAAACAAGTATTTAGGAGAGGATGGATCAATCACACGTTATTAGGTTAACGGGATTAATCCTCTTATATTCAATTGTTCCAAGAACAAAAGAACAAGAAAAACAATTTTCTTGGAGAGAAAAGAGAGAGAGGGCGGACGAGAGAGGAGAGGGAGAGAAGAGTGTGTGTGTGTGTGTGTTTCAAGATTCATCATCCTTCCAAAGGTGAAAGGCTAGGAGTATTTATAGAGGAGGAGTTTAATCCTCTTCAAACTCCAACTCTAGAAGACTAATTTGACTAGGATTTTTGACCTAGTCAAAGTCCTAGTCAAAGTAGTATTTTGACCTAGTCAAATTAATCCTAGTCATCCATCTCTCCTTTTAATCTCAACCATTAATTTAATTTAATGGAATATTTAAAACCTATTTAAATATTCCAAAGGGCAATAAATAAATATAATAAATATAAATATTTGTTCTAGGCCCATTAAATTAATTTTCTAATAAATCTAATTTATTAGATTAATTCCTTTTATCTAATAAAAGGAATTAACTCTTTCCAACAAAATTAAGGACCCGATTAAATCCACTTTAATCATTCCATTTCTCCAAATATTTTCTAAATTAAATACTTAATGTGCGTGGATTGTGTGTGACTCTTTAGATTCACCTTTCAGCTAGACTTGGTCGAATTCCTAGAATCCGCCCGTTACCATGGGTGGCCATCTAGCAACAGTCCATGGCACTAGAGACTAGGTGAATATTCGGGGATGAACATTTTGGCTCTAATAGTACACTTGTCCTTCCATCTTCGGTCTCACTACTTAGGGTCTAGGGCACGGAAATTGCAGGTACCCATTTTGGACCTAAGTGTCGGTCTGTCCTTACTAAACGCCGCAAGGGAAACCTTCCCTTCTGTTCAGTTACTTGTGGCCACAGATTTTAGGGACAAGACACAGAGCATATGTGAGACTCAAGTGTCAATGCCTTTTAACAGGAGACAGATCCTTTCTTGGAAATTACTGTCACTCTGTACACCGGAGGTGCACTAGACATGGCTTATGACTACTCAAGTGCATCTTGGCAATCTTTCACCATATATAAGATATAGCCCTGATATACAGGTAAACTCAGCAGTTCCTCAAGTCAAAGGACTTGACATGTACTGTTGGAATTGGGAATACACGTCATACCTAGCCGACCTTACTCAAGGTCCTCCGTAAGACGGTTCCCGCGAGTCACCTCAGTCAGCCGCTCCCTAGCAGGCTAACCCACTAACACTGCTTAGACGACCTTCGTCACCCGTCGATGAAATGCGACAGTAGATGCTTAGTGCAAGTCTCAAGGGGAATCTTGGTACCCATTTTCGAGATTCCTTGACTTGGAGATTTCCGGACTGATTCGGAGGGACTGATTTCATGGACCTACCTCCAAGCGTAGTCCCAGTCCCCGAAATACGTTTTCAGTCCGTGGGTTTTGTTTGCGTAGTGAACAGGTATGTATAAAGCAGATAAAGTGAACACAAACAAAGTAATGCCAAATGAATTTCACTTCTTTATTCATTAATAATATATCAAATCCTTGAAATTGTCTAGACATAGGTGAAGGACAAGCGGATCCGCCCGGGAGCGCGAGCGGAAGCGAGGAAGCGAGGAAAAGGTGTGTAAATTAAATCAAACCTAATTTAAAATACGAATCCCAAGGGTTGTGCCCTTTGGTGCTCAACCGGGCGTTCGATGTAGGATGTGTAAATATTGAAAATGAATATTAAACACATAGGGCATAGATAAATACATATAATCAATCAAAGCGTAATAAACCATTACCTTTGATTGTTTAGCGCATGATCCGGCTACTTGCATTGTTCCTTCTCTGGAATGCTCATGAAATCCAAACGTATGGATTCTCCAAAGGTGATCCACACCACACTGGAAGAAACACACGTTCTTCTTGCTAGAAAAGAACGGGTTTAAAAAGGAATCGGTTTAAGAGAAGAACACTATGCATTAGTGCTCTCTTAAACTTACTTTGTTCTTCTTCTTGATTCAAAATCAAGTGAAGAACACAAGTGTAGGACAGGGAGAAGAGGGCCGAGAGTTGAGAGAGAGGAGAGGGATTTTGTCTTCTCTTTTTCCTAGAAAAAGATGAATAATGAATCACATATGTTTGGTGTTGTATATTCTAATATATATACATAATTAATGTGATTATTGGAATGTGTCTAGGTTCATCCAAGAATGTCTAGATTCATTCTAATCAATCGCCATCAATTCTTCAATCAAGCCTACCAAAATTTATGGTATGATCAAATCATACCAAAAGGGAAGAGCTTGATTGAAGTTGATTTGTCTCTTTCCAAAAGAGATAAGTCAACATACCACCTAGCATGAAACATGGCTGATTTTGCTTCCTCCAAGGGAGCATGTCGGCCATGTTTAATTAAGGGAAGAAGTCCAACTTCTTCCTATTCCAAAATAGGAATTATTTCTCCTCTCGGGTATAATTTAACGGACCGAGTTTTATCTTAATCCAATTATGACGAACCCAACATTAAATCCAATTTAATATCCATTTAAATTATTCCCGTTGATCTTTTAATCCAATTAAAAGATCCAACGTCTCAACATCTCAACTCTCCATATTTAATCGAAAATCCAATTTATCGATTAAACGGAAGCCCGATACAATATCGGCCCATCCATCCAATGGACTTTCCCTTAAGTAATCCAATTACTTATTTTATCCTTCGAGATTGACTCCAAGTCGATCTCTCAACCTCCTCGATGATTTGTGTGTGACCCTTTAGGTTCACCCTCAACTAGACTTGGGCCCGTATCCCACAAGGGCCCGTTACCATGGGTGGCCGTCTAGCAACGGTCCATGGCACTAGAGACTAGGTGAATTGGCGTGAACATTTAGGCACCGATTTCGTACGGGTACGATCCTTCCGTCTACAGTCTCCCGGCTTTAGTCTAGGGTATGGAATTGGGCGTCGGTTCCCATCTTTGACTAGGCATCTATGCTTAATACTCGAGACCACGTATGCTTCATTGCGTCGACACAGGAAACCATTCCCTGTTCGACCAACCACTGTGGCCACAGCTTCAAACAGCATAAACGTGTCTCCGAGTGCATAGGAGATACCTCTGTCCCATACTGACAGGGGACAGATCCTCTTCTTGGAATCCCCCGTCCTCGCTACACATTCCGACTGCACTGGACAAGGCTTATGGTAATCATCTTACAGAATGATTACCTCTCGCCAGATCCAAGATGCAGCCGTCATGTGCACGCGACTGCCATGATCCCTCACGTCTGAGGATTACTCCCGTACTATCGGAACCGGGAAAAACCAATCATACCAACCAAGCCTCCAAGGCTTCCATATGATGATCCCCCGCGAGTCAGTCCAGTCGGCTCGACCCCAGTCGACCAACCATCAAGATCGTGTAGGCGTCCCACGCCTGTCGCCGATGAAACACGACACTCATCTAATGAACACGACTCTTGACGCAAGTCTCAATAGGACTCTCAATGCCCTGTCTCGAGGTCCTCTACTTGGAACGTTTCAGACCCAACTCTTAATCAGTTGGTTTCATGACCACCATCCAATGCGTGGCCCAACTGCACGAGTTGTTATCCATGATCTATGGGCTTTGTTGCGATATAAGTTAAACACCGTTTTAACAAATGTAAGATGAGCGCAACAAAGAAGGTACCATTGGTGACGAACACTCATCTTATTCATCACATAATAATATTACATTTACATCAAGTTGTCAAATAGGTTACAAATCGCCAAACCTATTGGCTTTCTGGTCACCTATTCTAACAATAGGTTACATTTCGCCTGCCAAGATTGGCTACATGGTCACCTATTCTAACAATCTCCCACTTGACCGTAAAGCCAATCGCCCATATGTCTAATCCCCATCTTCTCAAGATGTTGCGTATGAGCGCTCTGCGACATAGGCTTTGTCAGCGGATCTGCTGTGTTGTCTGCTGAGTTGACTCGGTCCATCCGAACGTCACCTCTTCCTACCATTTCTCTTAGAAGATGGTAGCGTCTAAGAATATGTTTGGAATGGTGATGAGATCTCGATTCCTTTGCTTGCGCTATTGCACCGTTGTTATCACAAAAGATGACAACGGGCCCGGCGATGCTACGTACCACACCCAACTCTTGGATGTAGTTTCTCATCCAGACCGCTCCCTTGGCAGCTTCTGAAGCTGCTATGTATTCGGCCTCAGTGGTGGAGTCAGCAGTGGTTGCTTGCTTGGAACTTTTCCAAGCCACTGCTTCTCCATTGAGCCTGAATACATAACCCCATTGAGATTTGGCATCATCGTCATCAGACTGGAAGCTAGCGTCGCTAAAGCCTTCCAGGATCAGCTCTCCATTGCCATAGACTAAGAATATTTCTTTAGTCCTCCTTAGGTACTTAAGGATGCCCTTAACAGCATTCCAATGTGCCTCTCCTGCACAAGACTGATATCTGCTTGTCACGCTCAAAGCGTAAGCAATGTCAGGCCTGGTGCAGTGGACCGCATATTGGATGCTACCTACGGTAGAAGTATAGGGGATGACTTTCATCCGTTCAAGTTCCTCATCAGTCTGCAAGGACTGTTTCTTGGATAACTTGATCCCATGCCTCATGGGAAGGAATCCTCGTTTGGAGTTGTCCATCCGATATCTCTTTAGGACTTCATCCATATACGAGTTTTGGGTGAGCCCTAACATCCTTTTAGATCTGTCCCTGACAATCTGGATGCCTAGGATGTAGGAGGCTTCACCCAAGTCCTTCATGGAAAAATGGGTTGATAACCATGCTTTTGTGTCATCCAACATTCTAACATCATTACCTATGAGTAGAATGTCATCCACATAAAGCACTAGGAACACTATAGAGCTCCTACTGACCTTCTTGTATACACAAGGGTCGGATTCGTTTTTGATGAAGTCATAGCCCCGTATCACTTCATCAAAGTGAATGTTCCAACTTTGGGATGCTTGTTTGAGGCCATAGATGGACTTCTGGAGACGATAGAGCTTCTGTTCTTCTCTAGTGACTGTGAAACCCTCCGGCTGATCCATATAGATCTCTTCCTCAACGAAACCATTGAGGAAGGCCGTTTTCACGTCCATCTGCCATATCTCATAGTCATACCATGCTGCTATGGCGAGCAAGATCCGAATGGATTTAGCCATGGCTACCGGCGAGTAAGTGTCCTCAAAGTCGACCCCGGGTCGTTGACTGTACCCCTTAGCTACTAGCCCAGCCTTAAAAGTCGTGACTTCTCCATCAACGCCAAGTTTGCGCTTATAGACCCACTTACAGCGAACTGGCTTAACACCTTTCGGTGGATCTACAAGTCTCCAGACTTAGTTCTCGCTCATGGAGTCTATTTCGATTTTCATGGCCTCAAGCCATTTCCCGGAGTCGATGTCAGACATCGCTTCTCCGTATGTCTTAGGATCGTTATCCAAAAGACCGGTCGTATTTAGAAAGCCATATCTCATTGGAGGTCTAGACTCTCTAGTTGACCTACGGAGAACGGGAACGTCAGTGATGACTGTGGGCGCTGACTGTATAGGAGCTGGCGGTTCATGCCTAGCATGTTGGACTTCTCGAGGTCGGCCAGCCCTTCGGGTGTCTATCCTGAATCCTCTAAACGAGGAATCTGCGGCTTCCTCTGTTGACTGATTTCCATCACTTGATTCCTCAAGGATCAGTTCATCAGGTTGGATATCCTCTGGAAAGCCTTGTTCCAAGAACACTGCATTCCTTGAAACTAATACCTTTTTCTCCAAGGGGTCATAAAAGTAATAACCCGCAGTTTCTTTAGGGTATCCAACGAACCTGCATAAGCTAGACCTAGATTCTAGCTTATCTCCCACTAACCTCTCGACGTATGCGGGCTACCCACACTTTCAATTAGTTGTAGGACGCAGGCTTGCCGTGCCATATCTCATATGGCGTTTGGGTCAATACACTAGTTGACGCCAAATTTAACAATTTGGCCGCCGTTTTCAATGCATAGCCACAAAAGGACAAGGGCAATTTGGTAAAACTCATAATAGATCGAACCATGTGCAACAGGGTTCGATTCCTCATTTCAAAGATACCATTCAATTGTGGTGTCCCGGGAGGTGGCCATTCTGATATTGTACAATTTTCTTTTAGATAATTAAGGAACTCGGTACTAAGGTATTCTCCGCCTTGAAAGAAATCGTGGATCGTCCCCGCAAATTGCGCGAATGCGGAAGCGCGATGTAAAATAAAATAAAAAAAATTAAAGCATGCTTTAATGAATTAAAGAACACGCTCAAGGGGTGTACCCTTGAGATTCCCGGGTGTTCGGTGTATCTCATGATTAAAGAACATATAAAAGATCATGGAGGCCATAGGGTAGAAAATTAAAGAGGACGAAAATATTAAACGAGACCTACCCGTTGTCGTTTTCGTCTTCAACGGCTACACGCGTTGTTCCCCGTTTTGCACCGAGATCTCGTTCTTGAGACCCTCCAAATCGTGACACACGATCCTGATAGAAATCCGGTGGATCGTCCCGGAAATTGCGCGAATGTGGAAGCGCGGTAAAAATAAACATATTAAAATAAAAGGCATGCTTTTAATTTAAAGAACACGCTCAAGGGGTGTGCCCTTGAGGTTCCCGGGCGTTCGGTGTATCTCATGATCATAAAATAAATAAATAAATCATGGAGGCCATAGAGTTGAAAAATAAAGAGAGACGAAAATCTTAAACGAGACCTACCCGTTGTCGTTTTCGTCTTCAACTGCTACTCGCGTTGTTCCCGGTTTTGCACCAAGACCTCGTTCTTGAGATCCTCCAAATCGTGACACACGATCCACCCACGTATTCTTGCACGTCGTGCTAGCAACGAACAAGTATTATTTTGGAGTGGACGAATCAATAACACGTTATCAATTAACGGTATTGGTTCGTCTAAGTTCTTGATGTTCCAAGAACAAAAAGAACTAAGGAAAAAATACTTTCTTGTTGGAGAAAGAGAGAGGGGCGGACGAGAGGTAGGAGGAAGGGGAGAGTGTGTGTTGTGTGTGTGTTTCAAGAATCATCAATCTCTCAAATGTTGGAAGCTAGAGGTTTATATAGAGGAAGAGTTTAATCCTCTTTAAACTCAAACTCTAAGTAACCTAATTTGACTAGGATTTTGACCTAGTCAAAGTCCTAGTCAAACTAGTGTTTGACCTAGTCAAACGAATCCTAGCCTTCCATCTCCCATTTCCATCTCAACCGTTGATTTTAATTTAATGGAATATTTAAATCCTATTAAATATTCCAAAAGGCTAAAAGAATAAATATAATATAATAAATTAATATTATAATTTATTCTAAGCCCATTAAATCAACCCTTTCAATAAATCCTATTTATTAATTTAATCCCTTTTATCAAATAGAAGGAATTAATTTCTCCAAGAAAATATAGGACCCGATTAAATCTAATTTAATCATTCCTTTACTCAAATATTTAATTCCAAATTAAATACTAAGTGTGTGTGGATAGTGTGTGACTCTTTAGGTTCACCATTCAGCTAGACTTGGTCGGATTCCTAGAATCCGTCCGTTACCATGGGTGGCCATCTAGCAACGGTCCATGGCACTAGAGACTAGGTGAAATATTCGGGGATGAACATTCAGGCTCTAACAGTACACTTGTCCTTCTGTCTTCGGTCTCATCACTTAGGGTCTAGGGCACGGAAAAATGCAGGTACCCATTTTGGACCTAAGTGTCGGTCTGTCCTCACTAAACCCCGCAAGGGAAACCTTTTCCCTTCTGTTCAGTCACTGTGGCCACAGATTTCAGGGACAAGACACAGAGCATATATGAGACTCAACTGTCAACACCTTTTGACAGGAGACAGATCCTTTCTTGGAAACTATTGTCACTTTGTGCACCCGAGCTGCACTAGACATGGCTTATGACTACTCAAGAGTATTTTGGCAATCTCTCACCATATCTAAGATACAGACCTGACGCACAGGTAAACTCAGCAGTTTCTCAAGTCAAAGGACTTGGCCTGTACCGTTGGAACCGGGAATACGCGTCATACCTTGCTGACCATACTCAAGGTCCTCCGTAAGACGGTTCCCGCGAGTCACCTCAGTCAGCTGCTTCCTAGCACGCTGACCCACTAACACTGCTTAGACGACCTTCGTCACCCGTCGATGAAATACGACAGCAGATGCTTAGTGCAAGTCTCAAAGGGAATCCTGGTACCCATTTTCGGGATTCCTTGACTTGGAGATTTCCGGACTGATTCGGTAAGACTGATTTCATGGACCTACCTCCAAGCGTAGTCCCAGTCCCCGAAATCGTTTCTCAGTCCGTGGGCTTTGTTTGCGTAGTGAACAGAAACGTAAATGCAGATAAGTGAACGTAAACAAAGTATTGCCATAATGAATTTTCGCTTCTTTATTCATAAATGTTTTTTATCAAATACCAAAGAATTGTCTAGACATAGGTTACATATTCCTGCCAAAATTGGCTTACATGGTCACCTATTCTAACAGATCCACCCACATATCTTGTACGTCGTGCTAGCAACGAATAAGTGTATATTTTGGAGTGGATGAATCAACGACACGTTATCAATTAACGGTATATTTTGGAGTGGATTAATTCTCTTTAAACTCCAACTCTAAGAACTCTAATTTGACTAGGATTTTGACCTAGTCAAAGTCCTAGTCAAACTAGTGTTTGACCTAGTCAAACCAATCCTAGCCTTCCATCTCCCCTTTCCATCTCAACCGTTGATTTCAATTTAATGGAATATTTAAATTCCATTAAATATTCCAAAAGGCCAAATAAATATAATAAATAAATATTAATATTTATTCTACGCCCATTAAATCAATTCCCTTTGATAAATCAAATTTATTAAATTAATTCCCTTTATCAAATAGAAGGAATTAATTTCTCCAAGAAAATATAGGACCCGATTATATCTAATTTAATCATTCCTTTACTCCAATATTTAATTCCAAATTAAATACTTAAGTGTGTGTGGATAGGGTGTGACTCTTTAGGTTCACCTTTCAGCTAGACTTGGTCGGATTCCTAGAATCCGCCCGTTACCATGGGTGGCCATCTAGCAACGGTCCATGGCACTAGAGACTAGGTGAAATAATCGGGGATGAACATTTAGGCCCTAACAGTACACTTGTCCTTCTGTCTTCGGTCTCATCACTTAGAGTCTAGGGCACAGAAAATGCAGGTACCCATTTTAGACCTAAGTGTCGGTCTGTCCTTACTAAACGCCGCAAGGAAAACCTTACCTTCTGTTCAGTTACTGTGGCCACAGATTTTAGGGACAAGACACAGAGCATACATGAGACTCAACTGTCAATACCACTTGATAGGAGACAGATCCTTTCTTGGAAACTACTGTCACTCTGTATACCCGAGTTGCACTAGACATGACTTATGACTACTCAGGAGTATTTTGGCAATCTCTCACCATATCTATGATATAGACTTGATGCACAGGTAAACTCAGTAGTTCCTCAAGTCAAAGGACTTGACCTGTACCGTTGGAACTGGGAATACGTCATACCTTGCAGACCATACTCAAGGTCCTCCGTAGACGGTTCCTGCGAGTCACCTCAGTCAGCTGCTTCCTAGCATGCTGACCCACTAACACTGCTTAGACGACCTTCGTCACCCGTCGATGAAATACGACAGCAGATGCTTAGTGCAAGTCTCAAAGGGAATCCCGGTACCCATTTTCGGGATTCCTTGACTTGGAGATTTCCGGACTGATTCGGTAAGACTGATTTCATGGACCTACCTCCAAGCGTAGTCCCAATCCCCAAAATCGATTCTCAGTCCGTGGGCTTTGTTTGCGTAGTGAATAGATATGTAAAAGCAGATATAAGTGAACGTAAACAAAGTATTGCCATATGAACTTTTCACTTCTTTATTCATATATGTTTTATCAAACACCTGAAATTGTCTAGACATAGGTTATATATTCCTGCCAAAATTGGCTTACATGGTCACCTATTCTAACACGCCTCGGTTGGACCGTAGGACTTTAATTTTTGCAGTTGGTTTTGATTCTCCACTTCAAGTCTGAATTCTTTAAACCTCTCAAGAGCTTTAGACTTGTACCTCATCAGGTAAACATAACCATATCGTGAATGATCATCGGTAAAGGTTATGAAGTAGGAGAATCCACATCGGGCCTGCGTCCTTAGTGGTCCACATACGTCTGTATGGACCAAGTCCAACAGACCTGTGGCAAGCCTGCTTTGTCCTACAAAGGGCTTCTTGGTCATTTTCCCTCTTAGACAAGATTCACAAGTTGGTAGCTCACTCAAGTCCCCTACCTCTAGGCTCTTTGAGTCTACCAATCTTTTCATCCTGTCTTGGGACCTAGCCTAGCATGACACAGTCGTGCGTTCCCGTTATTATCTATTTTACGCTTGTGTTGAGTGTTTAGAACAAAGTTTGTTTGTTGCAAGATATAGAGCCCATTGTTAAGTGTACCAAGTAGATGAGAAATTCTACACCTCATCAAATAAAAGCAATTTTTATTGATCATAAACTCATAACCACTATTGTCTAACAATGGAATGAAAATTATGTTTTTAATCATATTGGGTACATAATAAACTTGCTCTAACTCTATGCTAATACGATCACTAACTACTAGAGTGGCGGATCCTACTGCTTCTGCCGAGATGGCCTTGCCATTCCCAAGCTTCAGGATCATATCCCCGCTACCCCAGTTTTCTACTTCTTTTCAGCGCCTGCAAATCATTGCAAATGTGAGCTCCACAGCCGGTGTCTAATACCCAAGAGGTAGAATTAGTGACCTTATTGACCTCAATCACAAATACACCTTGGTTCGAGAAGAGTTTGGGGCACTCCCTCTTCTAATGCCTTTTCTCACGGCAATTAATACATATGTCACATGCCCTCGACTGTTGCTTGGTGACAACCTTTCCCTTTCCTTTACCTTTCCCCTCTTTGGCAATCGGAACACTCTTAGTGTTCGTAGCTACTTTGATGGCTTGTCCCTTCCCTTTCTTCATTTTCCAACATCCGACACCCTTGCCTTTCGTTTTGAAAGTTGAAGTACCTCCAAACAATACCAAAGGCGTGGACTTTTTGGTCGTTGCCTTGTATTGCACCAACATATTGATCAACTCATGAATGCCCTTCTCAAGTGCGTTCATGTTGTAGTTGACAATCAATTGGTCGAAGGAGGGTGGGAGTGACTGAAGGATCATATCTATGTACGTTTCATTATCGAGACCTGCCTTTAGGTCCTCGAGCTTTTCCACCAGGGTAAGCATTTTAACCCCGTGCTCTTGTACAGAGGATCCTTCTGTCATTTTAGTTCCAAAGAACGTCTTGGTCACAACATACCTAGTATGCCGGTCGGGGACTGCATAGCAATCCTTAAGGCGAGCCATAATGAAAGGGACGTCGTCTAGCCTTTCATATTGCTTCTGAATCTCATTCGTCATCGAAGCAAGTATGACGCTACGGACCTTCCGGTTATCCTTATGCCAAGTCTCGAACGTCACACGTTCTTCTGGCGTGGATCCTTCCGGTAAGGTCCTAGGGAGAAGCTCGTCCATGACGTAACATTGGTTCTTGTAATCAAGGACTATCCTGAGATTGTGCAACCAGTCGTTGTAATTGGTTCCATTGAATTTGTTGGTCTCAAGAATGGTTGATAAAGGGTTCTTAGACATTTTAAATCTACATTTAAAAAATAGAGTTCGCGATCAGCAGAATTTAAAAGACGGAGGTTTGGTATATATAATTAAATGCTTGGACTTTAGTCATTTAATGCTCCCACTATTTATACGAAAACACGGTACTCTCAAACGTTGTTTTCGGAAAATCTTTTCCTAGTGGGCTTGGGAACAGTGAATTTCCCCATATCCCGCTTTTACGATTCGCATGGGAAGAATCCTATGGGAGGTTTGCCATACCATTCTCGTTCCACGAGATTCTCAAGATTATTGCCTCACCCTTTTAAATGATCCCGAGGACTCCAAGTGAATCATGCTAATTAGGCGTTAGACCCGACCCAATCAACCGAGCCATAGACCAACTGCTACCTCCACGACTCGTGAGACAGGTAACAACGGTCTACTTTTCGTTCATGACATAGTGCAGCTTCTTTTAAGTACGATAGACGTGCCACGACTCGTGAGACCACGCTATCGACCTAAATTAGCTTCCTCACTATGCCATAGATTGGAAGGCATGGACAAACTCCTAGAGTCCATGTCCATTTTGTCTAGGGTCTAATATTTAGACATTGGTCCAACCAATGTGAGAGTAGTAAATGACCGAGATCTCATAAATAGATATTAACATATTCATCTATAATGTGAAAATAAATTGCATCCCATGGCAGTTATATGATAAATAAAACTGCTAGAATAGGTGACCATATAGCCAATCTTGGCGGGCAAAATGTAACCTATGTCTATACAATTTCAGTATTTTGATAAACTATTAATGAATAAAGAAGTGCAATTCATTCTGGCATTACTTTGTTTGCATTCACTTTACTGCTTCATATCTATCTGTTCACTATGCAAACAAAGCCTACGACAGAAAACCTATTTCGGGGACTGGGACTACGCTTGGAGGTAGGTCCATGAAAGGAATTGTGGATCGTCCCGGGAAAAGCGCGAATGCGGAAGCGCGGTATAATTAAAAATAAATGCGGAATTTAAACATGCTTTAAATTAAAGAACACGTTTCAAAGGGTGTGCCTTTGAAATTCCCGGGTGTTCGGTGTATCTCATGAATAATAAAACATAAAAGAATCATGGAGGCCATAGGGTAGAAAATTAAAAAGGGACGAAAATCATAAACGAGACCTACCCGTTGTCGTTTTCGTCTTCAACGGCTACACGCGTTGTTCCCCGTTTTGCACCAAGATCTCGTTCTTGAGACCCTCCAAATCGTGACACACGATCCACCCACGTATCTTGCACGTCGTGCTAGCAACGAACAAGTTTTTATTTTGGAGTGGATGAATCAACAACACGTTATGAATTAACGGTATTGATTCATCAAGTTCTAATGTTCCAAGAACAAGAGAACAAAGAAAAATAATTTTCTTGGAGTGTGTGAGAGAGAGAGGGCGGACGAGATAGAGGGAGAGAGAGCCGAGTTGTGTGTGTGTGTTGTGTGTGTTGGAATTTCATCATCCTTCAACTTGTAGGATGCTAGGGGTTTATATAGAAGAGGAGTTTAATCCTCTTTAAACTCCTCTTTTAAGAACTCTAATTTGACTAGGATTTTGACCTAGTCAAAGTCCTAGTCAAAGTAGTGTTTTGACCTAGTCAAAACAATCCTAGCCATCCATCTCTCCCATTGATCTCAACCGTTGATTTAATTTAATTTAATGGAATATTTAAAACCTATTTAAATATTTCCAAGAGGCTAAAATAAATATAAATATTATTTAAGCCCATTAAATAAATCCTTTGATAAATCTAATTTATCAATTTAATTCCTTATATCTAATAGAAGGAATTATTTCTCCAAGAAAAAATAGAGGACCCGATTAAATCCAATTTAATCATTCCTTCACTCCAATATTTAATTCCTAATTAAATATCTAAATGTGTGTGGATAGTGTGTGACTCTTTAGGTTCACCTTTCAGCTAGACTTGGTCGGATTCCTAGAATCCTTCCGTTACCATGGGTGGCCATCTAGCAACGGTCCATGGCACTAGAGACTAGGTGAAATATTCAGGGATGAACATTTAGGCTCTAACAGTACACTTGTCCTTCTGTCTTCGGTCTCATCACTTAGAGTCTAGGGCACGGAAAATGCAGGTACCCATTTTGGACCTAAGTGTTGGTCTGTCCTCACTAAACGCCGCAAGGGAATCCTTCCCTTCTGTTCAGTCACTGTGGCCACAGTTTTAGGGACAAGACCTAGAGTATATATGAGACTCAACTGCCAAAACCTATTGACAGGAGACAGATCCTTTCTTGGAAACTACTGTCACTTTGCACACCAGAACTGCACTAGACATGGCTTATGACTACCAAAGAGAATTCTGGCAATCTCTCACCATACCTAAGATACAGCCCTGATGTACAGGTAAACTCAGCAATTCCTCAAGTCAAAGGACTTGACCTGTACCGTTGGAACCGGGAATACACGTCATACCTTGCTGACCATACTCAAGGTCCTCCGTAAGACGGTTCCCGCGAGTCACCTCAGTCAGCTGCGTCCTAGCATGCTAACCCACTAACACTGCTTTAGACGACCCTCGTCACCGTCGATGAAACACGACAGCAGGTGCTTAGTGCAAGTCTCAAATGGAATCCCGGTACCCATTTTCGGGATTCCTTGACTTGGAGATTTCCGGACTGATTCGGGAAGACTGATTCCATGGACCTACCTCCAAGCGTAGTCCCAGTCCCCGAAATTGATTCTCAGTCCGTGGGCTTTGTTTGCGTAGTGAACAGATATAGAAAACAGATATAAGTGAACACAAACAAAGTAATGCCAAATGAAATTCACTTCTTTATTCATTAATGATTTATCAAACACCTATAATTGTCTAGACATAGGTTACATATACCCGCAAAATTGGCTTACATGGTCACCTATTCTAACAATCTCCCACTTGACCTTTAAAGCCAATCACCCATATGCCTAATCCCCATCTTCTCAAGATGTTGCGTATGAGCACTCTGCGACATAGGCTTTGTCAGCGGGTCTGCTGTGTTGTCTGCTGAGTTGACTCGGTCCATCCGAACGTCACCTCTTCCTACCATTTCTCTAAGAAGATGGTAGCGTCTAAGAATGTGTTTGGAACGGTGATGAGATCTCGGTTCCTTTGCTTGCGCTATTGCAACCGTTGTTATCACAGAAGATGACAACAGGCTCGGCGATGCTAGGCACCACACCCAACTCTTGGATGTAGTTTCTCATCCAAACCGCTTCCTTAGCAGCTTTTGAAGCTGCTATGTATTCAGCTCAGTGGTGGAGTCAGCAGTGGTTGCTTGCTTGGAACTTTTCCCAAGCCACTACTCCTCCGTTGAGTTTGAATACATACCCGATTGAGACTTGGCATCATCGTCATCAGACTGGAAGCTAGCGTCGCTAAAGCCTTCCAGAATTAGTTCTCCATTGCCATAGACCAAGAACATTTCCTTAGTCCTCCTAAGGTACTTAAGGATGCCCTTGACGGCATTCCAATGTGCCTCTCCTGCACAGGACTGATATCTGCTTGTCACGCTCAAAGCGTATGCAATGTCAGGCCTGGTGCAATGGACCGCATATTGGATGCTACCTACGGCAGAAGCATAGGGGATGACTTTCATCTTTTCAAGTTCCTCATCAGTCTGCGGGGACTGCTTCTTGGATAACTTGACCCCATGCCTCATTGGAAGGAATCCTCGTTTGGAGTTGTCCATTCGATATCTCTTTAGGACTTTCTCCATATATGAGTTTTGGGTGAGCCCTAACATCCTTTTAGATCTGTCCCTGACAATCTGGATGCCTAGGATGTAGGAGGCTTCACCCAAGTCCTTCATGGAAAACTTGGTTGACAGCCATGCTTTCGTGTTTCCTAACATTCTGACGTCATTACCAATGAGCAGAATGTCATCCACGTGAAGTACTAGGAACACTATAGAGCTCCCACTGACCTTCTTGTATACACAAGGGTCGGATTCGTTTTTTGATGAAGTCATATCCCCGTATTACTTCATCAAATCGAATGTTCCAACTTCGGGATGCTTGTTTGAGGCCATAGATGGACTTCTGGAGACGACAGACCTTCTGTTCTTCTCCAGTGACCGTGAAACCCTCCGGCTGATCCATATAGATCTCTTCTTCAACGAAACCGTTGAGGAAGGCCGTTTTCACGTCCATCTGCCATATTTCATAGTCATACCATGCTGCTATGGCAAGCAGGATCCGAATGGACTTAGCCATGGCTACTGGCGAGTAGGTATCCTCAAAATCGACCCCGGGTCGTTGAGTGTATCCCTTAGCTACAAGCCTAGCCTTAAAGGTTGTGACTTCTCCATCAACGCCGAGTTTGCGCTTGTAGACCCACTTACAGCCCACTGGCTTAACACCTTTCGGTGGATCTACAAGTCTCCAAACTTGGTTCTCGCTCATGGAGTCCATTTCGGTCTTCATGGCCTCAAGCCATTTCCCGGAGTCGATGTCAGACATCGCTTCCCCGTATGTCTTAGGATCTTTATCCAGAAGATCGGTCGTACCTAGAAACCCATATCTCACTGGAGGTCTGGATTCTCTAGTGGACCTACGGAGGACGGGAACGTCAGTGGTGACTGTGGGCGCTGACTGTATCGGTGCCGGAGGTTCAGGGGCCGGGACTGGCCTTTCTTGAGCTTGTCCTTCATGCCTAGCATGTTGGACTTCTCTAGGTTGGTCAGCCCTCCGTGCGTTAATCCTAAATCCTCTTGGTGAGGTTTCCGCCGCTATTTCTGATGGCTGAGCTCCATCACTTGAATCCTCAAGGATCAGCTCATCAGGTTGGATATCCTCTGGGAAGCCTTGCTCCAAGAATACTGCATTCCTTGAAATAAATACCTTTTGTTCCAAAGGGTTATAAAAGTAATAACCCGCAGTTTCTTTAGGGTATCCAACGAACCTGCATAGGCTAGACTGGATTCTAGCTTATCTCCCACTAACCTCTTGACGTATGCGGGGCTACCCCACACTTTCAAGTAGTTGTAGGACGCAGGCTTGCCGTGCCATATCTCATATGGCGTTTGGGTCAATGCACTGGTAGGCGCCAAATTCAACAACTTGGCTGCCGTTTCTAATGCATAACCCAAAACGATAAGGGCAATTTGGTAAAACTCATCATGGACCGAACCATGTCCAACAGGGTTCGGTTCCTCCTTTCAGAGATGCCATTTAACTGTGGTGTTCCGGGAGGTGTCCATTCCGATATTATACCATTTTCTTTTAGATAATCTAGGAATTCGGCACTAAGGTATTCACCGCCTCGGTCTGACCGTAGGACTTTAATTTTGCAGTTGGTCTGGTTCTCCACTTCAAGCCTGAATTCTTTAAACCTCTCAAGAGCTTCAGACTTGTACCTCATCAGGTAAACATAACCGTACCGTGAATGGTCATCGGTGAAGGTTATGAAGTAGGAGAACCCACCTCGGGCCTGCGTCCTTAGTGGTCCACACACGTCTGTATGGACCAAGTCCAACAGACCTGTGGCAAGCCTGCTTTGTCCTACAAAGGGCTTCTTGGTCATTTTTCCCTCTTAGACAAGACTCACAAGTTGGTAGATCACTCAAGTCCCCAACCTCTAGGTTCTTTGAGTCTACCAACCTTTTCATCCTATCTTGGGATATGTGACCTAGCCTAGCGTGCCACAGACGTGCGTTCCCGTTATTATCAAATTTCCGTTTGTGTTGAGCGTTAAGAACGAAATTGGTTTGTTGCAAGATATAGAGCCCGTTATGCAATGTACCAAGTAGATGAGCAATTCCACACCTCATCAAATAAAAGCAATTTTTATTGATTCTGAACTCATAACCACTATTGTCCAACAATGGAATGGAAATGATGTTCTTAATCATACTAGGTACAAAATAAACCTGCTCTAATTCTATGCTAATGGTATCACTAATCACTAAAGTGGCGGATCCTACTGCTTCTGCCGAGATGGCCTTGCCATTTCCAAGCTTCAGGATCATGTCCCGCTACTTAGTTTTCTGCTTCTTTTCAGCACCTGCAAATCATTGCAAATGTGAGCTCCACAGCCGGTATCCAATACCAAGAGGCAGAATTAGTGACCATGTTAACCTCAATCACAAATATACCTTGGTTTGAGAAGAGTTTGGGGCACTCTCTCTTCCAATGCCCTTTCTCACGGCAGTTGATACATATGTCATATGCCTTTGACTGTTGCTTGGAGACAACCTTTCCCTTTCCTTTGCCTTTCCCCTCTTTGGCACTGGGAACACTCTGAGTGTTCGTAGCTGCTATGACGGCTTTTCCCTTCCCTTCTTCTTTTTCCAACGTCCGGCACCCTTGCTTTCGTCTTGGAAGTTGAAGCACCTCCAAACAATACCGAAGGCATGGACTTCTTAGTCGTTGCCTCGTATTGCACCAACATATTGATCAACTCATGAATGCCCTTCTCAAGTGTATTCATGTTATAGTTGACGATAAATTGGTCGAAGGAGGGTGGGAGTGACTGAAGGATCACATCTATGTACGTTTCGTTATCGAGACCTGCCTTTAGGTCCTCGAGCTTTTCCACTAGGGTAAGCATTTTAACCCCATGCTCTTGTACAGAGGATCCTTCTGTCATTTTAGTTCCAAAGAACGCCTTGGTCGCGACATACCTAGTATGCCGGTCCGGGACTGCATAGCAATCCTTAAGGCGAGCCATAATGGAAGGGACATCGTCTAGCCTTTCATATTGCTTCTGAATCTCATTGGTCATCGAAGCAAGTATGACGCTACGGACCTTCCGGTTATCCTTATGCCAAGTCTCGAACGTCTCACGTTCTTCTGGCGTGGATCCTTCCGGTAAGGTCCTAGGGAGAGGCTCGTCCATGACGTAGCCTTGGTTCTCGTAATCTAGGACTATCCTGAGATTGCGCAACCAGTCGTTGTAATTTGTTCCATTGAATTTGTTTGTCTCAAGAATGGTTGATAGTGGGTTCTTAGACATTTTAAATCTACATTTAGAAAACAACGCGCGATCAGCAGAAATAAAGACGGTGGTTTGATGAAATAATTAAATGCTTGGTCTTTAGTCATTTAATCCTCCCACTATTTATACGAAAACACGGTACTCTCAACGTGATTTTCGGGAAATCCTTTCCTAGTGGGCTTGGGATCCACAGCGATTTTTCCCATACCCCGCTTTTACGATTCGCATGGAAAAGATCCTAAGGGAGGTATTCCATACCATTCTCGTTCCACGAGATTCCCAAGATTATTGCCTCACCCTTTCGCATGATCCCGAGGACTCCAAGCGAATCATGCTAATTGGGCGTTAGACCCGACCCAATCGACCGAGCCACAGACCACTGGTACCCCCACGACTCGTGAGACAGGTAACAGCAGCCCATTTTTCGTTCATGACACAGTGCAGCTTCTTTTAAGTACAATAACGTGCCACGACTCGTGAGACCACGCTATTGACCTAAAACAGCTTCTCACTGTGCCACGGATTAGAAGGCATGGACGAACTCCTAGAGTTCATGTCCACTTTATTTAGGGTCTAATATTTTCAACATTGGTCCAACAATGTGAGAGTAGTGAATGACCGAGATCTCATAATATATCCATACATTCATCCATAATGCATAAATAAAATCCATCCATAGCAGTTATATGATAAATAAAAGCCATTCATCCATCATAATAACCACATGCAAAATTAAAGCCTAGCACGCCCCTGTTGGATGATCACGAGCCCGAATCCTATGCGATCCACTGAGCCTGCAGTGGATCTATGGTCAATCTAGGGTTGGTCCTATACTATTACAATAATAGTAACCCAATCATCATGCTGATGGGCCTTGGTCTCTTTTCCTCTTTCTTCACTTCATGGAAAACTCCAAGGGACCTCCGGTCTGGGCTCTCCATGTGGTCCTTCCTTCTACTCCACCAATTACAAAAAATGGAAACCTCACTCCTAGTCTACTCTCATTACATATTAAAAAGTAGAAACCCCAGCGAAAACCCGGGGGGAGTACATAAGGAGGGAGGTAGAAAGCCTTATTATTCCAAGGCACTAGAAAGAGAGAAGGAGAAAGCAGTTAAAGAGGCACACAGGCCCAACAGAAAATTAAACCATACATCCGGTCTAGGGCTCGTGATCATCCATTTCCATCCAACACACATAATCACATGATCCAATCACATAATTACAATATACCAATATTCATGATTTCCAATCATAATAATCCAAAACAGAAATAAATGATCATGTGCGCAACGTGTGAAAAAATAAAACACAAATATTGGTAATAATATTTTTTTCGTTTTAGGAAAACCTTTCCTCATTATTTTAAGCAAAATAACCCCGGGATTCCAAATCCAATTTATTTTACTCTTAAAATAATGTCTTTAGGAATTTAGGCAAAATTGAACCCAAAAAACGAATTTTTCAGAATTAATTCAAAATTAAAACTGAAAACTAAATAAAAAATAAAAAATACTAGGGTTTTAAAAAACCCTAGCTGCAGCAGCCGCCGGCCGCCGCCACCGGCAGCAGCCGGCCGGCCGTGCGCGCAGGGCAGCAGGCCCAGCCTGCCGCCCCTGCGCGCGCACAGGCAATGCCTGGCCGGGCGCGCGCGCGCAGGCCCCTTGCCTGCGTGCGCGCGCGCCTGGCCGGCAGCGCGCGCTGCGGGGCTTGGTGTTCCGGCCGGCCGTCGCGCGCGCAGGCTCCTCTGCTCGCGCGCGTCGGCCTGCTGGTCGCCAGCCGCGTGCCTGCGCTGTGCGCTGTGCGCGCGCGCGCAGACGCCTCCGTCTGCGTGCGCGCGCGCCTGGCAGCGCGCCTGGTGCCGTCCGCGCGCGGGCTCTCCGCCCGACAGCCTTGCGCGCGCGCGCGCGCGCAGACACCCTCGTCTGCTCGCGCGCGCGGCTGGAGGCGCCCCCTTGCGCGCACGCCCGCGCGCAGCCATCCTGGCTGCGCGCTGCCCCTGCGCGACCGGCTGGGCGGGCGCGCGCAGGCTACCCTTGCCTGCGCGCGTCTGCCCTGCCGGCAGCGCTCGGCTGCGCGCGGCCAGCCTTCCCGGCTGGCCGGCTGTGGCGTTTCTCGTTTTCAGTTCAAATTTTCCCCCGGTTTCCCAAGAAAAACAGAAAATACCAACATTTAGAATTTCACACGAATTAAAAGCAATAAAACAACATGCTTTAATAATCAAGAAAATCAAGATTCAATTAAAACATGCTCAAAACACGTTTCATGCTTAAAACGCACATAAACCCTAGGCCTATACACCGAACCGGGCTCTGATACCACTGAAAGGAATTGTGGATCGTCCCGGGAAAAGCGCGAATGCGGAAGCGCGGTATAATTAAAAATAAATGCGGAATTTAAACATGCTTTAAATTAAAGAACACGTTTCAAAGGGTGTGCCTTTGAAATTCCCGGGTGTTCGGTGTATCTCATGAATAATAAAACATAAAAGAATCATGGAGGCCATAGGGTAGAAAATTAAAAGGGACGAAAATCATAAACGAGACCTACCCGTTGTCGTTTTCGTCTTCAACGGCTACACGCGTTGTTCCCCGTTTTGCACCAAGATCTCGTTCTTGAGACCTTCCAAATCGTGACACACGATCCACCCACGTATCTTGCACGTCGTGCTAGCATCGAACAAGTTTTTATTTTGGAGTGGATGAATCAACAACACGTTATGAATTAACGGTATTGATTCATCAAGTTCTAATGTTCCAAGAACAAGAGAACAAAGAAAAATAATTTTCTTGGAGTGTGTGAGAGAGAGAGGGCGGACGAGATAGAGGGAGAGAGAGCCGAGTTGTGTGTGTGTGTTGTGTGTGTTGGAATTTCATCATCCTTCAACTTGTAGGATGCTAGGGTTTATATAGAAGAGGAGTTTAATCCTCTTTAAAACTCCTCTTTTAAGAACTCTAATTTGACTATGATTTTGACCTAGTCAAAGTCCTAGTCAAAGTAGTGTTTTGACCTAGTCAAAACAATCCTAGCCATCCATCTCTCCCATTGATCTCAACCGTTGATTTAATTTAATTTAATGGAATATTTAAAACCTATTTAAATATTTCCAAGAGGCTAAAATAAATATAAATATTATTTAAGCCCATTAAATAAATCCCTTTGATAAATCTAATTTATCAATTTAATTCCTTATATCTAATAGAAGGAATTATTTCTCCAAGAAAAAATAGAGGACCCGATTAAATCCAATTTAATCATTCCTTCACTCCAATATTTAATTCCTAATTAAATATCTAAATGTGTGTGGATAGTGTGTGACTCTTTAGGTTCACCTTTCAGCTAGACTTGGTCGGATTCCTAGAATCCTTCCGTTACCATGGGTGGCCATCTAGCAACGGTCCATGGCACTAGAGACTAGGTGAAATATTCAGGGATGAACATTTAGGCTCTAACAGTACACTTGTCCTTCTGTCTTCGGTCTCATCACTTAGAGTCTAGGGCACGGAAAATGCAGGTACCCATTTTGGACCTAAGTGTTGGTCTGTCCTCACTAAACGCCGCAAGGGAATCCTTCCCTTCTGTTCAGTCACTGTGGCCACAGTTTTAGTGACAAGACCTAGAGTATATATGAGACTCAACTGCCAAAACCTATTGACAGGAGACAGATCCTTTCTTAGAAACTACTGTCACTTTGCACACCAGAACTGCACTAGACATGGCTTATGACTACCAAAGAGAATTCTGGCAATCTCTCACCATACCTAAGATACAGCCCTGATGTACAGGTAAACTCAGCAATTCCTCAAGTCAAAGGACTTGACCTGTACCGTTGGAACCGGAATACACGTCATACCTTGCTGACCATACTCAAGGTCCTCCGTAAGACGGTTCCCGCGAGTCACCTCAGTCAGCTGCGTCCTAGCATGCTAACCCACTAACACTGCTTTAGACGACCCTTGTCACCCGTCGATGAAACACGACAGCAGGTGCTTAGTGCAAGTCTCAAATGGAATCCCGGTACCCATTTTCGGGATTCCTTGACTTGGAGATTTCCGAACTGATTCGGGAAGACTGATTCCATGGACCTACCTCCAAGCGTAGTCCCAGTCCCGAAATTGATTCTCAGTCCGTGGGCTTTGTTTGCGTAGTGAACAGATATAGAAAACAGATATAAGTGAACACAAACAAAGTAATGCCAAATGAAATTCACTTCTTTATTCATTAATGATTTATCAAACACCTATAATTGTCTAGACATAGGTTACATATACCCGCCAAAATTGGCTTACATGGTCACCTATTCTAACAGTCCATAAAAACAGTCCCGTTGAATCAGTCCGGAAATCTCCAAGTCAAGGAATCTCGAAAATGGGTACCGAGATTCCCCTTGAGACTTGCACTAAGCATCTGCTGTCGTATTTCATCGACAGGTGACGAAGATCGTCAAAGCAGTGTTAGTGGGTTAGCCTGCTAGGGAGCAGCTGACTGAGGTGACTCGCGGGAACCGTCTTACGGAGGACCTTGAGTAGGGTCAGCAAGGTATGACGTGTATTCCCGGTTCCAACCGTACAGGCCAAGTCCTTTGACTTGAGGAATTGCTGAGTTACCTGTATATCAGGTCTGTATCTTAGATATGGTGAGAGATTTCCAAGAAACACTTGAGTAGTCATAAGCCATGTCTAGTGCAGCTCTGGTGTACAGAGTAACAGTAGTTTCCAAGAAAGGATCTGTCTCCCGTCAAAGGCATTGATAGTTGAATCTCACGTATGCTCTGTGTCTTGTCCCTAAAATCTGTGGCCACAGTAACTGAACAGAAGGAAAGGTTTCCCTTGCGGCATTTAGTAAGGACAGACCGACACTTAGGTCCAAAATGGGTACCTGCATTTTTCGTGCCCTAGACCCTAAGTGGTGAGACCGTAGACAGAAGGACAAGTGTACTATTAGAGCCTAAATGTTCATCCCCGAAAATTTCACCTAGGCTCTAGTGCCATGGACCGTTGCTAGATTGCCACCCATGGTAACGGACGGATTCCAGGAATCCGACCAAGTCTAGCTGAAAGGTGAACCTAAAGAGTCACACACAATCCACACATATTGAGTATTTAATTTAGAATTAAATATTGGAGAAAAGGAATGATTAAATTGGATTTAATCGGGTCCTTTTATTTTCTTGGAGAATTAATTCCTTTTATTTGATAAAAGGATTAATCTAATAAATTAGATCTATTAGAGAATTAATTTAATGGCCTTAGAATAAATATTTATATTTATTATATTTATTTATTTGGCCCTTTGGAATATTTAATAGGATTTAAATATTCAATTAAAATTAAATTAATGGTTGAGATGGAAAGGGAGAGATGGATGGCTAGGATTGATTTGACTAGGTCAAACACTACTTTGACTAGGTCAAAATCCTAGTCAAAATAGACCTCTTTAGAGTTGGAGTTCAAAGAGGATTAAACTCCTCCTCTATATATAGTCCTAGCCTTTCACTATTTGATAAAGTGATGATATTCCAACACACACAACACACACAAAAAACTCGGTTCTCTCCCTCTCCCTACTCGTTCGCCCTCTCTCTCTCATACAAGAAAATACTACTTGTTCTTTTGTTCTTGGAACAATAGAACTTAGGAGAATTAATACTGTTAATCAATAACGTGTTATTAATTCATCCTCTCCAAAAATATAATTGTTCGTTCGCTAGCACGATGTGCAAGATACGTGGGTGGATTGCGTGTTACAATTTGGAGAATCTCACGTACGAGATTTGGTGCAAAACGGGGAACAACGCGAGTACCGGTTAGAAGACGAAAACGACAAACGGTAGGTTCCGATTTAATTTCTCGTTTCTCCTTATTTTTAATCCCATGGCCTCCATGATTTGTTTATGCTTTTAATTCATGAGATACACAGAACGCCCGGGAACTTCAAGGGTACACCCCTTGAACGTGTTCTTTTATTTAATTAAAGCATGTTTAACTTTTTGTATTTTAATTTTATACCGCGCTTCCGTATTCGCGTTAATTCCCAGGACGATCCACAATCTTTCAGAAACACCATTCATCCATCATAATAACCACATGCAAAATTAAAGCCTAGCACGCCCCTGTTGGATGATCACGAACCCGAATCCTATGCGATCTACTAAGCCCGCAGTGGATCTATGGTCAATCTAAGGTTGGTCCTACACTATTACATTAATAGTAACCCAATCATCATTCTAATGGGCCTTGGTCTCTTTTCTCTTTCTTCTCTTCATGGAAGCTCCTTGGAACCTCCAATCTGGGCTCTCCATGTGGACCTTCCTTCTTCTCCACCAATTACATAAAATTAAAACCTCACTTCTATTCTACTCTCATTACATATTAAAAAATAGAAACCCCAGCGAAAACCCAGGGGGAGTACATGAGGAGGGACGTAGAATACCTTATTATTCCAAGGCAACTAGAAAGGGAGAAGGAGAAAGCAGTAAAAGAGGCACACAGGCGCAACAGAAAATTAAATCATACATTCGGTCTAGGGCTCGTGATCATCCATTTCCATCCAACGCATATAATCATATGATCCAATCACATAAAATACATGCTAACAACACATGATTACCAATCACAATTATCCAAGATAAAATAAATGCGTAACATACGAAAAATATGGTACAACCGTTGGTAAATAATAATATTTTTCCCGTTTTAGGAAGACCCTTCCTCATTATTTCTAGGTAAATTATCTCCGGGATTCCAAATCCAACATAATTTAACCTCCTAAAATAATATCTTAGAAAATAGGAAAAAATTAAACAAAAATGAATTTTCAGAATTAATTAAAAAAATAAAACTAAAAAAGAAACCCTAATACCGTAGCTGGCCGTTGCCAGCCGGCGCACGCAGGGCAGCAGGCCCAGCCTGCTGCCCTTGCGCGCGTGTAGAAGCTGCCTGACCGGGCGCGCCACGCGCCTGGTCGGCAGCACGCTGCACGGCCGGGCGCGCCGGCAAGCTGCCGCGCAGAGGCTCCCTTGCCTGCGCGCACTAGCCTCCAGGCCGCCAGTCGTGCGCCTGCCCTGCGCAGGCGCGCCTGCAGGGTGTGCGCGCGCAGACACCAACGTCTGCATGCGCGCGCGCCTGGCGGCGCCACCTCGTGCGCGTGCACGCGGCCTTCAGCACGCAGTGGCGCACGCGCGCGCAGACTCCTCCGTCTGCTTGCACGCTTCATACGAATTAAAAGCACGAAAAACGACATGCTTTAATAATAATAAAATCAAGAATTAATTAAAACATGCCAAATCACGTTTTCATGCTTAAAATGCACATAAAACTCTAGGCCTATACACCGAACCGGGCTCTGATACAACTGAAAGATTGTGGATCATCCCGGGAAATAGCGGGAATGCGGAAAGCGCGGTATAAATTTAAATAACAAAATTTAAACATGCTTTTACGAAAAATAAAGAACACGTTCAAGGGGTGTTCCCTTTGAAGTTCCCGGGTGTTTGGTGTATCTTATGAATAAAAGCATACAAGAATCATGGAGGCCATAGGATTAAAAATAAAAGAGGGACAAAAAATAAATCGAAAACTACCGATTGTCGTTTTCGTCTTCTAACCGGTACTCGCGTTGTTCCCCGATTTGCACCAAATCTCGTATGTGAGACTCTCCAAATTGTGACACACAATCCACCCATGTATCTTACACGTCGTGCTAGCGAACAAACAAGTATTTAGGAGAGGATGGATTAATCACACGTTATTAGGTTAACGGGATTAATCCTCCTATGTTCAATTGTTCCAAGAACAAAAGAACAAGAAAAAGAATTCTCTTGGAGAGAAAAGAGAGAGTGGGCGGACGAGAGAGGAGAGGGAGAGAAGAGTGTGTGTGTGTGTGTGTGTGTGTGTGTTTGTGTGTGTTTCAAGATTCATCATCCTTCCAAAGGTGAAAGGCTAGGAGTATTTATAGAGGAGGAGTTTAATCCTCTTCAAACTCCAACTCTAGAAGACTAATTTGACTAGGATTTTGACCTAGTCAAAGTCCTAGTCAAAGTACTAATTTGACCTAGTCAAATTAATCCTAGCCATCCATCTCTCCTTTTAATCTCAACCATTAATTTAATTTAATGGAATATTTAAAACCTATTTAAATATTCCAAAAGGCAATAAATAAATATAATAAATATAAATATTTATTCTAGGCCCGTTAAATTAATTTTCTAATAAATCTAATTTATAGATTAATTCCTTTTATCTTATAAAAGGAATTAACTCTTTCCAACAAAATTAAGGACCCGATTAAATCCAATTTAATCATTCCATTTCTCCAAATATTTAATTCTAAATTAAATACTTAATGTGTGTGGATTGTGTGACTCTTTAGGTTCACCTTTCTAGGAATCCGACCGTTACCATGGGTGGCCATCTAGCAATGGTCCATGGCACTAGAGTGAATATTCGGGGATGAACATTTAGGCTCTAACAGTACACTTGTCCTTCCGTCTTCGGTCTCACTACTTAGGGTCTAGGGCATGAAAATTACAGGTACCCATTTTGGACCTAAGTGTCGGTCTGTCCTTACTAAACGCCGCAAGGGAAACCTTCCCTTCTGTTCAGTTACTGTGACCACAGATTTTAGGGACAAGACACAGAGCATATGTGAGACTCAACTGTCAATGGCTTTTGACAGGAGACAGATCGTTTCTTGGAAACTACTGAAACTACTGTCACTCTGTACACCGGAGGTGCACTAGATATGGCTTATGACTACTCAAGTGCATCTTGGCAATCTCTCACCATATCTAAGATACATCCCCGATATACAGGTAAACTCAGCAGTTCCTCAAGTCAAAGGACTTGACCTGTACTATTGGAACCGGGAATACACGTCATACCTAGCCGACCCTACTCAAGGTCCTCCGTAAGATGGTTCCCGCGAGTCACCTCAGTCAGCCGCTCCCTAGCAGGCTAACCCACTAACACTGCTTAGACGACCTACGTCACCCGTCGATGAAATGCGACAGCAGATGCTTAGTGCAAGTCTCAAGGGGAATCTCAGTACCCATTTTCGAGATTCCTTGACTTGAGATTTCCGGATTGATTTGGAGGTACTGATTTCATGGACCTACCTCCAAGCGTAGTCCCAATCCCCGAAATACGTTTTCAGTCCGTGGGTTTTGTTTGCGTAGTGAACAGATATGTATAAAGCAGATAAAGTGAACACAAACAAAGTAATGCTAAATGAATTTCACTTCTTTATTCATTAATAATATATCAAATCCTTGAAATTGTCTAAACATAGGTTACATTTCGCCTGCCAAGATTGGCTATATGGTCACCTATTCTAACATATCGATGGCGTGGACTTTTGGTCGTTGCCTCGTATTGCACCAACATATTGATCAACTCATGAATGCCCTTCTCAAGTGTGTTCATGTTATAGTTGACAATAAATTGGTCGAAGGAGGGTGTGAGAGACTGAAGGATCACATCTATGTATGTCTCATTATCGAGGCCTGCCTTTAGGTCCTCAAGCTTTTCCACCAGGGTAAGCATTTTAACCCTGTGCTCTTGTACAGAGGATCCTTCTATCATTTTGGTTCCAAAGAACGCCTTAGTCGCGACATACCTAGTATGCCGGTCCGGGACTACATAGCAATCCTTAAGGCGAGCCATAATGGACGGGACATCGTCTAGCCTTTCATATTGCTTCTGAATCTCATTCGTCATTGAAGCAAGTATAACGTTACGGACCTTCCGGTTATCCTTATGCCAAGTCTCGAACGTCTCACGTTCTTCTGGCGTGGATCCTTCCAGTAAGGTCCTAGGGAGAGGCTCATCCATGACGTAGCTTGGTTCTCGTAATCCAGGACTATCCTGAGATTGCGCAACCAGTCATTGTATTTGGTTCCATTGAATTTGTTGGTCTCAAGTATGGTTTATAGTGGGTTCTCAGATATTTTAAATCTACATTTAAAAAAATAGAGTTCGCGATCAGCAGAATTTAAAAGACGGAGGTATGATAAATAATTAAATGCTTGGTCTTTAGTTATTTAATGGTCCCACTATTTATACGAAAACATGGTACTCTCAAACGTTATTTTCGGGAAACCTTTTTCTAGTGGGCTTGGGATCCACAGCAAATTTTCCCATACCCCGCTTTTACAATTCGCATGGGAAGAATCCTTTGGGAGGTATGCCATACCATTCTTGTTCCACGAGATTCCGAAGATTATTGCCTCACCCTTTCACATGATCCCGAGGACTCCAAGCGAAACAAGTTAATCGGGCGTTAGACCCAACCCAATCAACCAATTCATAGACCCGCTACTACCTTCACGACTCGTGAGACAGGTAACAGTGGGCTACTTTTCGTTCATGATATAGTGCAGCTTCTTTTAAGTACAATAGACGTGCCACGACTCGTGAGACCACGCTATCGACCTAAATTAGCTTCCTCACTATGCAGTGGACTGGAAGGCATGGACAAACTCCTAGAGTCCATGTCCATTTTTTCTAGGGCCTAATATTTGGACATTGGTCCAACCAATGTGAGAGTAGTAAATGACCGAGATCTCATATGTATAAATATAAACACATTCATCCATAATGCGTAAATAAATAAATTGCATCCCATAGCAGTTATATGATAAATAAAATCCATTCATCCATCATAATAGCCACATGCAAAATTAAAGCCTAGCACGCCCCTGTTGGATGATCACGAGCCCGAATCCTATGCGACCCACTGAGCCCGGAGTGGATCTATGGTCAATTTAGGGTTGGTCCCACACTATTACATTAATAATAATCCAATCATCATTCTGATGGGTCTTGGTCTCTTTCTCTTTCATTTCTTCATGGAAACGCCTTGGATCCTCCATTCTGGGCTCTCCATGTGGATCTTCCTTCTTCTCCACCAAATACATAAAAAATAAAAGCTCACTCCCCAGCGAAAACCCGGGGGGAGTACATAAGGAGGGAGAAAGAATGTCTTATTATTCCAAGGGAACTAGAAGGGGAGAAGGAGAAAGCAGAAAGAGGCATACAGGCACAAAATAAAATTAAACCACACATTCGGTCTAGGGCTCGTGATCATCCATTTCCATTCAACACACATAATCACATGATCCAATCACATAAATATATGCTAACATTCTATGATTACCAATCACATCGATCCATGATAAAATAAATGCGTCACGTATGAAAAAATATGGTACAACCGTTGGTAATAATTTTTTCCATTTTAGGAAGACCTTTCCTCATTATTTGCAGGTAAGTTATCCCCGGGATTCGAAATCCTACAAACTTAACCTCCTAAACTAATGTTCTTAGAAAATAAGCAAAATTAAACAAAACGAATTTTCAGAATTAATCCAAAAATTAAAAAAAAAACTGAAAATAACGAGAAGAACGTCGACGCCAACCGGCTGCCGCCCACCAACAGCAGCCAGCCGGCGCGCGCAGGACAACAGGCCCACCCTACTGCCCCTACGCGCGAGCCTGGTCGGCGCGCCGGCAAGCTGCCGCACGCGCAGGCGCCTCTACCCGCGTGCGCCAGTCTGCCGGCCGCCAGCGTGCGCCTGCCCTGCGCAGGCGCACCTGCCAAGCGTGCGCGCGCAGACACCATCATCTAAGTGGGCGCGCGCGCGCAGACTCCTCCGTCTACGTGCGCGCACGCCTGGAGGCCCCGCCACATGCGAGCGCCTCCGGGCGCGCAGGCCTGGCTCGCCCGCGCGGGCTTCCTTCCCCGCATGCGCGCGCGCCCGGCCACCCACCTGCGCCTGCCGCCCAGCCGCGCCGCCCGGTAGGCCTGACTGCACGCGCCATGCGCCTCTGGCATAGGGGGCCGTGCACAGGCTCCCCTGCCTGCGCGCGCCTGCCTCGCCTGAGCGCACAGCGCGCGCGGTCAGCCATCGGCCGGCCGTGTGCCACGTTTTCTCCGTTTCATTCGTTTGCCTCCGTTTCCCAAGAAAAACAGAAATACCAACATACCAAAAAATCATACAAATTGAAAGCAAGAAAAACGACATGCTTTAACGACAAAAATATCAAGAAATAATTAAAACATGCCAAACACGTTTTTCATGCTTAAAATGAACACAAAACCGTAGGCCCATACACCGAACCGAGCTCTGATACCACTGAAAGCCGTGGATAGGCGCGTGGATCGTTCCGGGAATCGCGCGAATGTGGAAGCGCGGTATAAATTTAAATAACAAAATTTAAACATGCATAATATGTATGCAATTAAAACACGTTCAAGGGGTGTGCCCTTGAAGTTCCCGGGTGTTTGGTGTATCTCATGAATTAAAGACATACAAGCAATCATGGAGGCCATAGGATTTGTAAAATAAAAGAAGACGAAAACGTAAAAAGAGACCTACCGGTTCGTTCTTTTCCTCTTCTAACCGGTACTCGCGTTGTTCCCCGATTTGCTCCAAGATCTCGTATGTGAAATCCTCTAAATCGTGACACGCAATCCGCCCACGTATCTGGTACTTCGTGCTAGCGAACGAACAAGTATTTTATTGGAGAGGGCGGATCAATCACACGTTATTATTTAACGGGATTAATCCTCCTTTTGTTCAATTGTTAACACAAAAGAACAAAGACTATTTTTTTTTAAAAAGGAAGAGAGGCGGACGAGATGAGAGGGAGAGGGCACACGATTTTAGTGTGTATGTGTGTGTGTGTGTGTTGAAGAATCATCATCCCTCTTAAGGTGAGGAGCTGGGAGTATATATAGAGGAGGAGTTTAATCCTCTTCAAACTCCAACTCTAAGAAGACTAATTTGACTAGGATTTTGACCTAGTCAAAGTCCTAGTCAAAGTAGTAATTTGACCTAGTCAAATTAATCCTAGCCATCCATCTCTCCTTTTAATCTCAACCATTAATTTAATTTAATGGAATATTTAAAACTTATTTAAATATTCCAAGGGCAATAAATAAATATATTAAATATAAACATTTATTTTAAGCCCATTAAATTAATTTTCTAATAAATCTAATTTATTAGATAAATCCCTTTTATCCAATAAAAGGAACTAATTCTTTCCAAGAAAATTAAGGACCCGATTAAATCCCATTTAATCATTCCATTTCTCCAAATATTTAATTCTAAATTAAATACTTTATGGGTGCGGATTGTGTGTGACTCTTTAGGTTCACCTTCAGTTAGACTTGGTCGGATTCCTAGAATCCGCCCGTTACCATGGGTGGCCATCTAGCGACGGTCCAGGGCACTAGAGACTAGGTGAATATATGGGGATGAACATTTAGGCTCTAACAATACACTTGTCCTTCCGTCTACGGTCTCACTACTTAGGGTCTAGGGCACGGAAATGCAGGTACCCATTTTGGACCTAAGTGTCGGTCTGTCCTTTACTAAACGCCGCAACGGAAACCTTCCCTTCTGTTCAGTTACTGTGGCCACAGATTTTAGGGACAAGACACAAAGCATTTGTGAGACTCAACTGTCAATGCCTTTTGATAAGAGACAGATCCTTTCTTGGAAACTACTGTCACTCTGTACACTGGAGCTGCACTAGACATGGCTTATAACTATTCAAGTGCTTCTTGGCAATCTCTCACCATATCTAAGATACAACCCTGATATACAGGTAAACTCAGCAGTTCCTCAAGTCAAAGGACTTGAGTTGTACTGTTGGAACCGGGAACACACATCATACCTAACCCACCCTACTCAAGGTCCTCCGTAAGACGGTTCCCGCGAGTCACCTCAGTCAGCTGCTCCCTAGCAGGCTAACCCACTAACACTGCTTAGACGACCCTCGTCACCCATCGATGAAATACGATAGCAGATGCTTAGTACAAGTCTCAAGGGGAATTTCAGTACCCATATTCGAGATTCCTTGACTTGGAGTTTTCCAGACTGATTCGGCAGGACTGATTTCATGGACCTACCTCCAAGCATAGTCCCAGTCCCCGAAATGTGTTTTCAGTCCGTGGGCTTTGTTTGCATAGTGAACAAAAATATAAAGCAGATAAAGTGAACACAATCAAAGTAATGCCAAATGAATATCATTTCTTATTCATTAATAAGTTATCAAATCCTTGAAATTATTTAGACATAGGTTACATTTTGCCTGCCAAGATTGGCTACATGGTCACCTGTTCTAACACGATGATGATGATGATGAGGGTGAACCTCATGGGTAGACCCTTTGTAGTTGCTTAGTACAATGCAAGAGAAGCCCCCAAAGTAGAAAGGGTTGTTGTACGTTCTGGTGCTGGTGAATGGCAAAGAAGTGAAAGCGATGATTGACATGGGCGCTACTCACAACTTTGTGGCAGAACATGAGATTCAAAAGTTGGGGTTGTCTCTCACTTAACATTGCAGTCGCATGAAGGCTATAAATTCTGAGGCAATGCCGGTTCAAGGTGTTGCTAGTGTGGACTTGATGGTTGGCACTTGGCAAGGAAAGTGTAGCTTGAGGGTTGTCACTCTGGACAACTTTGACTTGATACTTGGCATGGATTTCTTGCTGCTGGCCAAGGCGATGGTAATCCCTAATCTGAGTAGGTTGTTTATTAATGATGTTGGTTGCCCCTCTTTCGTACAGGGTACATTTTTACAGGATTTCGTGAGGCAAATAGAAAAGAAAGATAAATTATTATCAGCTATGAAGTAGAAGAAAGGAATGAAGTAAGGCATCTCGTCAGAATCGGTGTTGAAATTACCTGAGTTTGACAGGCCATTTGAGGTACATGTTGATGCTTCTGATAGAGCACTTGGGGGTGTATTGGTGCAGGATAATCACCTTGTTGCATTTGAGAGCTGCAAGTTGAAGGATGCTGAATCACGGTACAACACACACAAGAAGGAAATGATGGTTATGGTATATTGCTTGGATGATGGAGGCATTATTTGTTGGGAACCAAGTTTATTGTGGTGACCGACAATGTTGCCAACACATATTTCAAGACACAGCAGCTATATCCAAAATAGGCCCGATGGCAAGAGTTTATGGGGGAATTTAATTTAAAGTGTGTGAACGGGCCGGGCAGGCATAATGATGTGGTCGATGTTTGAGCAAGAAAGTGGTTGAGTCATATGTTGTGGCATTGCAGGTGGTTGAGTCGGATCTCCTTGACCAGATTCGAGTATGTGCCCAAAAAGACGCAAGTTACCAAAAGATAGTTGAACAGGTTAAAGATGGCCAAGTTCGAAAGTATTGGCTTGACGGTGGGATGTTGTATGCCAAGGGTGGCAGAGTGTTTGTGCCGGTTGGTCCTATGCGTAGATGCTTGTTGAGAGAGACCTATGATCTTCTATGGGCTCGGCATCCCGGTGTTGAGAGGATGTTGGCCTTATTGTCCGAAGGTAGTACTGGCCTAAGATGGAGGAAGACGTTGAAGCCTATGTGAGGACTTATTTAGTGTGTCAGCTAGACAAGCTTGAGAAAAAGAATGAAGCCAGTTTGTTGCAACCATTACATATTCCAGACGGGCCATGGCAGTCTATTTCGATGGACTTCATTACTGGGTTTCCGAAGGTAAATTGTATGGCTTTCATTTTTGTTGTTGTGGACCGGTTTTCTAAGTACATAATCTTTATTGCTGCGCCGCATGCTTGCCCTACTGAAAAAGCAGTTGAATTATTTTTCAAAAATATTACTAAGTACTTTGGTGTTCCCCAAGACAGTATCAGTGACAGAGATACCCGGTTTACTGGCAGGTTTTGGACGGCTCTATTCAACATGATGCACATGGAGCTGAAGTTCTCCACTGCTAATCACCCACAAACTGATAGGCAGACGGAATGGGTGAATACAGTGTTGAAGGACTATCTGAGGCACTATGTTTTAGCCAGCCAGCGAGATTGGGTTGAGTTGCTAGATGTGGCCCAATTTTGTTGCAATCTGCACAGGTCGTCGCCGACAGGCATGAGTCCTTTTGAACTAGCTTATGGGCAACAACCTAAAACTCCCCATGAGATTGCAGTTAAAAATACGAGTGACAAGTGTCCTACTGCCTACCGGTTTGCAAGGTCCAAGCAGGAAATGTTGGATGAAGCAAGAGACAGTTTAGCAAAGGCACAATGCAGAATGAAGAAGTATGCAGATGTGGGAAGACGGTGTTAGAATAGGTGACCATGTAGCCAATCTTGATAGGCGAATTGTAACCTATGTCTGAACAATTTCGAGGTTTTAATAAATCGTTAATGAATGAGAAGTGAAATTCATTTGGCATTTACTTTGTTTGTGTTCACTTTAACTGCTTTATATATCTGTTCACTATGCAAACAAAGCCCACAGACTGAAAATGCATTTCAGAGACTGGCACTACGCTTGGAGGTAGGTCCCTGAAATCAGTTCCACCGAATCAGTCTGGAAATCTCCAAGTCAAGGAATCTCGAAAGTGGGTACCGAGATTCCCTTTGAGACTTGCACTAAGCATCTGTTGTCGTATTTCATCAGCGGGTGACGAGGGTCGTCTAAGCAGTGTTAGTGGGTTGGCCTGCTAGGGAGCAGCTGACTGAGGTGACTCGCGGGAACCGTCTTACGAAGGACCTTGAGTAGGGTTGGTTAGGTATGATGTCTGTTCCCGGTTCCAACGGTATAGATCAAGTCCTTTGACTTGAGGAATTGCTGAGTTTACCTGTACATCAGGGTTGTATGTTAGATATGGTGAGAGATTGCCAAGATGTACTTGAGTAGTCATAAGCCATATCTAGTGCAGCTCCGGTGTGCAAAGTGACAGTAGTTTCCAAGAAAGGATCTGTCTCCTGTCAAAAGGTGTTGACAGTTGTGTCTCACAAATGCTCTGTGTCTTGTCCCTAAAATCTGTGGCCACAGTAACTGAACAGAAGGGAAGGTTTCCCTTGCGGCGTTTAGTAGAGGACAGACCGACACTTAGGTCCAAAATGGGTACCTGCATTATCCGTGCCCTAGACCCTAAGTGGTGAGACCGTAGACGAAAGGATAGATGTACTGTAGAGCCTAAATGTTCATCCCCGTATATTCACCTAGTCTCTAGTGCCATGGACCGTTGCTAGATGGCCACCCATGGTAACGGGCGGATTCTAGGAATCCAACCAAGTCTAGCTGAAAATGAACCTAAAGAGTCACACACAATCTGCACACATAAAGTATTTAATTTAGAATTAAATATTTGGAGAAATGGAGCGATTAAATTGGATTTAATCGGGTCCTTATTTTCTTGGGAAGAACTAATTTCTTTTATTAGATAAAAGGAATTTATCCAATAAATTAGATTTATGAGAAAATTAATTTAATGGGCTTGGAATAAATATTTATATTTAATATATTTATTTATTACCCTTGGAATATTTAAATAGGATTTAATATTCCATTAAATTAAATTAATGATTGAGATTAAAAGGGAGAAATCAATGGCTAAATTTGGTTTGACCAAAGAAGCTAGATTTGACAAGGATTTGACTAGGTCAAATCCTAGTTGTGGTGGAGTCTTCAAAGTGTAGGAAACTTGAAGAGGAATAGGATTCCTCTTCTATAAATACTCCTTAGCACACACATAAAAGAAGATGATGAATCTTGAAACACACACACACACACTCGTGTGCTCTCTCTCTCTCTCGGCCGCATCTCTCTCTCTCTCATTCCAAGAAACTACTTTCTTATTCTTTTGTTTTAACAATTGAACAAAAGGAGGATTGATCTCGTTAAACTAATAACATTTGATCGATCCATCCTCTCCTAAATATACTTGCTCCTTCGCTAGCAGGAAGAGCAAGATACGTGGGCGGATTGCGTGTCACGAATTAGAGGGTCTCCTATACGAGATCTTGGAGCAAATCAGGGAACAACGCGAGTACCGGTTAGAAGGCGAAAACGACAATCGGTAGGTTTCCGGTTTATCTTTTTCGTCTTCTTTATTTTCGAGTCCTATGGCCTCCATGATTGCTATGTATGCCTTATTATTCATGAGATACACCGAACGCCCGGGAGTTTCAAGGGTACACCCCTTGAACATGTTTATTTTAATATAATTCATGCATGTTTTAAATTCTTTAAATTTAAATTATACCGCGCTTCCGCATTCGCGCTACTCCCGGGACAATCCACACCCCTACCCTAGGCTTTTAGACGGGATTTGGAATTCAGTGTTGGGGATCAAGTTTTGCTGAAGCTTACCCCATAGATTTGGAAGAAAGTCAGTGCTAAGACTGTGCACCATGGACTGGTTCCAAAGTATGACGGCCCCTTTGAAGTGGTGAGCAAAGTGGGTAAGTTGGCTTATAGATTAAAGTTGCCTGATCGTTTAAACGTTCATCCTATGTTTCATGTATGTTTTATGAGGTAGTTCCATGAGGATGTGGTGCACCCGACGAGACAAGAAACTCGACGCCGCCCCACTGACTATCAGGACAGAATTTGAGAAGAAAGTGTTGAAATTTCTTGATCATAGAACAATGGGCTAGAGTAGGAAAAACATACGGACGGATTACTTGGTTCATTGGGTGGGTGAATCTATTGCTGATGCTACTTGGGAACATGATGTTAACTTGTGGCAGTTTGAGGAAAAGTTTGATGAATATTGGGTAGCGAAGGAAGGTGATGCACTCCCGACGAGGATGTCGGGCTCTTCCGGTGGGGACGGTTTGTAAGCCCCTTTGTGCGATGTTAGGCACTAGTGCGGCAGGCGTGCGCATCAGTGGGCCTAACGGTGTTGGCTTGGTGCAGCACTAATGATGGCAATCAGACAGGCGGGCAGCATACATCGGCAGGTTGGCCAGTGTGCTACGCTGGGTCGCGCACAGGTAGGCTTGTTGTGCGCGTCGTGCGGGCAGCGTGCGGACGCTCGTGAGATTTGGCCATGATGGTGCGGACGGATGACAGGGTGTATGCGTAGGCAGCGCCCCATGCGTACTTTTATGGGCAGCTGTACACACAGGCAAAGCGGCATTGGAAGAGAGAGTGCCCGCACTCTCCAATCCAGGTATGTTTGTGGTTGAAGTAAACGTGATAACTAATTCTGTTTCATGGGTATTGGATACCAAATGCGGTGCTCAAATCTGCAATGATTTTCAAGTGCTGCAAAGAAGCAGAAGGCTAACTAAGGATGAAATGATCCTGAGGCTAGCTGATGGCAAGGTCGCTGCTGCGGAAGTCGTAGGATCAGTAGAGTTTGTTAGAATAGGTGACCAGAAAGCTAATTGGATTGGCGGTTTTGGGTACTATTTTGCGATCTTTATTAATGTAACATTGACTTGATGAATATAGTAAGTATTCATCCTTGGCACTATGTGTTTATTGTGCTTACTAATTACGTTAAATGGAGTTTTAACATAACAATAAATACCCACAGACCAATTGGATAACCCATGTAGTTGATCTGCGCATTGGATGACAGCTATGAAACCAACTTCTGAGGGTTGGTCTGAAATGTTCCGAGTCAAGGACCTCGAGACAGGGCATCGAGGGTCCTATAGAGACTTGCACTAAGGGTTGCATGCATTGGATGAGTGATGTGTTTCATCGGCGACAAACGTATCTATACAATATTAGTGGTTTAGTTGACAAGGGTGCCAGTTGACTGAACTGACTCGCGGTAATCGTCACAGTGCCATGGATCGTTGCTAGACAGCCACCCATGGTGACGGACTCCTGTTGGACACGGGCCCAAATCTAGATGACGGTGAACCTAAAGGGTCACATACAAATAACCGAGGAGGTGAAGGAATTGACTTGCGGTCAATTTCAGATGATGATAAATAATTAGGTTACTAAAGGGATTGTCCATTAGGTGGACGGGCCGATACTGTATCGGGCCCTCATTTTATCGATAAATGGGATTTATCAATTAAGTAGAGAATCGAAACTTGGATCCTTTAATTGGATTAAATGATCAATGAGAATATTTTAATTGGGCCATGAATTAAATAAGATTTAATTCTTGGGCTTGTTGTAATTGGATTACAATAATATCCAGTCCATTAAATCTTCATCCAAGAGAGGTGTTAATTTCACTTTTGGAATTAGAAGAAGTTGGACTTCTTCCCAAAAGGGGATGGTCGAAAATTGCTTCATTTGGAAGCACAAAAAATCGGCCATACATGGCCTTTGATGACTAGTTGACTTATCTCTTTTGGAAAGAAACGAATCAACTCCAATTAAGCCTCTGTCACTTGGTATGATTAAATCATACCTTATGAAATGGTAGGCTTGATTGATGATTAGTGGGAATTGATTGGAATGTATCTAGACATCCTTGGATGAAACTAGACACACTCCTATAATCACATTAATGGGTATATATATGTGTATACACTATCATCAAAGAGTAGATTTTAGAATTCATCTTTTTTTAGGAAAAAGAAGAACACACATTCTCTCTACTCTCTCAAGTTTCGGCTCCCTTCTCTCTCTCTACTATCATCTTTGTTGCTTCATTGATCTAGGATCAATTGAAGAACAAAGCAAGATCAAGAAAGAACACTAACTTAATAGTGTAGTCTCTTCTTCGATCTCTTCCTCTAGATCCGCTTTTTCTCTAGCAAGAAAAACGAGATCTCTCCCGGTGTGGTGTGGACTACGTTAGAGAGTTCATAGTTTTGAACTTGGTGAACGTTTTCGGCCGTGGAACAACTCTAGTAGCCATATACAAAGAAAGCTAAAAAGGTAACATTACTTTACATTCTTGTAGTTTCTTTTATCTTGCATCTATACTCTATATGATATGTCTATTTACTATCATATTCTACATCGAACGCTCCGTTGAGCACTCAAGGGTACACCCCTTTGTATCTTTTGATATGTATTATTTTAAATAACGCACTCTCTCGCTTCCACTCGCGCTCCCGGGCTAAGCCGCTTGTCCTTCAGCAGGACTACCGGAGTTTCGGATGATAGATGATTGCCAAGCCCTCGTAAGGGAAAGCAGGGCTAGAAGGGCAAAAGCATTTTTAGAGTCTCCCATATTTGAAGTCATTGTAGATGGCACTATTCTAAGAGTTCCAAATTACGTGGTATAAGTGTATTGCCCAACCTTATAATCTGGATGGGTTCAATAAGGGTTTGGATACCTCTCTCCTGGACTTGGCCAAAGACGAACATGAAAACTTTTATCATGCAAAGGAAATGGCGTTTGAAGTCCCCCTGCTAATGATGAGTTCTATGCTTTAATGCCTCCTCCTCCCCTAAGCCTGTTGTTGACCTGTTGGACGAAGAGGTGAAGATTGTGGCCGAAACCTTGATGGAAGTAGTGCATACCTTAGCTCCCTTTCAAATCCCTTCTACAGAAGCTACTAGAGTAGAGCCCTTGGAGGATTTACCTAAGGCCATTATAGATCAAGTCCTTGCTGAACTTAACACTGATGATGCCCCTGCTGGACTGCCTGTTGAGCTGCCTGCTGACAAAGAGATCTTCAACCAGGAGAATTTTCCAGGTATAGACAATGTTGGGGAGGATGTTCCTCCGTCTAAAAGCTAATTCTACCCATGTTGTTCCTGCTAGGCCTATGTGCCTTAAGACAATTTGCATACTTTTGATCGGCCGTATGTGCCCTTAGGCGATTTGAATACTTTAAATTAGGCATTTGTGCCCCTGGAAAGTTTTTTTTTATGTTATTGGTCGGGCCAGCGTGCCCTTGGATGGTTATGTCGATCGGGTAGGCACATGTGCCTTTGAACAATTTCACATTACCTACTTGTTGTTAGCGTATATGCATGCAGTTTACTTTTTCATATTTCTACTGCACTTACTGGGTGCCTGGATGTTTACCTAGGCTCTGTTAGATTACAGCCTTCCAAGAAAGTTTGGTAAGTCTAGGGTTCTTCCATGAGCGTTATTGCCCCCAAACATTTGAGTCCAAATATGTTGGTTTTTCAGGGAATTAATGTTAAAATAGGTGACCAGAAAGTCAATTAGATTGGTTATTCTGGGAACTATTCGTCGATCTTTATCAAAGTAATATTATACTGATGGATGAAATAAGTATTCATCATTAGTAAAATGTGTTTTTTGTGCTTACTACTTACATTGAATGGCGTTTCAATGTCACAACAAATGCCCACAGACCGATTGGTTAAACCCATTGAGTTAAGTTGCACATAGGATGGCGCTATGAAACCAACTCCTCAGGGTCGGTCTGAAATGTTCCATGTCGAGGACCTCGAGTGTCCTATAGAGCCTTGCACTAAGTATTGCATTCACTGGTGAGTATCGAGTTCCATCGGTGCTAGACGTAGGTCGTCTATGCAATTTTAGTGGGTTAGTTGGCAAGATAATCAACTGACTAAACTGACTCGCGGGAATCGTCATATGGAAGCCTTGGAGGCTTTGTCGGTATGACTGATATTCCCGATTCTGATAGTACGGGATTAGTCCTTGGACTTGAGGAATCATGGAAGTCACATGCATATGAAGGTTGTATCTTAGATTTGGCGAGAGGTGACCGTGTCTTCGATATGGTCATTATAAGCCTTGTCCAGTGCACTCGGAATATGTAGTAAGGACGGTGGATTCCAAGAGAGAATTTTGTCCCCTTTCAGTATTTGACAACTATGTCTCCTATGCGCTCTGAGATGGTTTAGACTCTTCAAGTCTACGGCCGTAGTAATTGGTCGAGTAGGGAATGGTTCCCTAGGTAGATCAATAGAATAAACACGTCTCGAGTATGAAGCATAGTTGCTTGGTCTAGGATGGGAACTGACGCCTAATTCTATGCCCTAGACTAAGGCCGGGAGATGGTCGACGGAAGAATTGTACCTGTATGGAACTCGGAGCCTAAATGTTCACACCAACATTCACCTAGTCTCTAGTGTCATGGACCGTTGCTAGACGACCACCCAAGGTGACGGGCATTTCCGATTAATGGTTAATCAGAAATAATTAATTAAATTAGATTTAATTAATCGTTTGTGTTGGACACAAGCCCAAGTCTAGCTAAGGGTGAACCTAAAGCGTCACACAAAAATCACTATGGAAGTAGTGGAATTAATTTGAAATTAATTCTGCAAGAAGAGAATTAATTTAATTAGATTAAATTAATTCAAGGAGAATATAAATGATTGGATCATTTATTGGGAGAGTCCATTGGATGGATGAACCAAGAACTAATTAATTGGATTAATTAATTTGGGCTTAACACCTTTAAATTAATTGGATTAATTTATTGAGTTTGGTTTATTGATTGATTAGATCAATTAATTAATGCTAGAGCTTATGTATATTTAATTGGATTAAATAATCTTTTGGATTTCAATAAGGTCTAATATTAATTGGATTAATATGGAACTCATAGATCTTGATTGGATTTGATTTAATTTGATTAAATCAAGATTTGTCAAAATCGGTCCATGACTTGAAATTCAAGCTCGAAGGTTTGATGCAAGTTGAAGAGAAGTTGAAAATCCTCCATGTAAGCAATGATGTGGCTCGCCATGATGGATAGTGGTGCACATGTTGTGCATAGTGTGTAAAAGTTATTTTGAAAATAACTTATTTTGTATGTAATTGGATTACACTACACACAAGACATGTATACATTTTTCAACTCCCCAACTTGCACTCTCCTCTCATTGAGCCACGTAAGTTATTCCATTCTTCTCCATTTCTTTATTTATCTTTGAATTAGATTCAAGATGAGAACATGAGAAGTTCATATACACTAATCAATAGTGTAATACGATTTTCGATTCTTCCCGGTCTACCTTCTACCTACTAGTAGATCTAGATCTACATTTCTAGTGTGGTGTGGATCATCTTTAGAGGGGTTCTAATTTGAATCCTAAGGTGAACGGAAAAGGAACGAAAAGAGAATCAATTCTTGTTGTTGTTCTACATGTGAAACGAAAAAGGTAATGTTCCAATTTAATTATAGCATTTTTCGTTTCCTCCTCTAGCCACATGTTCAAGAATATTTTTCTTTATGTTATGATGCTTTTGAATACATCAAACGCCCGGGAATTCAAAGGTAACACCCCTTTGGAATCGTTTTTAAATTTCTTTTATTTTACACTTTTGCCGTGTTCCCGGGTTGTATCAATCCTTTCAATTAGAATTAGAAATTCAGTGTTATGGTACTGTTCTTGCCCTTTAATCAAGTGCGTAGTCTTTCTCGGACTTTCCTCTTTAATAGCCCTGTTTAAACTCTTTTGGGCTTGAATGTCTTCTTATATGCTTGTTGTGCCACTTAGAATTCCAATAGCAAGATCTCCATCTTTTTCAGACGTCTTATTGCCTTGAGCATTTTAAGATATACAGAAGACTTATGTCTTTGTAAGACATTCTAATTTTTTAGGCATCTAACATGTGATGCCTGTTCATGTATCTTGAACGTCTTTTTCAGACAACGTCTCTCTCAGACATCTTGAATTTTGAAGGTCTTTTTTAGACAATGTCTTTCTAAGATACTTTGAGTTTTTAATGTCTTTTCCAGACAGTATCTTTTCAGACATTTTCAATTTAAAATTCTTTTTTAGACGGTGTCTTTCTCAGACAATTTGAGTTGTTAACGTCTTTTCCAAACACCGTCTTTTTTAGACACTTTTAAGTTTAAAGGTCTTTTTCAGACATTGTCTTACTCAGACACTTTGAATTTTAAAGTTCTTTTTTAGATAGTGTGCTTCCTAGACACTTTGAGTTTTTAACATCTTTTTCAGACACTTAGAGTTTTTTAACGTTTTTTTTCATAAACTTTGAATTTGAAAGTCTTTTTCAGACCCGTCTCATACTTATGACAAATTGTAGATAAAAAGGGATTCTTCATTCCTTAAGGTTGTTTACATCTTTTCAATAGACACATGTTCTTCATGGATAAAACCGCCTAAGATTATGAGCATTCCATGGTCGCAGGCGGTCTCTTCCTGACAAGTCTTGGAAACGTTACGCTCCATTTTTTGCCAATTCCACTATCTGAAGGGCCCTCCGAATTTAGGCCAATTTTCCAATATTTTTGGAAGCTTCACATTTTTTCAACACGAAGTCTCCCACCTAGAAGGCTCTGACTTTCACTTTCTTATTATACATCTTCTCCATCTATTTTTTGTACCTGAGGGATCTTATGTATGTCGCTTCTATTTTTCCTGATAACTTAATTAAATCCATCTCGCGTTGTTTTCCATTCTCTACAGCATCATACATTTATACTCTAGCTAATTGTACCCCAATCTCTGCAAAGATTACTGCTTCTTAACCATACACCATACAAAAGGGGGTTTCCGTCGTGGCATCTTTCGGAGTGGTGTGATAAGCCCATAATACTCCTGGTAACTCATCAACCCAATCGCCTTTAAGCCCTTCCAATTGGGTTTTTAAATAATGCAAAATAATTTTGTTCACTACCTCAACCTATCCATTAGCTTGTGGGTGTTCCACTGAAGTGAAATTATGTTGGATTCACATTTCATTGCATAGATCCTGCATCTTTTTGCCTTTGAATTGGGTTTCATTATCAGAAATCAGAACCCTCGGAATTCCGAAACGGCATATTATATTCTTCCATAAGAACATCACCACCTCATTTTCGCTTATCTTGGCAACAACTTCTGCATCCACTCATTTGGTGAAGTGCTCGACTGCCACGATTGAAATTTTTTTGGATCCAAACGCTAAAGGGAACGGTTCCAGAATGTCAATTCCTTATTGATCAAATGGATATACAACCTGAATACTAACCAACTCCTTTGGAGGAGCATGATGAATGTTATAATGAACTTACAACTCTTGCACCAGATAATTTCATAGCATCCTTTTGCTAGTGTAGGCCAAAAGTATCATTGACGTAACATTTTTTATGCCAAAGCTCTTCCACCTGAGTGGTTCCCACAACTACCTTCGTGTATCTCTTGCATCACATAGATAACTTCCTTTGGGTTCAGACATTTCAAAAGTATTCCTGAATATGATCTTTTGTATAGCTCACCTTCTATTATCACAACCTTCGATGATCGAATTCTCATCCTCAGATCTCTCCCCCGGAGAAATTTGATCATTGATTCCTTCCACTCATTACCAAAAACCTGGATGCTGAATAAGCAAGGGTCTTTTCCAGATCCCTCGTCCTGAAGGTCTTTATCCGGCCTAAATCTTTGAAGGTCTTTTTCAGACTCTTCTATCTATGATTTTTCAAATACGAACAAGGTAATTTTTTGGGATTTTATCCCTGATGCCGCACTTGCAAACTTAGAGAGTGCATCAGCCCGTTCATTCTCTTCTCTAAGAACTTGATGTAATTGTAAATTTGAAAACTTCAGTTGAAGTTCGCGTACCTTTGCAAGGTATCTGATCATGCCTGTTTCTTTTGCTCCGTGAAACTGTTCAACTACCAATTGGGAATCTGTGTATGTGATCAAGTGTTTTGCTCATTGTTGAGTGGCTAACCTCATTCTCGCGAGGAGTGCTTCATACTCTGCTTCATTGTTCATCACCATAAAGTTCAACTTCATGGCTCTTTCTGATTCGACACCTTCTGGGTCCCTTAAGACAATCCCCGCTCCTCCTTGTGAGGAGGTTGATGACCCATCCACCTGGAAGAGCTATTTTCCTTGAGTTGCCCCCTCACTTTGGCTATTCATTTCAACTAAAAAACCCCCAAAAAACCTATGCCTTGATGGTTGTCTCGATTGAAACTCAACATGATATTCGCCCAATTCTACTGCCCACTTCACCAGTCTCCCTAAAGCGTCTGTCTTCGAGAGCACTTGCTTCAAAGGTTGGTCCGTCAACACAATAACGTCCGACTGGAAGTAAGGTCTCAATTTCCTTGCAGTGATCATAAGTGCTAATGTATACTTCTCAATCATCATGTAATTTTTTTCTACACCTTGCAGCATACGACTCACATAATAAATTTGTCGTTGTTCACGATCCAGGCACCTTATTAATACGAAACTTACGAATGACTCAAAAATAGCCAAGTACAGGTTTAGAGGTTCCCTGTTTATAGGTTTCACCAATGGGGGAGGGAAGACAAATACTTTTTCAAATCATGAAAGGCTCTCTCACATTCATCAGATCACTCAAAGGTCTTCACATTGCGTAAAATTTTAAAGGGATAATTGTATAAAATCCCTCTGTGTTTTTAAAATTTGACTAAAACACCCCCGTATTTTTTAAAAACATGCACACGCTCTTCTCTCCGTTTATTTTATTTAACGGCGTTAATTTTCAAATACTTCCCGTTATACTGTTATATATAAATATTTGTATTTATTACAATGGTCATTGATCTTCATTGATCCCATTTGAACCTTCGGATCTAGTTAAATTTTAGTAGCCATTGATCTTCAATAGGAAAAAATGAATGGTCCAGATTTTAAGTATTTTAAAACTTTTATATTTATATGTTACATATATATATAATAGAAAATATTTATCATATATATTTACATTTTGTCTAATATGTATAAATAATATGTTGTATATATAGGCGGATTCATCGGTGGAGGCCGCCGCCCAAATCCACCTCAACCGTCGATGGCGACGATGACGACATCGTCGCTGCCGGATCTGGGTTGGAGTTTCAGGGCATGGCGGATAGGGGAGGGGAAAGGGATTGCAACTAAGGGTACGGCGAGTTTATGGCGAAGAGGACGGGAACTTTAAGGCAACGAAGGGACGATGAGTTTTAGGTGGTGACGGACGGCCGGTTGGGGAATGGCAGACGGTTGGGGAATGGTGGTGGGTTGGGAAGATGAACTTTTTCTTTAATTATTTATTTTTAATATTTAAAAATATTTATATTAAAATTTTAAAATCCATATCAATATAAAAATTCAAAATATTCAACACAAAATTATAATTTAAATTAAATAATAATATTTATAAGTTTTTAAAACTTATAAATAATATGAAAATAATGTAAAACTTTGATATTTCATATGTAAAATATGAATATTAATTTAACTTTAATGTAATAATACTTTTTACATATAAATATTGATGATTATTATTTATTTAGTATTTATCAAAAAAAGATTCAGCAAAATATTCAAAAGGAAAAGAATTGAACAAAACTAATAAAGAAAAGGGATAATTGAATAAGACAAGAGTAATTTTGTCTATTCAAAGAAGTTAAAGGTAAAAAATGGGTCAACATCGTATTCCACTCGCATTTCGAGCGAGTGTAGGCGACTCTCCGTTTTTTTTTTTAACAGAGAGGGATTGTTCTTTTCTGGAGGGTTTAAGATTACAGGAGGTCTTTTTTGGCCATTTATTTAACACGGGTAAGTTTTTAGCAAATTTCCAATAACACAGGCGGATGTTATGCAACTTTTCCAATTTTAAAAAAAAGGTAAACCCTTATCTGCAGCCTTTGAAATAAACCTGGTAAGCAATGCCATACGTCCAGCCAACCTCTGAATGTCCTTGACCTACCTTGGCGTAGGCATTTGCAAAATAGCTTCAACTCTTTTCTGAATTAGCCTCAATTCCCCTATCATGACTAAATACCCCAAAAACTTGCCATTCTGGACTCCAAACGTTCACTTCAGAGGATTCAACTTCATAATGTACTTTCTCATGACTTTGAATGACTCATCTAGGTGACCCAGGTGTTCAGCTTCCTTCAAACTCTTCACCAACATATCGTCCACGTAGACTTTCCTGGTTTTGCCAATCTGTTTTTTGAACATTCAATTCACCACCGTTGGGTAAGTTGCCCCCAACATTTTTTAAAGCCAAAGAGCATTACCGCATAACAATAGATCCAATTCTTAGTGATAAAAGATGTTTTGATGTTGTCTTCTTCCGCCGTGAAAATTTAATGGTATCCCTGAAAGACATCCATCATGCTTAGTAACGCGCATCCTGCTGTTGAGTCTAATAGCTGATCAATCCTGGGGAGAGGGTATGGAACTCTTAGGCATGCCTTATTAAGCTCTATAAAGTCTGTGCATATTCTCTATTTTGTCCCAACTTTCGACATCATGACCACATTTTCTAACCATTTAGTGTACTGAACTTCTGTAACATATCTCGCGGCCAATAATTTGTTCACCTTGTTCTCTATAATCTAGTCTCTCTCTGGCCCAAAGTTCCTTCTTCTGTCGAAGCAGTTTGCATTTTGATCGACGTTTAAATGGTGTTCAATAACATCAGGACTATTTCTCTTGAAGTCAGATGTTGTCCATGCAAATGTATTAACGTTCTTCCACAATAAATCTACAACATAATTTCTATTTCTAAAGGGAGTTGACTCCCAATCCTGGTCAATTTGTCCAAATCACCCAAAATGAGCTCGACAGTTTTATGCTCTGAGGGTTTTATTGTTTCTACCTAATTTTTCCTTCAATCATGTTCAAACTCACAATCAACTTATGTTCTTTCTTTATTTCCGCCAACGTCTTTGGTCTTCGTCACCCTAGCTTTCGCTGTAGTGTGATAACATTCTCTAGCTACCTTCTGGTTGCCCTTTACTTCCCTTACACCATTCGTTGTGGGGAATTCACCTTCAAATGACACATTATACTACGACCTAAAACTAATTTCGGGCAGAGCGTCCTAGGATCATGTTATATGCAAAGGGCGTGTCAACAACCAAGCATTTGATCATCACGGTGTGCCTACATGGATCTGCTCCAAGGGGCGTTGGCAAGTCTATCGTACCTAGGGGAGTAAGAGATCTTTCCCCAAAGTCAATCAAAGGTGTATTAACCTGCTTGACATCTCTCACATGCAAATGCATTCTTTTCGGTATACTAAAGAACATAATGTTGGTAGAGCTTCCATTGTCCACCAATACCTTCTGAACCGCAAAGTTTTTCACGTGCATAATAATGGCAACTAGGTCATCATGAGGAAAAGTGAGACCTTCAAGGTCTCTATCATAAAAAAACTATGCCCTCATAATTAGTCTATATGGATAACACATTCGGATTGTGTCTGGTTTCATAAGAGTTATACCCAGCTCTTACATACCTTATTCTTTGACTGGTGGAATCTCCCCTCAAAGGGTTGTCAATGATTGTATTTATGACACCTCTTCTGGGCTGATTGTCCTCGACTGTAGGTCTCTATCGAGGTGGGCAATCCCATGCTCGCTCTAGATACCTTCGTTCAGGGGTACGAGACCTTTGACTATCTCTTTGTGGGCTATGTTCTTCACATCGGCCCTCTTGATTAGCCTCAGAGTTTTTTACAAACTTTTTAAGGTATCCCTGTCTCACTAACCTTTCGATCTCATCTTTCAGTTGGAAACAATATGTGAAGTTATCTAAAGATATAAAAGCAATAGTTATGGAGGCAAAAGTTATACCTGTTGATGGAATGCCTATGTTTATAGATGTGGTGGACTGAACGATTACATGTACGCCCTAGATCAGATATTAGATCAATGATGTGCAATGGGCTGCAAATATCCATAGTAACACTGATAGGTGTAGTCCAAGCGGACAAAATCTGCACCATTGCCAAAATTGGTTGGTACAGTTAAAGTGAAGGATGGATGTCCTCTTCACCAAGTATGAGGATCTCGACAATACCTCTGGACTTTGGCAAATTATCAACAACACTCTTGGGTTGACCTTAAACTGAGGAGCCCCCACTCGGGGGCTGTTTGGAGCCTTTCTCACATAGGTCTTCGAACTGAGTGTCTTAATGTGTGCTTGACGGTATCTTAGATATTCCTCAAATATCCCCAGATCACCACTCATGAGAATACAAACCCTTATCATGGGCCTTTAATGCATGGTAGGTCCTTGTGGTCCCTTGATTGTCTCTTGAGGCTTGATCACAATTTGAATAAAACATACTTTGATTTTGGATTAGTAATTAATTAATTTCAATTCACATTAAATTTTTATTTAATTCTTAGACCTAAGATTAATTAATCCAATTAATAAACACTTCGGGTTTTCTATCACATAGGAACTCAATTGAATAATACAATTATTCAAATGATTAATTTAAAACTCCTTTAAATTAATCCTCTCTCTCTCTCTCTCTCTCTCTCTCTCTCTCTCTCTCTCTCTCTTCTAGAATTAATTCAATAATTAATTTCCATCCAAAATTATTTCTCTAATTAATTTCCCACAATATCGTTAGTGTTTTGTGTGTGACCCTTATAGCTCCACCTTCAACTATATTTGGGCTTGTATCGTATATAAAATTTAATCTGGAAACTAAATTGCTCTAGATTAATTTAATCATATTCGACTATTCACTCTTGATTAACTCATTAATCCAAGAGTATCTGGCTCAATGGGTGGTCGTCTAACAATGATGATTAACTCATTTATTTCTGTGTGTCTAATCTAATTGTGTTTTCCCTCAATCAACATAGGAACCCCTTTCCTATGTGATGGACAACTGTGTTGACAGACTTCTTCCAATTAACACAAGCAAGAGAATATAGGAGATCGTCATCATCTCATGATGGGCTATAGATTCTATCTTGGAACCCATCAACCTCTACGCATGTTCTGATTTCACTGAAACAGGGCTTTTTAGTGACCACATTGAAAGAAGTGGATGAAGGACAAGGGAATCCGCCCGGGAGCGCGAGCGAAAGTGGGAGATGCTCAATTTAACAGTACTTAAAATGCATATCATAATAAAACTACCTAAGGGGTGTTCCCTTGGGCGCTCAACTAGGCGTTCAATGTAGAATATGCTAACGTAAAGTAAGTATATCATATAGGGCACATAGACAATCATAAAGAGAACTACATATAAATAAACAGGGGTTACCTTTGTAGTTATCTTCCGTGCACCGCTACTACCATTGTTTCCTCTCGAATGGATCACAAATGCTCACAAAGATTCAAACGTATGAATCCTCTCACGTAGTCCACACCACACCGGGAGAAGTCACGTTTTCTTGCTAGAGAAAAACGGACCTAAGAAGATGAGATCAAGACACGGATTACACTATCGTATTAATGTATCCTTCTTAATCTAGCTTTGTTCTTCAATTGATCCTAGATCAATGAAGCAACAAAGTGAGAGTGATAGAGAGCAAGAGAGGGGCCGAAAATGTGTGTGTGTGTGTGTGAGAGAGAGAGAGAGACAGAGAGAGAGATATGAGAGTTCTCTTCTTTCTCCTAGAAAAAGATGAATAATGATTAATCCTCTTGTTGATGATTGTATATACTCATATATATACACATCATTAATGTAATTATTGGAATGTGTCGAGGTTCATCCAAGGATGTCTAGATACATTCCAATAAATCCCCATTAATCTTCAATCAAACCTACAACCTTACAAGCTATGATTAAATCATACCAAGTAAAAGAGGCTTGATTGGATCATTAATGGGATTCTTAGAATGTGTCTAAGTTCATCCAAAGGATGTCTAGATACGTTCAAATAAATCTCCATTAATCTTCAATCATGCCTACCACTTTACAAGGTATGATTAAATCATACCAAGTAAAGGAGGCTTGATTGGAGTTGATTTATTCCTTTCCAAAACGGAACAAGTCAACTACATCAATCAAGGCCATACATTTTGGGAGAAGTCCAACTTCTCCTAATTCGAAAAGTGGAATTAATATATTTCTTGGGCCAAGATTTAATAGACCGAGTTTTATTGTAATCCAATTACAAAAAGCCCAAGAAATAAATTTATTTTAATTCAATGTCTAATTAAATAATTCCCATGGATCTTTTAATCCAATTAGAAGATCCAAACCCTTAATCTCTATTTAATCGAGAAATCTCATCTATCAATTAATCGAGGGCCCGATACAATATCGGCCCATCCATCCAATGGACTATCCCATAAATAATTCAATCATTTATCATCTTCCGAAATTGACTCCAAGTCAATTCCTTCACCTCTTCGGTGATTTATGTGTGACCCTTTAGGTTCACCCTTAGCTAGACTTGGGCCCGTGTCGAATAGAAGCCCGTTACCATGGTTGGCTGTCTAGCAACAGTCCATGACACTAGAGACTATGTGAATGTTAGTGTGAACATTTAGGCACCGATTTTTTTTATGGTTACGGTCCTTTCGTCTACTGTCTCCCGACCTTAGTTTAGGGTATGGAATTGGGTATCGGTCCCCATCCTTGACTAGGCAACTATGCTTAATACTCGAGACTACGCATGCCTCATTGCATCAACGCAGGGAACCTTTATGTGCTCGATCGACCACTATGGCCACAGCTTTAAGCAGCATCAACGTGTCTCCGAGTGCATAGGAGATACTTCTATCATATACTGACAGGGGACGGATCCTCTTCTTGAAACCCAGTGTCCTTGCTACACATTCTGACTGCACTGGACAAGCCTTATAATGACCATCTTACAGAATGGTTAGCTCTCGCCAAATCCAAGATACAGCCATCGTGTGCACTTGACTGTCGTGGTTCCTCAAGTCCGACGACTACTCCCATACTATCATAACAAGGGAACTCAAATCATAGCGACCAAGCCTCCAAGGCTTCCATATGATGATCCCCTCGAGTCCGTTCAGTCAGCTCGACCCCAGTCAACCAACCCACTAAGATCGTATGGGCGTCCCACGCCTATCACCGATGAAACACGACACTTATCCAATGAATACGACTCTTAGTGCAAGTCTCCATAGGACTTTCGATGCCCAGTCTCGAGGTCCTCGACTAGGAACGTTTTAGACCCAACCCTCATCAATTGGTTTCATAGTCGCCATCCAATGCATGCACTGTATGGGTTGTCCAATTGGTCTGTGGGCATCTGTTGTAACGTTAAAGCATCTCATTAACATAATCGGTAAGCACAACAGACATATGTGCTAATGATGAACACTTACCATGTTCATCAATACAAAGTTACTTTTAATAAAGATTGTTGAATAGTTTCTAAATAGCCAATCCAATTGGCTTTCTGGTCACCTATTCCAACAATCTCCCACTTGACCTAAAGTCAATCACCAATGTCTTTCTGATTAATTTGATCATGAGCAATCTGCGATATTGGCTTTGTCTCACGAGTCTACTACTATGTCTACCAACGTGATGCGGTTCAACCACACGTCACATCACTCTAAGCAGATAGTGGTATCTAACAATTTTCCATGGATTTTGTGATGAGATCTTGGGCCCTTTTAGCTTATGCCATAGCCTAGTTGTCATCCTCCAAGGTGACTACTAGCTCGGCTATACTAGGCATCGCACCCAAACATTCGGTGTAAATTTTTTCATCCAAACCACTTTCCAGAAAACACTTTCAAAGTCTCTGTACACTCGAATTTCATGATGAAACATGGTATCCCGCGTGGAACTTTTCCAAGCCACCACTTTTATCATTGAGTCCGAACGTACATAGGTATTGAGATTAAAACATTATTCACTTGATTTTGGAAGCTAGTATCGCTATAACCTTCCAAAATCAACTCTCCATTTAGGTGTGTCAAGAACACTTCTGTAACCCTTATTAAAGTGTTAAAGATAGTTCCTAACAACTATCTACTGCCTCCTCGGTGCACCTACGATATCCGTTGTTATGCTTAAAGCATAGACAACATCAGGTCTGATGCATCGAACAACATTCTTATGTTGTTTACGACAAAGATATAGGTAGGAGTGTATGCGGTGCGGGTTGGGCCAATTTAGGTAACTTTTTAGCCCAACCCGATGTTTGCGGTTTTCGAAAAGTTTAGCCCAAGCCCAGCCCCGACAATCATCAAAATCACACTTTGCGGTCTAATTGGGTTGGGGCGGTTTTTGCGGTCTTTAGTATAAAATCAATCACCTATACAATAATAAAAATAAAAAAATAAAGTTCAACTATTCTAAATACATAAAATTTTTAATTTCAAGATATATATTTTGAAGTCACAAATAGAATTCTACATACTAAATAAATTAATAACATTCATTATGCATACTCTCTCAAGTTTCAAATAACATTTTACAAAATAAAAGTCACAAGGTATTGAAGAGTTTGAACTTCGAAAACCCTTTGTTTTCCTCTCTTATCTATTTTTTATTTCTTAAGTTTTCATTATTAGAAAAAGTATCTATTTATATAATAAATTATTATTATTATTATTATTATTATTATTATTATTATTATTATTATTATTATTATATACAATGATAATATATTATTATATCATACATACATATTATACTAATTTACCGCAAAGGAAGTGGAGAAAATATTTTATGAGTTTAATAATAAAAGAAGATTTTTAGTTTTTAATGGTAGAAATAAGATAATTTGAGAAATTAAATAAAGATTAACACTATAAATTGAAAATATAATGATAGTTTATATATTTTTATTAATTCATTATTTATAAAATTTAAATCACTAAAACCATGTGTATACTAACTTAATTTACTTGTAGGAATATATAACGTTATGTTCTTTTGTTCTTTTATTCTTTTCTTTTTGTATAGTTTAATTGGAACACAATAAGCATAAATGTAAAGATTTGAGATATTATATTATTTAAAATAAAATAAGATATTAAGATGAATATAAAACATATTACAACAATATGATGATATAAGCTATTTTATGTTTTTGCATTTATTATTTGTATAGAAAAATATAAAAAAGTATCCATAACCAAGAATTAGTTGAACAATTGATTTCATTTATATATGTATTAATTTATACATATATTATCAATACCAATAAAAAATATCGTAATTATTATTATTATCTTGAATATTAATTTATGTAGTTTCAGAACTTCTCTATATATATATATATATATATTTATAAAGAATTATAGTTTTTTTTTTTAATTATCACTATTATTGCGGTCGAGTGCGGTCTATACGGTCCACAGAAGTATGAAACCAAACCCGATTGCTAAATTGCGGTCTTTTTTTTTTTTATTAGCCGAAGACCAACCCAACCCACCCTTAGCCCGCTAATTGTGGTGCGGTTTGGGTTGGGCCGGTCGGTTGGCCGGACCGGCGGTTTGATTGAACACCCCTAAATATAGGGGATGTCAAACATCTAAGCTTCCTCTTCAGTCTATGGTGACTGAGTTTTAGACAGCTTGACCCTATGGATAGGAATCCAATTCCTTTCATGGAGAATTGTGTGACAATACTCGTGCTTCAGTATTTCCTAACATCTTAACTTTATTTCAAATGAATAAGACGTTACATACTAAATACATGGAAAACAATTATCCTCCCAATAACACCAGTGCTCATTACTGATTGTGTCATACATAGTATGAAATCGTCAAAACAAATATTCGAGTTGCATGAAATCTCAAACTCAATTTGAATTTCATGATGGATCCCATGGATCCAAGCCATTGATCCAATTATGATGTCCAACATCGCTTCTCCATGTGTGTTTTGGACAGTAGTCCAATTGGCTGATCAAATTTGAGAACCCGTACCTTACAGGTAACTAGAGTTTTTCGACTGTCCCTAGGAGGACTGGAATATAGTTAGTAGGTGAATTGATTGCAAATGATGTTTGCTTTATTCTACTGAAGTATCGCTCTACTTGATTTCTCAAGGAGCTACTCCTCACGTTGGTTATCCTCTGAAACCCAATTTCTTTTGGGATAACCTATGACCTGCGCAAACCTAGTTTGCCTCTCACTAGTCCCTTTACGTAAATAGGACCATCCCATATACTTAAGTACTTTGTGGAATAAAGGCTTGCCAAACCATATCTAATATGTTGCTTGAATTACGGCCTTAAGAAAGTGCCATGCTTTTCAACTCGGCGGCTTTCCAAAAGTCCACGTCCAGATGGAGCAAGGTAACTTGGTGAAATACCGACCAAACCATGTCCAACAAGGTTCAATTTCTCCCGTATCAGAGACCGTTTAACAATGGTCTTTGCAAGAAGAATTCCACTGAGTGAGAATTCCATTCTCATTTGGATATTCAAGAACTCCTACTAAAAACACGCTACCTCGATCCAACCGAAGGGTTTAATTTTGCAATCAGTTTTGATTCTCCACTTCAATTCTGATTCCCCTCCAAAGGTCTTTAGACTTGTGAACCCCCTACTGATTCTGTTTATTTAACGAGCTACAGATGTCTGATTGGATCCAATCCAACAGACCAATTGGTAAGCGTACTTTGTCGCACAAAGAACTTTACCGCCATCTTCCTTCTCAGAAAGGATTTGTAAGTTTAGTAAACCCAGTTTGTCTATTTCTAGATTCCTTGAATTTACCACCTTCCTTACCCTGACTAGAAGAATATGGTGTAGCTTTATATTCCAGATTCTATAAGTTTTATCTTGATTATCCATCATGCAGTTTGTTTTTGAGCAAACGTAATCTAATTATGGGACAGAGTAAAATAATTGTGTAGATAGTCCAGCAGACTCATCGTCAAATAAAAAGAACTTTTATTGTTCAAATTATATTTCAAATTTTCCAACAATGAGAAAGACACAACTTTGATCATGTTAGGCTACACAATTATATCTTATCCTTAACATGATTACTAACAGCTAAGCATAACTAGTCCTATAGCTTCTGCAGCAATAGCCTTGCTATCGCCTAGCTTTAAGACCATCTGTCTTAGCCTTCCATTCCTCACCATAATCTGCAAACCATGTGCAGAAGTGAGCATCCAAAGAAGGTATCCAATACTTAGGAAGTAGAATCAATAATCATGTTGCTCAATAACGATTTTACCTTGATTGGAGAGGGGTTCAGGACACTCCCTCTTCCAATGCTTCCTTTTCGGCAATTGATGCAAACATCATTAGCAATCCTTGACTGCTGAACCATCTTCTCTTTTTCTCGTTACCCTCGCCCAGTGAGGCAACAGGAGCGCTCCAAGCGCTTGTAGTGGCTGATTCTTTCTCATCCTTCTTCCTCTTCTAACGGCCGGCACCCTTGCCTTTCGCTCTTGGGTTGAAGCCGCCAAAATAATATCAATGGTGCGGGTTTTTCAATCGTTGCCTCGTATTGGACCAACATGTTTATCAACTCATTAGTGGTCTTCTCAAGCCCACTCATGTTACAGTTCACGATAAACGGGTCAAAGGAGAAAAAAATAGATTGAAGGATCACGTCAATGTGCGTCTCTTTTTCAAGATTATCCTTGAGGTCTTTAAGATTCTCCACAAGGGATAGCATTTTAACCCCATACTCTTGTACAGACGATCCTTCAGACATCTTCGTTTAGAATAATGCCTCCATCGGCGCATATCTAATATGTCGGTCCCCGGAACCGCATAAACTTACTTCATGGAGCATTATCGAAAAGGCATCATCCAGCCCGTCATACTGCTTTTATATCTCATTAGTCATGGAAGAAAAGTATAACACTGCCGACTTTGCGATTGTCCTCTAGCCATTCCTCGAATGTCAAACGTTCTTTTGGCAAGGACCCTTTCGGCAAGGTCTGCGGAATTAGCTTATCCATGACATAAGCCTAGTTCCCGAAATCGAGGACAATCCTCAAATTTCGCAGTCAACCATTGTAATAGGTTCCTTCAAATATATTAATCTCAAGAATAATGGTAAGTGGATTCTTATACATTTCTACATTCAAAATGTAAAGCATAAAGTAAGTAGATTATTCGTAACAATGTGTTCAAGTTAAGACTTAGGCTTTAGTCTTTAACCCCTCCAACTATTTATACAAAAGCCCACCACTGTCAAGTGGGGTTTCGGGAAACCTTTTCCTAGTGGGCTTGGAATCCATAAGCGTGATCTTCATGCCCCGCTTTTACGAATCACATGAAGAAAACCTCATGGGAGATATCCAATATCATTCTCATCCAATGAGATTCCCAAGATGTTTTGTCTCACCTCTTCACATGATTCTGAGGACTCCAAGCGAATCATGCTACTCAGTGTTAGGCCCGACCCATCAACCAAATCATGCCTCAACTGTCGCCCCCCCAACTCGTGAGACAGGGAAACAACGAGCGCATTCTTTTTGTTCACAACAATGGTGCAGCTTTCTCCTAGTCTAAATGTGCCACGACTCGTGAGACCACACTTGGGTAGTGGTAGCTTCCTCACCACATTGCTGTGGATGGTAGGCTTGGACGGATCAAAATCATTTTGGTCCAAGTCCATTATGGTCCTAATATTTTAACTTGATATAAGCCCGACCCATCAACCAAATTATACCTCAACTGCCGCTCCCCACGACTCGTGAAAAAGGGGAAACAGTGAGCGTATTTCTTTGTTCACAACAATGGTGCAACTTTCCTTTATTCAAATGTGTCACGTCTGGTGAGAGCACATTTGGGTAGCGGTAGCTTCCTCACCAGAATGCTGTGGATGGAAGGTTTGGAAAGATCAAAACTATTTTGATCCAAGTCCATTGTGAGCCTAACATTTAACTTTGTCCAACCAAGTGAGAGTTTGATTTCAATAGATGTTGACCGAGACCTCATCACATTAATATCTTGCATGCATAAATATCAAATATTATAAAGCATTTAAATAAATGTGTTTCATGCAAGTAAATCTAGTATATCCTTGTTGGATGATCACAAGCCCAACCTATGCGACCCACTAAGCCCGCAGTGGGTCTATAGTCTGGCTAAGGTGGTCCTACACTATTACAAAACAAGTCAACCCATTGTCATTCCAATAGCCTTGAACTCTACTTGTTTCGCCTTGATGTCTCACCTTGGGCCTCCGTCCAACATGGGCCTCCGTCCAACATGGGCCTCCAACTCCATGTGCTCGCTTTATTACATGAAATGTAAAAGCTCACCAAAAATTCCTAACTACTCTCATTACATTGGAAGTAGAATACATGAAATAGAGGAAAACAAGCCTTAACATCATGAGACGAAATACTGGGAGATAATAGTCCCAAAACAAGAGGTACACAAGCCCCACCCAACAATAATGTAAAAAACATACATTCATACACAAGGTCTAGGGCTTTAGTGATCATCCCATATTGATCCAATCAACGTCAACGCACAATCATACCAAATAATCATGCTCATAATAGATATAAAAAATACTTACGTGATATCAAATATCACAAACCATAAACATATAAATGATTTACAAGCTCAAATTTTAAATCTAATGGACATCTCCATTCACAATGCATCCAATGCATGCTAAAACCCAAACTCATTATGCAATTTGATTATAGGAAAAATCAAACTAATCCAAATCAAATATGCAAATTAATCCATTTTCAGAAAATATGCAGAAAAGTTTCAGAAAAATCAAATTTTCAGAAAACTTCGAAAACAACACAGATCGACTGTCGTCCATTTTTTTTTTTTTTTTTGTGTGTTTCGTTTTCACATATTAAAAGACTGAAAATGAGGCAAGTAATTGTGAAACACAATTTACAAAATCCATGCATGAAGTCCATCAAACTTAAACATTTAAACAAGTGCATTACTTCATACATTTACGCAATAAACATGCTCAATAAAGCCACAAAAGCAAATTACACATGTAAAGCACATAGATCTATGGCCCCTTACATCGAACCGGACTCTGATACCACTTGAAGGACAAGCGGATATGTCCGAGAGCGCAAGCAAAAGCGAGAGATGCTCAATTTAATGGTATTAAAAGAGCATATCATAATATAATGCCCCAAGGGGTGTTCCTTGGGTGCCCAACCGGGCGTTCGATGTAGAATATGCTAACGTAAAGTAAGTATATCATATAGGACACACAGACAATCATAAAAAGAACTACATATAAATAAACAGGGGTTACCTTTGTAGTTATATTCCACGCAATGCTACTACCATTGTTCCCTCTCGAATGGATCGCAAACCCTCACAAAGATTGAAACATATGAATCCTCTAACGTAGTTCACACCACACCGGGAGAAGTCACGTTTTTCTTGCTAGAGAAAAATGGACCTAAGAAGATGAGATCAAGACATGGATTACACTATCGTATTAGTGTATCCTTGTTAATCTAACTTTGTTCTTCAATTGATCCTAGATCAATGAAGCAACAAAGTGAGAGTGATAGAGAGCAAGAGAGGGGCCGAAAATGATATATGTATATATATGAGAGTTCTCTTCTTTCTCCTAGAAAAAGATGAATAATGATTAATCCTCTTTTTGATGATTGTATAAACTTATATATATACATCATTAATGTGATTATTGGAATGTGTCTAGATACATTCCAGTCAATCCCGATTAATCTTCAGTCAAGCCTACCACTTTACAAGGTATAATTAAATAATACCAAGTAAAGGAGGCTTGATTGGATCATCAATGCGATTATTAGAATGTGTCTAGGTTCATCCAAAGGATGTCTAGGTTCATTCCAATACATCGCCATTAATCTTCAATGAAGCCTACCACTTTACAAGGTATGATTAAATCATACCAAGTAAAGAAGGCTTGATTGAAGTTGATTTATTCCTTTCCAAAAATGAACAAGTCAACTACATCAATCAAGGTCATCCATTTTGGGAGAAGTCCAACTTCTCCTAATTCCAAAACTGGAATTAATATATCTCTTGGACCAAGATTTAATGGACCGGGTTTTATTATAATCCAATTACAAAAAGCCCAAGAAATAAATCTAATTTAATTCAAGGTCCAATTAAATAATTCCCATGGATCTTTTAATCCAATTAGAAGATCCAAATCCTTAATCTTTATTTAATTGATAGCTCTCATCTCTCAATTAATCGAGGGCCCGATACAATATCTGCCCGTCCATCCAATGGATTATCCCATAAATAATCCAATTATTTATCATCTTCTGAAATTGACTCCAAGTCAATTCCTTCACCTCCTCGTTGATTTGTGTGTGACCCTTTAGGTTTACCCTCAACTAGACTTGGGCCGGTGTCGAACAGAAACCCGTTACCATGGGTGGTCGTCTAGCAATGGTCCATGGCCCTAGAGACTAGGTAAATATTGGTTTGTACGGGTACGGTCCTTCCGTCTACCGTCTACCGTCTAGCATCTTCCGATCTGAGTATAGGGTATGGAATTGAGCGTCGGGTCCCATTCTTGGTTAGGCAACTATGCTTAATACTCAAGACTACGCATACCTCATTGCATCGACGCAAGGAACTATTCCCTGCTCGATCAACCATTATGGGCACAGCTTTAAGCAGCATCAACGTGTCTCCCAGTGCATAGGAGATACCTATGTCACATACTGAAAAGGGATGGATCCTCTTCTTGAAACCCACTGTCCTCGCTACATGTTCTGACTGCACTGGACAAGGCATATAATGACCAGAGAATGATCACCTCTTGCCAGATCCAAGATACAACCATCGTGTGCATGTGATTCTCGTGGTTCCTCAAGTTCGAGGACTACTCCCATACTATTGGAACCAGGGAACTCCAATCATGCCGACCAAGCCTCCAAGACTTCCATATGATGATTACCGCGAGTCAGTTCAGTCAGCTCCCAGTCGACCAACCCACTAAGATCGTATAAGCGTCCCACGCCTGTCGCCAATGAAATACGACACTCATCCAATGAATACGACTCTTAGTGCAAGTCTCCGTAGGACTCTCGATGCCCTGTCTCGAGGTCCTCGACTTGAAACATTTCAGACCCAACCCTCATCAGTAGGTTTCATAACACCCGTCCAATGCGCGACCCAACTGCATAGGTTGTCCAATTGGTCTGTAGGCATATGTTGTGACGTTAAAGCATCTGATTAACATAATCGGTAAGCACAACATACACATGTGCCAATGACGAACACTTACCATGTTCATCAATACAAAGTTACTTTTAATAAAGGTTGCTGAATAGTTCCCAAAACCGCTAATCCAATTGGCGTTCTGGTCACCTATTCTAATAGTGGATCCGCCCGGGAGTGCAGCGGAAGCGCGAGGAGAGACACGTTAAGAGCGATATTTAAAACAAATAATAACAATATGTGTAGCCCAATGGGTGTGCCCTTGGGTGCTCTCCCGGGCATTCGATGTATAATACAATAACAATAAAGCATGCATCGTATAGGGCACATAGAAAAACAAGCTATGAAAACTATATATAACAAAATAGTTGTTACCTCTGTAGTTTTCTCCCGTATACCGCATTCGATGTTATCATCTTTCGGAATTGAGTCCAAGTTAATTCTGAAACTTCCTCAGTGATTTTTGTGTGACTCTTTAGGTTCACCCTCAGCTAAACTTGGGCTTGTGTTCAATAGGAGCCCGCTACTATGGGTGGCCGTCTAGCAATGGGTTGTGGCACTAGAGACTAGGTGAATGTGGCGTGAACATTTAGGCTCCTAATTTCGTACGGGTACGGTCCTTTCATCTACCGTTTCCCGGCCTTACTCTAGGGTATGAAATTAGGCGTCGGTTCCCATCTTGGACTAGGCAACTATGCTTAATACTCGAGACTACATATACTTCCTTGAATTGATGCAGGAAACCTTTCCATACTCGATCAACCACTGTAGCCACAACTTCAAGAAGCATGAATGTGCCTCCGAGTACATAAAAGATACCTCTGTCACATACTAACAGGGGAGGGATCCTCTTCTTGGAACCCATCGTCGTCGTTACACATTCTGACTGCATTGGACAGGTCTTATAGCGAACATGTCCATGACATGATCCACTCTCGCTAGATCCAAGATACAACCAGTGTGTGCATGTGACTACCGTGGTTCCTCAAGTCCGAGGACTATTACCATACTATCATAATCGAACTTCAGTCATACCGACCAAACCTCTAAGACTTCCATATGACGATCCCCACGAGTAAGCTCAGTCGGCTCGACCCTAGTGGACCAACCCACTAAGATCATATAGACGTCCCACGTCTGTCGCTGATGAAATACGACACTCATCCAATGAATATGATACGAAGTGCAAGTCTCAATAAGACGCTCAATGCCCTGTCTCGAAGTCCTCGACTTGGAACATTTCAGACCCAATCCTTTATCAGTTGGTCATAACCACCATCCAAAGCGTGGCCCGACTACGTAAGTTGTTAACGTGGCCTATGGGCTTTGTTGTGATATATGTAAATAGACATTACCATACAAGAATGAGCACAACAAAGATAATATAATCTTAACAAATACTCATTTTACTCATTACATAATAACACAATACCTCGAATTGTCAAATAGATTACATAGAAGGCCAATTTAATTGGCTTTTTGATCACTTATTCTAAACGTAACAACATAACCACATCAGTCAAGACCAAGATACAGTCGCCTCATACACTAGGCTACTATGGCTCCTCAAGTCAAATGACTAATTCCTGTACTATTGCAACCAAAAAGTTCAAGTTATACCGATCATGCCTAAAAGGCTTACATATGACAATTCTTGCGAGTTAGTTCAGTGAACTTGACAACCCCTTCTCTAGCACCCCTATAGTACATAGACACCACGTCGATGAAACTTGACACTCATAAATAAATACAACACTTAGTTCAAGTCTCTATAGAACCCTCAATGCCCTTTCTCGAGAGTTCTCCACTTGCAACGTTTCAAACCAACCATTGAAAGATTATTTCATACTCGTAATCACAGGGGAAACCCAACTTTATTGGTCTGCATGGTCTGTGGGCTTTGTTAGTGACATATGATAAAGCATAAATAAAAAACACTACAAAGATGGCCAATGGACATTCTTTTATCACAGTATTTAACAGTACATTCGAAGAAAGATCGTATAAAATTGATTACAAAACAACCAATCTAATTGATTTTCTAGTCACCTACTCTAACAATTCTTAAGTATTTTTGATATATTCTTTCTTAAATATTTTCTAAAATCATTATAAATTTAAGTATTCGAATGCTAACACATGTTTTGCAGGTTGGTCCTACAAAAATCTTAGGATCCTCAACTGGTCTTTCGACATTTTATGATGTTATTAGACTCCAGTACACATCAATATTGATTATGAGGTTCTATATGGTCTTATATTGCAAGTCGTGCAATAAACTTAACAATTCTTTATAACCACACATTAAAATGCATAGACGTCATATACAATTATTTATGAAGTGCGACAATTACGAATACATCGCTTAGTGCAAGTTTTATGAAATCGATCTTAATGCCCTCATCTTGACTGATTTTATGACTTGGATTCATTTAAGTCAAACAATTAAAGTTGGTTTCATGATCTTGTGTTATGAACGATTCAACCCCCATAATATTTATGATTTGAAAATTTCAATCGGATGCACATATTAAATATGTATAAAATGTAAATGAATATAATTAAAAAATTACTCTCTAAATAACATTTTGTTAAAAAAAAACTATTTTCAAATAAATTATAAGGTGACAATTATTGATTTTCGGCTAATCTATTTTTAATACTTGTAATGTCTCCTTCGGTCTCATTCACGGACTAAGATTGAAAATATTGGGCAAGATCAAATAAGCCAGGGGGACCTAGTGGTATTAGTTTATACTCAAACGATATGCTTGCTGGTTGTCTACTTAATTCAAGGTAAAAAAGTCAATACAAAGTATTAAACACTATTATTAGTACATTAATTAATATATTAAAGAAAACAGAGAAGAAGTGTAGAGTATTTCTGACCAGCGTTTGATGATGTTTTACTCGATTGGTCACCCACATAAGATGCAAGAAGACAAAGCAGAGCCCACCTAACCAATTCAGAAAAAGTTAATGATGCTTCTCTACCCTAACAAAAGTCCAAAAATACTCAATTAATAAAGACTGCGAATATTTTTACCTTCTTTATCTACTTCACTTTTTAGAAATCCCATTCCCACCAATTAAACACACTTTTTTCTTCTTTTGTCAACCTCCTTTTTTTGTATTATTATAGCTAGCTAGCGCCTCTCTCTCTCTCTCTCTCTCTCTCTCTCTCTCTTAGCTTTCCCTTTACACAACTATTTTTTAGATATCTTTCCCATTTATTCCACTCTACCAATTCAGAAATGCTATAAATTATGAACATGAAGAACCATGGACTGGAAATGGTGGTGTGTTGATGAAAAGTGTTAAATTCTTTGCTTTTATATTATGAATTTGAATTTTATTAAGGCATAAATATTGCTATTTTATGTCCATGTATTATAGGATCGTGGTTATTGATCTATAAAATTTGATTTATTTATTAAGATGTGGATAGAATTATATTGATCAAATTGAACAGTATGTTGTGAAATTTGACAAAATATTATGGGTAGATGGGATGGTAATGGATTTGATCGATAAAGTTTGATTCAGTAAAATTTAAGTTTGACTTACTAATATATTGATAAAATTATAATGACAAATATAGCTAATATCTCTACAAGATTTGTCTAAAATGAACAGTTTATGTCAATTTTGTTACATGGATATTCATGCCTATCCAGTTTATTCACCGTTGCAAGAGGAAAAGAAAAAAGATGCATTATGTTTGGTTTTGTTTTTAGAGTATTTTGTTTTGGTTTTGGAGATATAAAGAGAAAAATAAAGATAAATAAGTGTGTATTAGAGATAGGGTGTATGTTTGGATTTATTTTTTGAGTTAATTTTATATAGTGTAAAAAATATATTATATGGAATATTATGCTGTATATTAGAAAACAAAAAACACCGTTAATTGTCAAATTATTTCTCTTTTATATTTTATATATATATAATAATATTTATTTTTATTATATGTATTGTGTTGTAGATTGAAAGATAAAAAATATTATTTATTGTTAAATTATTTCTCTTTTACATATTTTTATAAATATATATTTAATACTTTCAAAAGAACTAGTGAAGCTAAAATGAATCCGAACATAGCGATGGAGTCTGCCCCTCTCTCTCTTCTGCTCAAAACTTCTTTTATAATTCACAAAATTCCATCCTTGAAATCCCATCAACACCCCCACCTCTCTCCTCCTCCTTCATCACCCCTTTTTTCCACACACGCAAAGCAGTCTCTCTCTCTCTCTCTCTCTCTCTCTCTCTCCATCTGTCTCACATATACACACAAACGGAGAACTTCTTTTCTAATTCACAAAATCCTTTCTTGAAATTCCTTCCATCTACACCCCACTTCTCTCTCTCTCTCTCTCTCTCACACACACACACACGCACAGCCTACCAGTTGAGTTTCTTTCTGAAGACTACACGGGACAACCATCCTGTGCTGGTTGCCGACGGCTCAACTATGGCTGAACACGTTAGGTATAGGAAGCCCAGAAATCCTCCGCAGCTTACCGCCACCACCAACAGCCACAATCCAGAAACAGATCCGAATTCCTCTCGTTCGAAACCCACCATTTCCTCTATCCTCCTTTCCTCCGGCCCAACCAACGACGCCACCTCCAAGAAAAAGAATTTCTCCTCAGCTACATTCAGAGGACTGGGCTGTACTGCCTCCCCACAAGTCTCAGTGCCTGCAGTTATAAGAACATCGGCCAATTGGGAGGCTAAGAAATTGAAAAAGAAGAGGCTTAAGACCAAGAAAAGTGGCAATGACGAGCTACCCATGAACAACAGCTCTGCTGCTGCCATAAGAAACAGTAACCCATCCTCACAATCATCGATTTCTTTGGCATTGTCATCTAGTTGTGTGGGTGTTCCTGATGTTTTGTGCGGCCCGGGTATGGGGCTAACTACTGATGCTGCTTCTGTGGATTGTGTCGTTTCAAGGAGGCCTCCGAGAGGCAAAGTTGATGGAGTTGACAGGATTTTTCTTGGTCAGAGGGAGGTAATTATGTGTTCCTTCTTCATTCATATGCTTCTAACCCTTTGACTCCAGTTGGCTTTCATTTTACTTGTGTATACTAGTGTGTTCTTGTGGATGAAATTCTCTTAATGATGTCGATTACATTAAGGAAAAGGGTATCTTTTCTGGATGTTTTGTGTGCCTTTGCGTCTATTCTTCTGTTTTCTTGGTTGATCTTGATTTTGCACTGGTTATTAAATGCCAATTTTGCGCTTAGAGGGAACTGTACCTTTTCTTGTGGTAGGACTTGCAATAATGGTGTAGCAGCCGGTTTGAATGTTATTGCGGACATTCTTTGATCACAAAATAGAGCGATTTCTGATTTGGTTTACTATGTCCAGCAAAATTTCTATTACATCTGTCTCTACATTCAATGGCTAGAGTAGTGTGTATTGTTTTGTATGCTTATTCAGATTGTGTCCCTTGGTTTGTAATGAGTACTCTTTTCCTAGCCATATGGTTCTCTTTTCTTCAAGCCAGATTCATACCTTTAATTTGGTGTTTCTTTCCATGGCTATCAGGTCTGTTCTTGGTTCTTTCCATGCTTTTCTTGTTAAAAGTGTCCGATTGGGCTTTGTTGCTTTACAGCCAATTAATACACTGGCCTCAATTTACGTTTTGTTGATTGTCAGCGGTCGTGTACTGTGAGGAGAATGGTTACTCCTGAAGACAATCCTTTCCTAGAATCTGAAGTTGCCTTTGGGATGCCTCGTATTCGTTCTGATGTTTCTGGGTCCAGACATCATCGTCATGTCAGACATGGTTTCCGTGAAGGACTTGCGGAGGTTAGCTTAATTCTTGGGTTTGTGCGGTTGTGTTATCTTACTCTTCTGAACCCTTTGGAGCTGAACATTGCCAAGCACCTGCAATTCTGATGCTGCTGTTAGTGGCTAATTTTTTTTGTCAAACAGTGATGGTATAGACATGTTCAACATGCTGCATATAGCACTGTCATTCTTTAAGATGAGTTTGCTCTGTATGCAATAGTTTCCAATTCTTATTTTAGTTAGGGTCATATGTGCCTGAGATACTTCATTGGAGGGTTTAGTTATAACTTATAGTGAACCTCTAAGAGAGGTAAAACCAGATTTTACTAGGTATATTAAAGAACTAAAGAAAGACGCCAAATTACTGTAGAATTTATTTATTTTCTTCAGGGATAATGACATTTACACCCCCTAACTTATGGTCTGTTTACACAAACCACCCGTGTCTTTTAAATAACTACACATACACCCACTAGAATGTAAGCATCATTTACACAAACCACCCCTATTTTTTTAAGAAAATTACACTTACACCCATCAAAAGTATCAACATTATTACACAAACTACCCCTATTTTTTGGCTATCAAGGGTGGTTTTTGTAATTATGCAAAGACAAGGGTGGTTTGTGTAAATAGACTATAGATCAGGGGTGTAAATGTAGTTATCCCTTTTCTTTAATACAAATGTCAGGTGAATTACTACATTCAAGACTCAACCTAGAATTCAAACTACTTTACCACCAGAAAGTTTGTAACTAGGGCTGATTCATTAACAGCATGCTACAAGCTGAAAACCGAACTTGCCATTTCGTTGTTCATTTATGAGGGAAGTCTCCTGCCAGTTTGTTCATCTATTAACTGCAGGCTAATTTTGCTTCAGTTTGAAACCACTTATCTAGGAATTAGTATAATCTGAAAAGACTGGAGATTGCTAGCTTATCAGGAACCAAAATCTTTATGAAAGAAGCTTAATAGTTGTGGGGCTAAAACTTAATATTGATGTTTGTTGACTATCTTAAAACATCAATTTAACTGAATGATGGATGATTTTGAAGAAAATACACTGAAACGTCTAATATTTCTTACGAGATATAAGAACAATGCTGGAAGTCTTCCTTTGTCTTTCTTAGACTGTCTTCCATGTTAAGTAAATCTTGTTTGAGAGCATTAGGCCTTGGCATTCTCAGACTTAACTCTCTAAAACTTTTAAGTTTAAGGAAAGAAAAGAAAATTAACTGGGTTGGAGCTTTCATCATGTGACAAGAACGTTAGAGTGGAATGTTGGATACCTGTTACCATGTGGATGCGATCTACAATATATTTGCATACTACTCGATTTTCTAGTATCAATCACCAGGTTTAACATATTCTTCCACATTTTCTATTATCGATTCTTTTCTATGTAGTTGAAAGGCTGGGACAAGGAAATTTTAATTTTAATGCATGATCACGTCACTCTATAGGTTTTGACTTCTATAAACTTGTGTAGGAACTATCATTGGCTGATAACAACTGAAGAAAATGTTACAAAAGTGTTATATGGGGAATGTCAATGTCTAGAAAGTTAAACAAGGGAAGATCATTCTCACAGTTGCTTTTGATACTTACGTTATGCTCTGTTTGCAGATTGTAATGCTCCAAAACAGCCTGTTGATGGGAGGGAGATCGGATGGGCTCGACAGATACAGGGATCTGAGGCTTGATGTTGATAACATGTCATATGAGGTATATGCCTGTGAATGAATGGTGGATCGCCTTTGCCTTGTCTAGTTTTGCTGAAAAATGTTTGTCTGAAATTTTACATCATTAAAATGTCTTCATTTGGTGGGGCAAACAGGAATTACTGGAACTCGGTGACAGGATTGGGTATGTGTGCACTGGACTGAGAGAGAATGAGATAACTTGCTGTCTGACGAGGACCAAACTTGCGATGTCGGATGATTTGCCATTACATTTTGCCTCGGAAACGGAGAGGAAATGCAGTATATGCCAGGTTTCTTTACAAACGCACTCTTCAGTTTCTGTGCATGGACTTAGTTCTCATGCCGTCCTGTTTTTGACTGCTCATGTTTCTTTACTTTGTATATATCGTTGCAGGAGGAATATGAACTAGATGATGAGACGGGGAAGCTGAACTGTGGACACTTCTATCACATCGATTGCATAAAGCAGTGGCTCGGGCAGAAAAATACCTGCCCGATCTGTAAAACAGCTGCCGTGTCTCAAACCTCAGATAAATAGGTTCGATGGCTCATACATCTTGCTGCTGCTTTCTTATTTCTGTATAGATTTCAATATCTTTGAAAAAAAAGATCACTCTTGATGCTCTGGTTTCTCTGTACTAAGAATTAATGCCATTTTTTCGTGTTGGCAACTTCCATGTTGATACAAAAGTACGCTCGAAAAATCATTGTAAGTTGATGTTCCTATTTACAGGTTGGTTGTGCGATTTCTTTGAAGAATTGTGCTTGCTTGTCGGATTATTTCATCTCATGTCATTCGACAAGGTCGAGGATTTGTTTGTTAAAGGAAAAGTCTTTCTTATTTAAAAAGGAAAATAATGGATGAATTAAACATATTATTATTGCTTAGTGTTGATTTTGAAAGCCTAGCAAAGGTGTGTGGATCGTTCCGGAAGTAAAGCGAATGCAGAAGCGCGGTATAAAAAAATTGCAATAATTTAAAACATGCTATAAATAAGAATTAAATATAGACGTTCAAGGGGTGTTCTCTTGAATCTCTTGGGCATTCAGTGTATCTCATGAATGAAAATAAACAAAGAAATTCATGGAGGCCATAGGGTTTAAAAGACGGAATCAACAAAAATTGAAAACCTACCTGGTTGTCGTTTTGTCTTCGAACCGCTACTCGCGTTGTTCCCCGTTTTGCTCCAAGATCTCGAGTTGAGACCCTCTAATTCGTACACGCAATTCGGCCACGTATCTTGATCCTCGTGCTAGCGAAAAATCAAGTGTATTAGATTTGGAGAGGACGGACTGATCAAATGCTATGACTTAACGAGATCAATCCTCCTTTAGTTCAATTGTGTGAAACAAGAGAACAAAAGAGAGTATTTTGGGAGAGGGGAGAAAAGTGGTCGAGAGAGGGAGAGGAGTCGGCGATGATGGTGTGTGTTGTGTGTGTGTTTTTTAATTTTTATCATCTCTTCTAAAGTGAAGAGTTAGGCATATATATAGAGGAGGAATCTTATTCTTCTTCTAGTTCCCACTCTTTAGAAGACTCCTCTTGGAATAGGACTTGACCTAATTAAATCCTAGTCAAAGCTAGCTTTTTGGTCAAACCAATCATAGCCATCCATCTCCCCTCTTCAATCTCAACCATTCATCAATTTAATGGAATATTTAAATCTAATTAAATAATCCAAAGGGCAAGAAATAAATAAAATAAATATTAATATTTATTCTAAGCCCATTAAATCAAATTCCAATAAATCAAATTTATTAGATAAATTCCTTTCATCTAATAAAAGGAATTAATTTATCCAAGATAAAAAAGATGCGATTAAATCTAATTTAATCGTTCCATCTCTCTCCAAGTATTTAATTCTAAATTAAATACATTATGTGTGCAGATTGTATGTGATTCTTTAGGTTCACCTTCAGTTAGACTTGGTCGAATTTCTAGAATCCGTCCGTTATCATGGGTGGCCATCTAGCAACGGTCCATGGCACTAGAGACTAGGTGAATATGCGCCGGGGGGGGGGGGGAGTTTGAACATTTAGGCTCTACAGTACATCTATCCTTCCGTTTACAGTCTCACCACTTATGGTCTAGGGCACAGATACGTAGGTACCCATCTTGGACCTAAGTGTCGGCTTGTCCTATACTAAATGCCGTAGGGAATCCTTCCCTTTTGTTTAGTTATTGTGGCCACAGATTTTAGGGATAAGACTCAGAGTATAGTGAGACGCTACTGTCAATGCTCTTGACAGGAGACAGATCCTTTCTTGGAAACTACTGTCACGTTGCACATCATGGTTGCAACTAGATATGGCTTATGATACTCAGCAACTGTGTTTTGGCAACCTCTCACCATACCTAAGATACAGACACGGTGTATAGGTAAACTCAGCAATTCCTCAAGTCAATGGATTGACCTGTACCGTTGGAACCGGGAACTCATGTCATACCTATCCGACCCTACTCAAGTTTCTCCGTAAGACGGTTCCCGCGAGTCACCTGAGTTAGCTGCTCCTAGCAAGCTGACCCACTAACACTGCATAGACGACCCTCGTCACCCGTCGATGAAACACGATAACAGATGCTTAGTGCAAGCCTCAAGTGGATTCTCGATACCCATTTCCCGAGATTCCTTGACTTGGAGATTTTCAGACTGATTCGGCGGAACTGATTTTCATGAACCTACCTCCAAGCCTAGTCCTAGTCTCCGAAATGTGATCTTAGTCTGTGGGCTTTTTTTGTGTAGTGAACAGTTATAAAAGCAGTAAAAGTGAACACAGACAAAGTTGAGCCAGATGAATATCACTTTCTTATTCATCAAGGTTTATTAAAACTTTGAAATTGTTCAGACATAGGTTACAATTCGCCTAACAAGATTGGCTTCATGGTCACCTATTCTAACAATCTCCCCACTTGACCTTTAAAGCCAATCACCCATATGTCTAACACCCATCTTCTCAAGATGTTGCTTATGAGCACTCTGCGACATACGCTTCGTCAGCGGATCTGCTGTGTTGCCTGCTGAGTTGACTCGGTCCCATCTGAACGTCACCTCTTCCTACCATTTCTCTCAGAACATGGTAGCGTCTAAGAATGTGCTGTTAGAAATAGGTGACCATGTAAGCTAATTTTGGCAGGAATATGTAACCTATGTCTAGACAAAATTTAGGTGTTTGATAAAACATATATGAATAAAGAAGTGAAAAGTTCATATGGCAATACTTTGTTTACGTTCACTTATATCTGCTTTTACATATATGTTCACTACGCAAACAAAGTCCACGGACTGAGAATCGATTTCGGGGATTGGGACCACGCTTCGACGTAGGTCCATGAAATCAGTCTTACCGAATCAGTCCGAAAATCTCCAAGTCAAGGAATCCCGAAAATGGGTACCGGGATTCCCTTTGAGACTTGCACTAAGCATCTGCTGTCGTATTTCATCGACGGGTGACGAAGGTCGTCTAAGCACTGTTAGTGGGTCAGCATGCTAGGAAGCAGCTGACTGAGGTGACTCGCGGGAACCGTCTTACGGAGGACCTTGAGTATGGTCTGCAAGGTATGACGTATTCCCGGTTTAAAACGGTACAGGTCAAGTCTTTTGACTTGAGGAACTGCTGAGTTTACCTGTGCATCAGGTCTGTATCTTAGATATGGTGAGAGACTGCCAAAATACTCTTGAGTAGTCATAAGCCATGTCTGTGCAGCTCGGGTGTATAGAGTGACAGTAGTTTTCTAAGAAAGGATCTGTCTCCTGTCAAAAGGTATTGACAGTTGAGTCTCATGTATGCTCTGTGTCTTGTCCCTGAAATCTGTGGCCACAGTAACTGAACAGAAGGGAAGGTTTCCCTCGCGGCGTTTAGTAAGGACAGACCGACACTTAGGTCCAAAATGGGTACCTGCATTTTTCCGTGCCCTAGACTCTAAGTGATGAGACCGAAGACAGTAGGACAAATATACTGTCAGAGCCTAAATGTTCATCCCCGATTATTTCACCTAGTCTCTAGTGCCATGGACCGTTGCTAGATGACCACCCATGGTAACGGGTGGATTTTAGGAATCCGACCAAGTCTAGCTGAAAGGTGAACCTAAAGAGTCACACACTATCCACACACACTTAAGTATTTAATTTGGAATTAAATATTGGAGTAAAGGAATAATTAAATTAGATTTAATTGGGTCCTATATTTTCTTGGAAAAATTAATTCCTTCTATTTGATAAAGGGATTAAATTAATAAATTGGATTTATTAAAGGGATTGATTTAATGGGCCTAGAATAAATATTAATATTTATTTATTATATTTATTTGGCCTTTTTTGAAATATTTAATGGAATTTAAATATTCCATTAAATTAAAATCAACGGTTGAGATGGAAAGGGGAGATGAAAGGCTAGGATTGGTTTGACTAGGTCAAACACTAGTTTGACTAGGACTTTGACTAGGTCAAATCGTATAGTCAAATTAGAGTTCTTAGAATTGGAGTTTAAAGGAGATTTAAACTCCTCCTCTATATAAAACCTCTAGCCTCCAACAATTGAAGGATGATGAAATTCCAACACACACACAACACACACTCGACTCTCTCCCCTTGCCTCTCGTCCGCCCCCTCTCTCTCTACAAGAAATTATTTTCTTGTTCTTTTTGTTCTTGGAACACTAGAACATTGATGAATCAATACCGTTAATTGATAACGTGTCGTTGATTCATCCACTCCAAAATATACACTTGTTCGTTGCTAGCAGGGCGTACAAGATACGTGGGTGGATCGTGTGTTATGATTTGGAGGGTCTCAAGAACGAGATCTTGGTGCAAAACGGGGAACAACGCGTGTAGCCGTTGAAGACGAAAACGACAACGGGTAGGTCTCGGTTTACGTTTTCGCCTCCTTTTATTTTCTACCCTATGGCCTCCATGATCTTTTATACATATTCTTTAATCATGAGATACACCAAACTCCCGGGAATCTCAAGGGTACACCCCTTGAGCGTGTTCTTTAATTATCTAAAGCATGCTTTAATTTTTGTACGTTATTTTTATATCGCGCTTCCGCATTCGCGCAATTTTTCGGGACGATCCACGATTTCTTTCAGTGGTATCAGAGCCCGGTTCGGTGTATAGGCCTAGGGTTTATGTGCGTTTTAAGAATGAAAACGTGATATTGGCATGTTTTTAATTAAATCTTGATTTTCTTGATTTTAAAGCATGTCGTTTTATGGCTTTTCGATTCGTGTGGATTTTTGAATATTGGTATTTTTCTATTTTTCTTGAGAAACGGGGTGGAATAAATTGAACGGAAAACGAGAAACGCCGCAACCGGCCAGCCGGAAGGCTGGCCGCGCGCTGCCGGTAGGGCAGACGCGTGCAGGCAAGGGAAGCCTGCGCGCGCCCGCCCAGCCGGTCGCGCAGAGGCAGCGCCTCCAGGCGCGCGCGCAAAGCTGCGCGCGTGAGAGTCCGCGCGAGGACGGACACCGGGCAGCGCCGCCAGGCGCGGGCGCACGCAGACGGAGGTGTCTGCGTGCGCGCGCCCGGCAGGCGTGCCCAGTGCACGTCTGCGCGCTGCACTGCGTAGGGTGCGGCCGGCAGCCAATAGGCCAGCGCGCGCGAGAGGCAAGGGAGCCTGCGCGCGCGACGGCCTGCCGGAGCGCCAGGCCGCGCAGCACGCTGCCGCCAGGCGCGCGCGCACGCAGGCAGGGGGCCTGCACGCGCACGCCTGGCCAGGCAGCGCCTGCGCGCGCGCGCAGGGGCGGCAAGGCTGAGCCTGTTGCCCTGTGCACGCGCCGGTAGGCCCGCTGCCGGCGGCTGCTAGGGTTTTAAAACCCTAGTAGTGTTTTTTTTTTATTTTTTAAATTATTTTCAGTTTTAAGTTTTGAATTAATTCTGAAAAATCATTTTTTGGGTTCAATTATGCCTAATTTTCTAAAGACATTATTTTAGGAGTAAAATAAATTGGATTTGGAATCCCGGGGTTATTTTACTTAAAATAATGAGGAAAGGTTTTCCTAAAACGAGAAAATACTATTACCAATATTTGTGTTTTATTTTTCACACGTTATGCACATATTCATTTATTTTATTATTTTGAATATTTATGATTGGAAATTCATGTGTTGTTGGTATACCTATTGTAATTATATGATTGGATCATGTGATTATGTGTTGTTTGGATGGAAATGGATGATCACGAGCCTTAGACCGAATGTATGGTTTATTTTCTGTTGGGCCTGTGTGCCTCTTTTACTGCTTTCTCCTTCTCTCTTTTCTAGTTGCTTGGGAATAATAAGGCATTCTACCTCCCTCCTTTATGTACTCCCCCCGGGTTTTCGCTGGGTTTTCTTTTAATATGTAATGAGAGTAGACTAGGAGTGAGGTTTCTATTTTTGTAATTGGTGGAGAAGAAGGAAGGACCACATGGAGAGCCCAGACGGGAGGTCCCTTGAAGTTTTCCATGAAGTGAAGAAAGAGAAAAGAGACCAGGCCCATCAACATGATGATCGGGTTACTATTAATGTAATAATATAGGACCAACCCTAGATTGACCATAGATCCAACTGCGGGCTCAGTGGGTCGCATAGGATATGGGCTCGTGATCATCCAACAGGGGCGTGCTAGGCTTTAATTTTGCATGTGGTTATTATGATGGATGAATGGGCTTTTATTTATCATATAACTGCTATGGGATGGTTTAATTTACGCATTATGGATGTATGTGTGAATGTTTATTTATTTGAGATCTCGGTCATTTACTACTCTCACATTGGTTGGACCAATGTCAAAATATTAGACCTAGACAAAATGGACATGAACTCTAGGAGTTTGTCCATGGCCTTCCAATCCATGGCATAATGAGGAAGCTGCTTTAGGTCAATAGCGTGGTCTCACGAATCGTGGCACGTTATTGTACTTAAAGGAAGCTGCACTATATCATCAACGAAAAATGGGCTGTTGTTACCAGTCTCACGAGTCGTGGGGGTACCAGTGGGTCTGTGGCTCGGTCGATTGGGTTGGGCCTAACGCCCAATTAACATGATTCGCTTGGAGTCCTCGGGATCATGTGAAAGGGTGAGGCAATAATCTTGGGAATCTCGTGGAACGAGAATGGTATGGAAATACCTCCCACAGGATCTTTTCCATGCGAATCGTAAAAAGCGGGGTATGGGAAAAATCGCTGTGGATTCAAGCCCACTAGGAAAGGATTTCCCGAAAATCACGT